>QUSF01000052.1:2148110-2193669 GCA_003676055.1 Chloebia gouldiae
CATCCATCCATCCATCCATCCATCCATCCATCCATCCATCCATCCATGCCCTGCCATGAGGGTGATCAGGGCTCCCACCCCCAGCTCTCCCCTGGCCACAGGTGGCCCTGGCCCCTCCATATGGCACCCTCACCCCCCGGGCTGGGCCAGCAGGAGACCATGGTGGTGGCCACCCCATGGCAAGCGTGGCCAGGACTGTGCAATACCCAGCAGGGACAGAAATAGCTCCGGTGACCGCATGGGCCAGCGGCAATTTCTTCATTGCCGGGAGCACGTCACCGGTGTCCCATGACTCGGAGAAGGGACCGAGACAGGAAGGAGAGTGCCCGGAGAGCTGGCAGGAAGCTGGTGGCTGCAAGAACACGGGGCTGACGTGGGCAAGACGTGCCAGGACCGGGGCACAGTCGTGCTCGGAACGTCGGAGAGCAGGGGACGGATTCTGGGGACAGGATGGGAGCAGAGGTCCCCACCAGGCTCCTGCTGGGTCTGGCTGAGGCCCAGACACCCCTGGGGGCACCCACTGGCTGTAGCACCCCCAGGAGGGCACAGCCCTCACTCCCTGTACCCCACTTTGGCACAGGATGCTGTGCTGACAGCAAGGGAAGAGGACATGGGGACACAGTGGCAGTGTGACAGGGACATCCCCAGGCCTGGGGTCAAGCTCCTGCCTCAGTTTCCCCCCAGTCTGGCCCAGTGTGAGGCAGCAGGAGGGCATAAATGTGTGCCTGGGTTTCCCCAGGGCTGGCGATTTGCTGGGGGATGCAGCTTTAACCCATTTTTTCACCCAGAATACAGAGCAGAGAAAGTGGCTGTGTCCCAGTCATGTCACAGCAGAACTCTGTCTCCTTGTCCCAGCCCCTGCCACCAACACAGGAACCAGGTCTGGGCAACCTCTCTGGGCTACACAGAAATAAAAATAGTAACAATTTTATTGACTTACCAAAAACTATGTGAAAATACAACTTGTGAGGGGCTGGGTGTCACTGTCACCCCTCTGTGACAGGTGACAGCCAGGGCTGGCATTGAACCTGAGCTCCCCCACTGCCCCCTTGGAGATTTTTGGGATGCCAGGGGTAACCCCAGCTCCAGGAATGCTCTCCACTCCATGGGGCTAGTCCAGGGGTGTCCCTGAGCATCGTGGCCACTGTCCCCTTCCCAAGGGGACACATCCCATCAGCCCCAGGCTGTCCCCTATAGCACCACAGTGGCACATCACTGCTCTTTGGCATGTCCCCCCGTGTCCCCTCCACCTGCACACACCCACTCTCCCTGGGCCACCCACCCCACACAGGCTGGGCTAGAGGGAGAGGATGGCAGCCGGGGACTGACCCCTCTCCTGTGGGCCACTGCCCACTGCCACAAGGCTACCATGTCCCCAAAGCCACCTCATCCCCAGCACAGAGGGAGTGATGCTGTGCCCGGCTCTGTCCTGTGCTGGGGGATCATTAAAATGAACAATTTTAGTTGTTCCAGGGTGGGGAGGAGGGGAGATGCCACGCTGGAACAGGCAGCGTGGGGCCGGCCGGCCGCTATCTGCCGCTCTCCTGCCGCTGCCGCAGCAGCTGGATGACCTCAGCAATGCCCTCCTCGGGGACCTGCCGGGGGACAGAGGGGTGTCAGCCTCAGGGGACACCCCGGGGCTGCCAGGGGTCCCCAGGGAGGGGCAGGGCTCACCAAGGCGTGATCGAAGTTGAAGGTGCTGATGTAATAGGCCGAGATGTCAGCGGCCGCCAGCGGCTCCGCGATCTGCGCCACGATGCCACACTCGTCTGGGGGACAAAGGGGGCCTCAGGTCACTGCCATGGGGACATACAGGGACAGCAGTGCCCCAGAGCACCCCCTGGGTGGCAGCGGCACAAGAGGGGACACGGCCACCACGGCCACACTCACCGAAGCCCAGGGGCTGCCCCCCGATGCGCACCATCCGCCACAGCTCCCCCGTCGAGCTGGTCAGCAGGAGGTCACTGGGGAAGCTGAGGGGGATGAAGCCAAGTGTCACCCCCGCCCCGAGCCCCCAGACCCAGGGACAGAGGGACAGACAGCCCCGGGATGGCACCTACCGCTTCTGGGTCTCAGCATCCATCACGATGGAGATGTAGCCATCAATGAGGGAGAAGGAGAAGAAGGTGATGGAGTCGAGGTCCTGGCTGCCGGTGGCTGCATCCCACGGGGGGCTGCCGAGGAGGAAGGAGACACACGGAGGGGTCACGACCCCCAAAATGGGGAGGAGAAGGGCTGGGTGGTGGCACTGGGAGTCTGAGCACCATGATGGGGTGCTGCAGGGTGGGGGAGAGGGGATAGGAGGTGGTGGTCCCCACAGGGTCTGCAGGTCACAGGTGACACCAGGTTTAGGGGCATTCTCAAAATGGCCATGGTCACTGTGGAGCAGGAGGATGCCACCAGAAGGGCCCCCATCCCAGGGGACACAGGAGAACCCCACCAGGAGCATTCCCTCCCCCCAGCACCATTCCCACTGCCTTTCCCAAAACCACCCCCTCCTGCTTTACAATGTCCCCCCTGGGATTTGGTACCACGATGGCTTTGTCCCTTGCGTCACCTCGGGGTTCCCACCCCTCACAGTGCAGCTCCCGGGAAGGCAAAACCAGTTTGGAAAACACATCCAGAGTCTGAAAACCCGCTGGGACCATTGGCTGGGACCAATTTCACTGTAGTTCAGGTGGCACCAGGCAAGAGGCCACCTCCATGTCCCCATCCCCGGGACTCACCTGTGGGAGTAGAAGAGGACGTCGATGAGCATGGTGGCGATGGCGGGCAGCGTGTCGGGGGCCACCGTCAGGACACAGAAGCGCGTCTGGGGGCTCTGCACCGGGTGCAGCGTGGGGCTGGCGGCTGGCAGGGGAACGGCCGCGCGTCAGGCCAGGGGACAGCTCGGGGACAGTCCCGCAGTGCCACCCCGTGGCCACCGCGCCCACAGCCCGAAGCCTCTCAGGGAGCAGAGGGGTGGCCCGGGTGTCCCCAAGGATGTGGGTACCACCGGTGGGAGCTGCAGCATCTCTGAGTGTCCCCAGATGGACATCTCCAGTGGGAACTGGAGCATCTTGAAGGGGGTCCCTCAGATATGTGACACTGGTGGGAGCAGGAGCACCTTGGCAGGGACTCGTGTGGTCCTAGGGACAGGGTGACCATGGGGGTCCCTCGAGGATATGGGTACCACCAGCTGTACTGGAGCACCTGGGTGGGACCGGGTGGCCCCAGGGGACACAGAGCCCAGTGTCACTTACGTGGCTTGGGCTTGAGGAAGCCGTTGCTCACGTCATCGCAGGTGACAGGGACACACTCGCCACTCTCCTCCTTGTAGATGTCGAACTCCCCGGCCAGCGTGTGGATCACCGTGGGCAGGTCCCGCTCCCGCACCTGCCCCGGGGCGCAGGATCAGGGCCTGAGCTGCCACCCCTCCCCAGGGCACAGAGGGGCCCTTGGACAGCCAGCCAGGGGCCACCGTGCCCGTCACCCACCAGGATGAAGTCGGTCTGGTACGTGGAGAGCATCAGCACCGAGACGTGGTGCTCGGCCAGCGGCGCGATGACCGACCGCGCGATCTTGGTGACGCCGGTGGCCTGGCAGCCGGGGGGCTCCCGCCCGTTGGAGACCACGCTGAGCGCCAGCCACGTGGAATCTGCCACCTGCATGAACTCGGAGGGCGGCAGCTCTGCAAGGGACGAGGGACACTGAGGCAGGTGGCTCCACAGGGCTCGGCACAGCCAGACACAGAGCCAGTGCCAGCTCAGGCACTGCATGCCACACTGTCCCGTGGGCGATCCCCAAGGCAGGATCTGCCCCAGGTGTGGGGACACTGGTTTGGGGCTGTATATGAGCCCCATCCTCAGTGTAAAGAACCAGACACGGCTCAGCTGCTCCACACTGGGATTTGGCCATAGGGATGAGGGGGGGCCAAAGCTACAGGCCCCCAAACCCCAAGATGTGTCTCTCCTCCCTGTGCCAGCACGGCAGGCTGGGTGCATGGGGGTGTTGACATTGCACCCCAAAACCAGCACCACCAGGGCCATGGGGCTGCCCAGCTCATCCTTTTCCCCCCAGGAGCCCCCAGCCCAGCGCCCACCACCAGGGATGTTCAGGGATGCACACAGGACATTGGAGGGGACAAGGAGAGGGTCACCCTGCTGTCCTGGGAGTCCCAGCACCTAGTGCCAGCCTGGTGAAGAGAGCCCAGGCTGCCAGAGGGCCACAGCTGCTTCCCAAAAATCTGCTGGTGTTGGTAGGGTGGGCATAGGCCAGCTGCTCCTGCCTCCCACCCCCGTTGCTCCCAGCCTCCTGCCCAGGAGAGGGGCTGGCAGTGCTGGGGCACCCAGGGCTCAGTCAGGCTGCTCCCTCCTCTCTGGGCTCCCCTTCCCATCAAGGGACGGGCCAGGGCCCCCATGGAGTCTCCAGTTCACTCCTCCTATCCAGGAAAGGTGGGAGCAGCTCCCACGGGAGACCACACAAGCCCCCAGCCCTTGGGTGGGCACCCAGTGCCCAAGCCCAGCTGAGACCCCAAACTCATCACACCAGTGGTGCAGGGGAGGTTGCACGGGGGGAGGGTCCAGCACTCACTGAGGGGGACCCCACCAGGGGACAGGCTCTGTACTCTGCTCCCCAACTTGGCCCCGGGCAGGGCGGGAGCGGGGCCGGATCCAGAGCCTTGGCGGGTGTTCCCAGCGCCTGTTCCTGTGCAGGAAGCGCCAGAACAGCCTCGGCTCCAGCCCAGGGCCCAGTGCTGGGAACAGGGGGGCGGGACAGGGACTCGGGGACATGGGGACCTGTCCCAGAGCTCAGCGTTTAATTGCTTTTCAACACCACCCTGGGCGAGGCTGAATGCAAGGGGGCCTCTCTGTCCCTATGTCACCCACCCCAGGGCTTAATCCTGATCCCAAGGGAAGAGGGGGTGCAGCTCTCCTCTGCTGGGGGTCCCCTTCCAGCCCGGCAGCGGGGGGACACTGGCAGCCCCCAGCCAAGGGGGGTTCACGGGGCACTGTGGGGCCGCAGGCTTGCAGGACCATTGTTCAGCACTTCCCGCCCTCCCCTCGGGATTGAGGAACATTTGTCTGCCTGCCCCAAAATAAAACAATACATGGGGAACAGCTCTGGCTCTGGGAGCGGGGAGAGCCCGGGACACGGTCCCGTTGCAGAGCACAAGGAGGCGAGCCTGGCACCTGGCCGTGAGGGCCCGTGGCCGGAGCGCTGACCCTTGTCCTTGGGTCACGGCCAAGGACCCGCTGCGCCCAGCTCCTGCGGCCTCGGCAGGAAGGTTTGGGCGTGGGAAGGCGGGCCGGGATCCGGACCCTCTGGCTCAGCCCGTCGGGCCGGTGCCCCGGCAGGGCCGGCGGTGAGGGTGACACACGGCAGAGCCAGGCCATCGGCGGTGGGGACGTCACCAAAGGCACCTCCCCGGAGAGGGACTGGCTTGGAGGGGATCAAACCTCCCCAGGACACCCCAAAAGCTGGACCCTGCTGCCGGACAGGGTCCACCCCTGACAGCCTGGCTGCGCCTGTGCTTTGCCCTCCTCTGTCAAAGCTCCAGTTGGCCCTCACCGGGAGCAGGGACGGGATGAAATTGGACGAGGGAATGATGACAGGCTGCCAGAGCCTGGAGCGCTGCCCGCGGGCATCCCGGGAGGGGCCTGCGCTCTGCCGGGAGCGCCCGGGCTTCGGGCTGGCACCGCAGCCCGGCGGCAGCTCTGCCCGGGAGGGGCTGTCGGAGCGAGGGCAGCCACGCCGGGAGAGCCTCGGCCGGGCAAGCCGCTACATCCCCGGCGCAGACGGGCATGTTCCGAGGGAGCCAAGCACAAGCCGGGACTCGCTCTCTGCGGGCCGGGCGCGGAGCCGGGCTGGGGGCGCGCACAGCCCGCGCCTGCGGTGCCAGCCCGCCCTGCCAGGGACCCACCACTCGGTACCTTTGAAGCCCTCCTCGTCCAGCATGACCGTGTAGTCCTCGGGGGTCTCCGTCAGGCTGAAGAACTTGCATCTGAAGCAGAAGAAATCGTTGCTGCTGACCTCAAAACTGCTGCCGTCTCCCGGGGCAGGGAGTCGGGGAAAGAAGAGCAGGAGGAGGAGGAGGAGGAGGGTGGTGGGGGGAGAACAGCTGGTACCGGCAGCGCTGGGGCAGGAAGAGCAGCTTGAGCAGCGGGTGGGTGTAGAGCCAGAGCCCGCGGCGGGCCAGGCTCAGCACCCGCACCCGGTGCTCCAGGATGTGCAGGTCCATGGCGGCCGCGCCGCCCCGGGAAGCGCCGCCGCCGCGACTATAAGGGCGGACACCGGACCGCCCCGGAACCGCCCCGCATCGCCCCGGGACCGGCCCAGGACCGCCCCGCATCGCCCCGGAACCGCCTCGCCTCGGTTCGTCAACGCCCTGTGACCGCCCTTATCGCCCAGGGACCCATCCGGGAACGCTCCGCGTCTCGCTGGGACCGCCCTGTGACCGCTTGCCTGGCGCCAGGGCCGCCCCCATCGCTTCGGGACAGCCCCGGCACCGCCCCGGGACAGCCCCGGCACCGCCCCGCACCGCCTGAAAGGCAACGACCCGGCCCCGGCGCTGCGGGAGCCGCCGCAGGTCAGAGCCCCGGGATGCCGCACTGGACACCCGGGACAGCCCCACCGGAGCCTCGGAACCAGCCCCAGTACAGAACTCCATGGTGCCCAAACCAGCCCAAATTCAGCGCCCCGGGGTGCCTGGAGCAGCTCCAACTCAGCCTTCCAGAGTAGCCCCGAAATGCAGCTCTGGGGGCCATAACCAGCCTCAGTTCAACAGCCCTGCATGCCCAACCAAGGGAGACCCTCTGGGAGCCACTGCCAACCCCACTCTGCCCCCAGCCCCAGCACCCAACCGGGTCCCACATGCTCAGCCCCAACACCGGGCCTGGAGAGGGGATTCACCAAACCAGGTCCACCCTGGGGAAAAGGGGTTTGTGGAGGGAGGGATGGAGGTTTGGGCAGAATTCTTGCCTGCAGGAAGAAGGAGACAGATGGCCTGGGCATTATTTTGGGATGGGAAGCTGAGCTCTGGGGTGTCATGGTATTAGTTAAGGGTCTCCTGGCTCTGTTCAGCCACAAGAGCTGTGACAGTGAGAGAAGGGGAAAGGCCTGGGTGCTGGGGTGGGAGTGCACCAGAGCCTGGCAGCCACTACTCCCACAAGTTGGGGCAGGTCTCAGTCTCCTCCCATTCCACTTCAAACGGGCAGCCACAAGGCTGGTGAGACAGCAGGACTGGGCCATCCTCTGCGGTGACAGAGCAGTGACAGCAGCCTGGCCCTTCTCCGGACACTGCCCAGCACCTGCCCCCAGGACAAGGGCAGCCAGGGGAGAAGAGACCCAGGGAAGGGTGCATGCCAGGGTAAGTGTCCAGTGCAAATGGGATGCAGGGGAGGCTGCCCCCCAGGGATAGAGAACCATGGGTAGGGTCCAGGTCAGGGTACCCCCAAAGCTGCAGCAAATGGGAGGTGACACCCTTGCCTCCTGCCACCCTCCACCCCCATCCCAGGCCAAGAGAGGTGGGAGCCAGGGCTGCGCCTTTACACACTCGCTTTATTGACCCCTTTGTACAAAACTGCTTTTCCCGCTTTATTTTACAAACCCACCACCCACCCTCGGGGAGGGCAGGGGGGGCAGAGGGGACCCCACAACCAGGGGGCACCTGGCTGCTGCTCACCCACCCCGCCTCACCTGCACTGGGGCCTGGGGAGGGTGGCAGTGGTGGGGTGAGCCCTGGCAGGGTAAACACTCCCCCTGAGCTGTGGGGAACTTGGGGATGGGAGGGGATGGGATGGGGGGCCTTTAGCCCCAAAACTCTGCATCAAATCCCCGCCGCCTCTAGCACATCCTGCCTCGGTCCCTGTCCTGCCTCGGAGGAATAATAAATAGGCTCAGTGAGTAGGTAAGTTGGGTACTACATATAGGGCTACAGCTTGATAATATCCTCACTAGATAAGAGGGGGGCGAGGGGTCCCAGGGCTCTTCGTGTACTCCCAGTGCCCTGCGCCAGGCCTAAGTGCTCAGGAACTGGGGCTGGGGCTGCCCGGCTGGCACAGGGTGGGAGCTACAGGAGGGACCCAGGGGGTGATGGGTCGAGGGGCTCTGGGACGGGGAGAAGGGCCCAAGGGGCAGCCCAGCCCCTCAGCGTGGGGAGGGAGCTCGGGTGGCTCAGCCACCCCCTGCACGGGCTCCCACCGCTCGTGGTGCCAGCACCCTGCGGGGTGGGCACCCAGCGCAGAACTACGGTGTCCCCCTTTGGTCACCACACCTGGCCAAGCTCCACGGATGCCCTGAGAGGGCCACGCTGTTCTCACGGAGCCGCACAGCCCCCCTGTCCCATCCCTCCAGCTCAGAGCCCCCAGCGCCGGGTGCCAGGGGTCCCCCTCGGTGTCCTCGCGCCCGGGTCCGTGCGCAGCCCCGCTGAGCCCGGCTGCCCGGGGTGTGGGCCGGGCCCTACAAGTACGTGTCCTCGCTCTCTCGGGAGCTCAGGCTCTCCTTGGACTGGTGGTGGGGGGAGACCTGCGGGTGCAGCAGCTCCCGGGTCGTGCCGGGCGCCCCGTTGCCCTCGGCCCCAGGGCCGTTGGCAGGACTGGCCGGGCCCTTTTCCCGGCTCTTCTCCTTGCTCTTGCGGGCCTTGGGCACGGGGGCGGGCCCGGGGGAAACGATGATGGAGGGGACAGGCTCCAGAGCCTTGCGCGGCGCGGGCTCCGCCTCGCTGATGGCCTTGGCGCCGTGCAGGCGCGGGGGGGACTTGCACTGCAGCTCTCCGTGCGTCTCCCGCCACTTCTTCAGCTGGATCAGGTGCTCCCGCTCGATCTGACGCTCTGTCACCGGCAGCTCGATGACCTGTGGGGACACTTGTGCCATCAGCGACAGCACCACCGGGGCTGGGTGTGGGATCCCCCTCAGGGCACTGCTAAGGAAGCTTTTTGGGGGCTGCTCCCCATGCTCCGCCCACCCAGGGACAGCCCAGTCTGGCAGCACTGGCCAGCTGGGCGGCACTGGGCCCCCAAGCGGTCCCCAGCACCTCACCTCCTGCACCAGGAAGGCCTCCTGCATGATTTTGGGGCTGAGGGCCCTCAGCCTCTCCATGGTCTCATACTGGCCCTGGCAGGATTTGAGCTTGTCCGAGGAGCCCAGGGTGTGTTTGAGTAGCACCAGGCCCACCCGGAAGATGATCTTCACTCCTGCAAGAGGAGACATGAGGCAGTGAGTACCAGGTAGGACAGGGTGACACTGGCACCATGTCCCTCAAATGCTGTGTGGCAGCAGATTTCAGCCCCACTAACAGTCAGGACATGCAAGAGGGTGAATTTGGGATGTATATGCCTCCTAACCTCCAGGAAAACTGCCCACCTCCACTGGTGGCTGTGGCTGCTCCAAATCTGCCCTGCTACAGGTCCCATGGCCGTGGGGAGTGCAGTCACCCCAGCAGGAGGAGGAGGAGGAGGAGGAGGACGGTGGGCAGCTCCTACCTTCACAGAAGAACATGTCCCAGACGCGCAGGACGGAGCTCCAGGGCAGCGTGCGGGAGAAGGCGCACATGAACCACTCCGTCATGTACAGGATGGGGTCGATCTTCTGCTTGCTCAGGTGCTTGTAGGCCACAGGTGAGACCTTGTGCAGCAGTGAGAAGAGGATCTGTCCGTCCAGCTGGATGGCTTCCTGCAGGGACAGGGACCAGCATCCCAGTGAATACCCCAGCTCTGGGATCAGTCCCCAGTGCCAGGTCCCATCAAGGGCAGCCAACCCTCTACACCTGATGTGAGCAGAGCTGTGTCCCATGGATGTTGCATTGTGTTTTAGCACATGGATGCTACACTGAGACCCCCATACCTGAATGTGAAATGCTTCTGGGAGCCACATCACAACAGGGAGACTGTGGGAATACCCAGCCCCTCCCCAGACCCCTTCTTTCCCCAGGGTGAAGAGCTGGACAAGTTTTTGGCCTGGAGATTCAGAATTGTGGAATGGTTTGGGTTGGAAGGGACTTTAAAACTCATCTCATTCCACCCAAACGCCATGTAGTACCTTCCACTATCCCAGGTTGCTCCAAGCCCTGGCCTGGAACACTTCCAGGGTGGCCACAGCTGCTCTGGGCACCCTGTGCCAGGACCTGCCCACCCTCACAGGGAACAATTCCCAATTCCCAATATCCCATCCATCCCTGCACTCTGGCAGTGGGAAGCCATTCCCTGTGTCCTGTCCCTCAATTCCTTGTCCCCAGTCCCTCTCCAGCTCTCCTGGAGCCCCTTTAGGTCCTGCAAGGGGCTCTGAGCTCTCCCTGGAGCCTTCTCCTCTCCAGGTGAGCACCCCCAGCTCTCCCAGCCTGGCTCCAGAGCAGAGGGGCTCCAGCCCTCAGAGCAGCTGCATGGATTCCTCTGGACTCTCTCCAGCAGCTCCAGGTCATTCCTGTGCTGGGCCCCAGGGCTGTGGCAGCTCTGCAGGTGGGGCCTCACCTGGGCAGGGCAAAGAGGCAGAATTCTCCCTGCCCTGCTGCCCACACTGGGGGCTCAGCCCAGGACACATGGCCAGGGCATGGCCAACCCTCACCAACCAGCACCCCCGTGTCCTTCTCCCCAGGGCTGCTCCTGATCCCTTCATCCCCAGCCCAGACTAATCCTGGGGGTTGCCCCAACCCAGATGCAGCACCCTGCAAGTCCCTGCCACTGCTGAAAGCACCATGAGCTCTTTACTTACCAGTTTCTCGCTGTAGTAGCCAGGGAGGTATTTCTCACAGATCTGCACCAAGCACCAGAACGCTTGCTGCAAGCCAAGGACAGCAGGTGAGCACTGAGAGGACATCCCTGCGGCCCACTCCCTGCTCCCAGGAACCACGGGAGAGGGTGGCAAGCAGCAGAGCACCCCTGGAGCACTTTGGGTTGTCCTGAGCCGGGCACGCCACTCATCAGCACCCCCCAAAGGGCCCCACACCCTCCAGGAGGTGCCAGCTCTGTCCCGAGCCGCGTGCCCGTACCTCGGCCGGCATGTGCATGAGCAGGACGGCGGCGATGGGCGCCTGGGCCTGGCAGTACCCCTCCTCCGGGCGGTACAGCGTGTACGCCTTCAGCACCCGGAACAGGTCCTGCTGCCTGCAGAGACACCCGGGCACGCACAGCTGGCCACACGGCATGCACGTGGCCCAGCAGCCTTCCCCGTGCGCGCCAGGCACGAGCCTGGGTCAGTCCCTGGCTGGGATCCCTTTTCCACACAAACCCGGGCCAACAGCTCTGGGAAGCTCAGCCCACAGAGTGCAGATCCTGCCTGGACCTGGGAGTCCAGGCGTGGAGACGACCATCCAGCCCAGAGTGAGGACGGACAGGCAGGGAGCCAGCTGCAAGCACAGGGGCACAGGCTCTCCCAACACACTGGGAGCAGCATTTTCCTGGGGAAACGGAGGCCTCAGGCTGCCACCTCCTCCCTCTACCCTCCTGTCATGGCAATTCCCACCCCACTGGGTGTCAGAGCTGGTCTGAGCCATTCTGTTTTCAGTCAGTGCATGCTCTGTGACTGTGGGAGTGTAGGGAATGTTGGAGGAATGGCAAGAACTCTGGGGACAGGAGTGTGCTCCATGAGCTGGGATACACAGTGCCCACCCCATCCATGGTTGCTGAGGGCCGGACACACAGTAGCTCCACATACCCATGGCCTCCACGTGAGACGAACATCTCATGGAAGGGGAACTGCCGATGGAGATCCCGCTCAATCACATCCAGCCACTTCGGATCTCCCGTGAGGAGGTCCAGTTCCTGGGGAGGGGAAGATAGGGGTGAGCAGCACCCTTGACACCCCCCACAAGATGTCTGAGATCCTAACGTACACCCAAGCCCAAGCAGGAGGCACCCCAACACTGGCCCCTCCCTGGTGGTGCAGGAGGGTTCCCAGCAGGACTCACATCAAACTTGCCCATGTTCTGCTCCAGCTTGACCTTGCTCCCAGAGAGGTACTGCCAGGCACGGCCCCGCAGCGAGGGCGGGATCCCCTTCTGGCACCGCAGCCGAATCTGCGCGAGAGACACAGCCATCACGGGAAAATCACAGAGCGCTGGGAAACAAAGACACTCCTGGGGCAAGGTGGGAGCCAGGCCAGCACCACAGCCACAGGCTGGTCCCCTGCTGCTTCCCAAACAAGGAGAACTGTCTCTGAGTGCCTGGGATGCAGGGATGCCAGCTGGAATGGCAGTCAAGCACCAGCAGCACAGAGGAGCTGCCAGAGGGCCAGCAAGAGGCTTCGTGGCTTGCAAACAGCTCCAAACAAGCCTGGCACTGCCTCAAAGCCAGATCCTGCTGGGAGCTGGAAAAGCAAACACTGGAGTAAAGGTGGGGAGCGAGTGGCTCTGTCCCACTTGGGAAGCCCTGAGGACACAGGGGAGGCTCCCCAGCCCTCAGTCCAGCCCCCCACCCCACCATGGGGCCATGGAAAGCACGGATGTGCACCCTGACGAGTGTCTCAGCCTTTCCACCTGTTCATGCTTGGCAGAAGGACAGGTCTGGTTCTATCTCCACGCACGGCCAGATCCTGAGGCCCCTAGAGCTTGCTCCATGCCCACAGTTTCCTGTGCCCCTTGTTTCCTTGGCACTGGGCAACAGCCAGGACCAAAGTCCAGGCGAGGCAGTTGGTGCCTACCCTGTGTGGAAGCTGAGCCAGCTTAGCTCTGGTGCTGCCTGCATCAGTAGGGACCAAAACAGAGCCCCCAACATCCCACTCCCAACTCCTCATCAGGAGGAGCTCCAAATCACAGAATGATTGAATGGTTTGGGTTGGCAGGGACATTAAAGACCATCTCATCCCATGGGCAGGGACACCTCCCACTATCCCAGGTTGCTCCAAGCCCCAGTGTCCAGCCTGGCCTTGGGCACTGCCAGGGATCCAGGGGAAGCCACAGCTGCTCTGGGCACCCTGTGCCAGGGCCTGCCCACCCTCACAGGGAACAATCCCCAATTCCCAATATCCCATCCATCCCTGCCCTCTGGCAGTGGGAGCTATTCCCTGTGTCCTGTCCCTCCATCCTTTGTCCCCAGTCCCTCTCCAGCTCTCCTGGAGCCCCTTTAGGCCCTGCAAGGGCCTCTGAGCTCTCCCTGGAGCCTTCTTCTCTCCAGGTGCTCCAGGTGAGCACCCCCAGCTCTCCCAGCCTGGCTCCAGCAGCTCCACATGCTTATGTGTCCTTTTCCCCACACTCCTCAGCCAGGGTATGCAGCAAGGTGGGTCTCACAAATCTCTTGCTTTCAGCACAGTCCCACCCCACAACACCCTGAAAAACCCTAGCACAGCCTCCATTCCTCATGCCCCTGCCTGGGTGGCACATGCCAACTGGGCCAGGGCTCTCAGAGCAGTGGCCAACAGCTCCCAAATCCTCCCCAGGCCTCTCCTGCCTGCCCAGGGCTGTATTTCTCTGGTTGTTGGAACAACTGGGGAGCAGATGGATGTCTCCAAGCACAGTACCTTCACCTCCCCTGGGGGTTTGCTGCACCCTCACTGGTTGTTTGCTGAGGCAGGTCCCTTTGTGCTGGCAGGAAACACAGTGGATGATGCCCAGGGCTGCTGTGGCAGTTCCATAGCTGCTGACAGCTCCCATTTCCAGCCAGCTCCCCTTCCTGCTGACTGAGCTGCCAGGAAGGAAACCACCTCACTGGGTTTTGGTTCAGCAACCCCTCCAGCAGGCCGGGCCAGCGCCAGCGGGGCTGATCCCCTTGGTCCTGCATCGGGTCCTGCCATCAGCCCCACCAACCCACTGTGATCTTCCAGGGAGCGGGAGCGTGTGTGGGCTGAGGGATGCTGGAAGCAAGGTGAAGTCGGAGCGCTGCCCATGCCAGGAGAGCAGTGGGAGCTGCACACCCACACGTCTGCCCTCCTTCCAGCACGTGGTGCTGGCACAGCGCAGCACCATGAAGGATGTGGGGTCAGGCTCTGCTGGGATCGGGGCCAGGCAGGGAGCGTTTTGGGATGCTGGAGCGCTGCAGGTGTGAGCAAGCCCGGCAGGAGCTGGCCCAGGCATCCCTGGGCTGCCTGCCAACCCTGGTGAGGCAGCCAGAAAAGTACTGGGGTTTTTCAGAGACTCAGGGAGCTCCCCCAGAGCAGCAGGGACCTGCACCAAGCAGGCTCCTGCCAGACCAAGGATAATTGACAGCATCCAAGGCCAGGCCTGGCAGCCTTCCCTGAGCAGCCCCAGGGATACAGGCACCGAACAGCATTCCAGAGTAGCCTCTCCAAAGCACCAGGCATGGATTTTTGCTGCAGGACAGACTATACAGCACATCAGCCCCATGGAGACTCCTAGAGGCTTGGCCAAGCACAGGGGAGCCGCTGTGCCAGGTGCAGGCCTGCTGGAGCCCTCCCAGAGGGCACCCTGGCCGGAGAGTGGTGGAAATTGCCCGTGGAACAAAGCGCCCGCCTGCCGTGGCCCAGAAAACTCTCCCAAAGCCTTTAAGAGCAGCCAAGAAACAGATGAGGGATTCCGGTGTCATTCACCAGGCACTGAGTAGGGACAGCACTCTGGGCACACTGAGGAGACTCTGCCAGCATGGGGAGGAGGAGGAGGAGGAGGAGGAGGAGAAGGCCCTTCGGCCACTCTCTGGCACTGCTGTCCCATGCCAGCAGCCTCACTGCTCCCAGCAGACACACAGCAGCAACCCTGGACTTGCTGCTTCCCAATTCCTGCCTCGTCTACAGGCTCAGGGGATCAGGGAGCACCAGCAAACCAAGACATGGAGTCAGCACACCAGGAGTCTCCCAGGGACCCCTGTTCACAGACCAGTGTCATGCAAATCAGGTTCAAACATTTCCTACACTGAGCTTTTTTTGGTCTGCGAGATGCTCAGAACAGAAGTTTCCATGAGCAAACAATTCCCATGGCTGCCTGCAGGCAGCCAAAGAAGCCCTAGGAAGGCTCCAGCCCGGCAGGAAGAGCTGGAGGCAGAAGTGGGCTGGCTCAGGACCACTCAGCCCCCTCAGGCTCCAGTTCCCAAGCGGAATGAACAGCCCATTCAAGCCAACAGTATCATACAAAGGCACACAGACGCCTGTCTGCAGGGAACCACTGACATCAGGCTGCCCCAAAGGGACACTGCTGTGCCTGGCTGTCCTTCACTGTCACCTCCCAGAGGCGACATGGCTGTCACTTACCTTCTTGTGTTTCTTGGCCATCCACTTGTCCCAGTTGTTGAGCATATCCAGCCACTTGGACTCCCGTTGCCGGAGCACCTCCAAGGGCACCTCCTCCAGCCTGTGGGACCGGGAGGAAGAGGCTGTGGGTCAGTGGGTGCCTGGCCCTCTGTAGGGTGCTGAGCCCCCTGGCCCCCCGAGCACCCTGGGTGCCCCCATGCCCAGGTGAGTGCAGCCCTCAAGGCGCAGGGCTCAGGACACGCTTGGCAGCGCCGGTGTTTCGGCAGCTGCCGGAAGCGCTCGCCGCCCGTGAGTGAAATCACTGCACCAGCAGAGCAGCTCAAAGCTCTCGGGAGCAGCCTGCACTGCACACAGCATGTGCTGCAGCATCCCCAGAGACACGCCAGGAAGGTGAGGGATGAGCAAGACCTGATCTCTGTGGCAGGGGCCAGCTGCACACAGAGAGAGCCGGGGCCATAAGCATCGTGTCATTCGCACAGCTCCAGCCACACTGCGCTCCCAATGCCTGGAGCTGCTCCAGGCCCGGCGCCGAGCCCAGACCAGGGTCTCTTAGGAGGGAGGGGAGTGTTTTCCAGAAACGGCTCAGTCTAGCCAGGGAATCCAATTTAACCCTGCTGAGGCCGGGGGGGGATGCTGCTGCAATGCCGAAGCTGGCACTGCGGCCACCAACCCCCTGTGGCACCGCATCTGTGTAGAGATGGGTGACAGGCAGCTGGGGCAGGCCCAGGCAGGGACATCCAAGGAGAGCAGACACTCCTCCAAGCCATCAGTGAGGACTTTCCAAGGCTCTGCTCCACATTGTCCTGTGGCCACGCCAATCTCAGGGAGAGTCAGATCCTTCCTGAGGACCCGAGGCCAGTGGCCTGGTGCTGAGCATCCTCCAGCACCCAGCCCCACTGCAGGACATGCAGGCCTGGCCTCCTCCCTCCGAGCGGAAAGCGAGCGGCAGGGTGAGTCCAGGGCCGCATCCAGCTGGCAGCACTGCCCCGCGCCCTGCCCAGCCCTTCCCCGCCGAGTCCCACCCACCGCAGCGGGTCGGACCGGGCGAGCGCGATTGTTCCGAGAGCAAACCCGCTCCCAAAGGATCTGCTTTGCTTGGCTCCCCACCCTCCCCAGCACGGCGAGGCATGGCCGGCAGCTCCCCAGCCCGGCACGGGGATGGAGGCATCGCTGGCCTCCAGCCGGGCTCGGCGAGGCGTGGGAAGCTCGGGAGCGCGGGACGCTGGATACAGGAGCTGGCTGTGGGCCTGCTGGAGCCCCGCCAGCACAGACTGGAAGCTGTTCCCAGCTGATGGCTGCTTGGCAGCGGGCAGGGAGCAAGGACCGGCTGCATTTCATATGGCCCAGGCGGGTGGGCGGGGGCACTCCAGGCGGGGAAGTGATGGGATGCCCTATGCCAGGAATGCGCTCCTCTGCATCCACACTGGGTGACATCCCCACAGCTCGGCCTTTCGCGGTGCCCTCAGACCGTCCATGGATGCTCGGATACCCTGCCTGCCCTTCCTGTGCTTCCCCTCCCGGTAGGGCAAACCCAACTCTGGCAGCCACAGCAGGAGGTCAAGTATTCCCCGTCATTCCCTCCTGGACAGACAGTGAGCCAATAAAGCCCTGGAGCAGGGCAGGATTGGGACCCAGGATATCTGCAAGGTGCTGCAGGAGGCTCAGTCCCCAGTGACTGCAGCCACCATACTGTCAGCACCCTTGGGAGCAGCCACTAGCCTCCAGCACCACAACCTTCATTCAGAGCTGCTGCTGCCTGCTGCAAGGACAGGGACACCCACAGGAATGACAGCCAGGACAAGTGCCCCCTCAGTGTGGTGTGTGGCCAGGACAGGGTGCAGCACCGCGGGAAGGAGAGGCCACACCACTCCTGCACTGCTGAGGGACAAGGTTTATCACCCGGAGTGATGCACCTTGCCCAGCGCCAATACTCCAACCTTCAGCACCTTTTCACCCCACGGACCCACCCCATAACACCCACGGGCTATGGGGGGTGAACGCTTTGCTCCTCACAGACAGGGAAACTGAGGCACAGCAGGCACCAGAGCGCTCAGGTGGGCAAAACCCAAAGAGAGCGCTCTAGGCAATGTCCCAGCAGGAGAGGAGCTGGCTGCCACGCGATGCTCCCACTGCCATCCCGACTTTCTCTGGGCGTTGCTGTGAACGCAGGGCCAGGAAGGCAATCGCCAAACACGCTGCCGAACCAGCTCGACAGCAACAGCACATTCCTGGGTGTCAGCACCGCCCTGGGGCCCAGGGCCTCGGGTTAGCCTCACTTCCTCCGAGGGTTTCCTCCGCGGAGCAGCGTGACCATGGTGCCTTTGCCAGCACTACCAACAAGGGGTCCTTGGAGGGACACCACAGCCTGGCCTTCTTAGCTTGACAGAGGCCAGAAGTCCACTGGAATCAGTGCTTGGAGCTGACCAGACAGCTGTGTGCTGGCAGCTCCCAGATCCCAAATGGGGTGGACACCAGTTCCCAGCCATTCCCCCTCTTCAGAGGGAGATGGGACAGCTAGAACAGCTTTGGGGCTCTTCACAGAGCCATCACATCATGGAATGGTTTGGGGTGGAAGGGACCTTAAAGCCAATCCAATGCCACCCTCTGCCATGGGCAGAGACACCTTCCACTATCCCAGGCTGCTACAAGCCTCATCCAACCTGGCCTTGGACACTGCCAGGGATCCAGGGGCAGCCACAGCTGCTCTGGGCACCCTGTGCTAGGGCCCCAGCACCCTCACAGGGAACGATTTCTCCCCAGTATCCCATCTAACCCTGCCCTTTGACAGAAGGAAACCATTTCTTCTTATCCTGTCACTCCAGGCCCTTGCCCAAAGTCAGGAGTCCAGCTTCTCTTGCAGCCCCTTTAGGCACTGGAACGGGCTCTAAGCTGCGCTCGGAGCCTTCTCTTCTCCCGCCTCAGCACCCGCAGCTCTTCCAGCCTTTCTCCCTTGTTCACCTCCCTGCGGCCTCCGCCGCGGGCACGAACGATGCCTGACAGCGGTCCGGGCGGCCCGCGCCCAGCGCGGGAGCGGCGGGGACAAACCCCCCGGGGCGGGGAGAGCCGCGGCCGGCCCGGCCCAGCCCCAGCCCGGCCCTGCGGGGGCCGAGCGGCCGGAGCGGACAGGGCCGGGCCTGGGGCGGCTCCTCTGCGCCTCGCTGTCTCAGTGCCCCCCGGCCCCTCACGGCCAAGGCCCCCGCCCGCCCTCACGCCCCCCCCTCACGACCCCCACTCACGTCCCCTCGGCTCCGCGGCTGCCCACGATGAAGCCGAACTTATCGACGCGCCGCTCTTCGGGGCCGCCGCCGTTGATCTCGGAGTCGGAGCCGAGCGAACTGAGCTCATCGCCGCCAGGGTCGGCGAGGCTCTCGCGGGTGCCCGCCAGGCTGCGCCCGCCGGGCGAGCTGGGCCCGCCGCCCCCGCGGCTCTTGGCCATGGCGGCGCCTCAGCGGCGGCGCGGCCGCTCCGCCATGCCGGGACACGGCGGCGGCCACGCCCCGCCCCGGCCCCGCCCCCTCCCTGCACCGCCATTGGGCGGGAGCGGAGACTCGGCCAATCAGCCGCCAAGATTGCGGAAAGGAGAGCCCGCCCCCGAAGATGATTGGTCGAGGGGACGAGCGAAGCTGTCCGTCAAGTACCGGCGGGTGTCGGTGAGGGGCGGGGCCCCGTGCGCCGGCAGTGGGGCAGCGCTGGTGGGGGGAGGCACCGGGACCAGTACGGGACATAACGGGATGGACCGGGACCAGTACGGGACATAACGGGATGGACCGGGGCCAGTACGGGACAGAACGGGATGGACCGGGGCCAGCACGGGACAGAACGGGATGGACTGGGGCCAGTATGGGACATTAACGGGGTGGGCTGGGACCAGTACATGACATAATGGGATGGACTGGGGTCAGCACAGGGCTCTGTATTGGGACCAGTATGAGACACAAAGGGGCTCTCCTGGGTTCTGCATGAGATATAACGAGCTCTACTGGGGCCAGTACGAGCCATGAGCTGTACAGGGACCAGTGTGGGCCATAACCCGCTGTACTGGATGAGATACAATAGGGCTGTACTGGGACCTGTGTAAGGGGGCTGCAGTGGGATCAGACAGCCACAGTGGGGCTGTGCTGGGATGGCACTGGCATTCCAGGGACTGCAGGAGGGCTGTGCTGGGAAGCACTGGGGCATCCACTGGCATGAGGCACTTCCAGGGGCAGTGGTGGGATCTGTTTCCCTCTCCAAAGCTGTCCCTGCCCTGCAGATCCCATCACCAGACCACTGCTGTGTCACCCCAAAGTCCCCATCCACAGCACCCAAACAGGTAAAACCAGCCTGGCTCTCCCAAAAATAACACACCAAAGGATCTGTAGGAGGCTGGGATGTGCTGGGATCTGTCCTGGGTAAAGCCTTCCAGGGGCAGGTCCAGCCTACCTCCAGAGCCCAGCACTCCATTTCCTCCTTCTTACAGCACAGATCAGGGGGTACTGGAAGGATCCCTCTCAAGGTGGTGCTGTGCCAAAAGGAAGAGGGAATGAGGTTCCTTAAAATCAGCAAGTCAACCTACTTCCAAATTTTTCTGGCAGCAGGGGCCAGCAGTCCTTGCCACTGAAGTGGAAGGCTCTGATGGTGCTTGTTTAGTACCAGATCTCCACACACACAGTCTGTTGCAGCATTCATCCCTCGGATTTAGATCGAAACAGGCTGGCAAGGCTCCATGCAAGTGATTTCCAGGGAGAAGTTTTCTTGCTGGAGCGTAGGTAAAGGGGCTTGGCTGAAACTGTTACCGAGGGCACAGAGGGAACAGGGGAGCCCCGTGGTGCCCAGCACAACAGGAGGAGGAACACAGGGTGACCTTCAGCACAGCAGGGCCCGGCCCCGGATACAAACACAACTTCTCCATTTCAGAGCTCCCTTGGCAGTTTTTTTTCTATCCGCTCTGGAAAACCCCGCTCACTGCCTGTTTTCTCCAGGATTGTACCTATTGTCTGGTTTTGAAGAGAGAAGGGAAGTGATTATCCTGCCTTCCTGCAGGGCAGGAGAACCCTGCACCCACCATCCAGCCACACACTCTGGATTCCTGCAGCAGGGAGGGGAGCAGGCTGTGACAGGGACACGTGGGGACCTGTCAGAGACAACAGCTGGACACTGTGGCCAGGGAACATGGGCCACCTGGGCTGGGCCAGTGCCAGCCACCGTCCCCACAGCCACAGGGCTTCCTCCTGATCCCAGGGGAGCACACCAGAGGCAGGAGGATGCTGGCTCTTCCCTCCTGCTTCATCCCTCTCTCCCCTCCTAAGCATGGAATAAGGTAAACAGGATGTTCCTGCACAGCCTGATCGTGACTGAAAATATATGTAATAATAAGTGTATGGCTTTGGGTTACCCAAAAAAATAGAGGTACCCAAATTCCAGACACCTGCCTCTTCCTAGGCACCTAATTTCATGGATTAATTTTGCTGTGTTGTGTTTTTATCAAACTCTAACTGAAGGCCCAGGAGTCATCTGTTTTTCCAGACCCAGATGCTCCCCAGGCCCAAGAGATTCCAACTGCAGGATATAATTGTTAAGTCACATTTTCCAATAAAATTCTTGCTAAGTTCAGAGTATTTCCCCTCCCCCACCACCACACACAGTCATAAGCATTCCTTCAGGAATGACTGAGCAGCACCAGGGAAACTTCAACAAGCCCCTTTTCTTGTAGCTTTTCCCAGAAAATAAGAGGATTTCCTACTGTAAACTGCTTAATTACAAATCCTGATGTATTTCCCCATTCGGGTGCTCTAAAACCAGGCACATCTCCATTGAAAAGCCCAAATCCAAGGAAGGAGAGTTGCATGTTTATTAAAACAAATCACAGGCTGTCCAGAGCAGACCCAGACCTCCTTTAACACAGGAACAGCAACAGAAGCTCATGCCAAGGGAGGAAAAACCTCCAAGTCAGGGTCCATACAAGATCCAAGACGGGGAAAGAACAAGGGGGTAAATAAGTGTGTGGAGAAGAAGTTTTCAATTAGCAGGAGGTTAAATGAAGCACTGAGTGCTGAGGGCAGACAGATGATGCTTCTGGACACCATAAATCCCTCAAAGATGGATCTAAACTAAGCTGGGCATGACCTGGATGATGTCTTTTCCCAAGGGGATTCAAGGGGCAGCCTGCACTCAAGCAAAGCATTGATCACTACAGACTACTCACTACACGGACACATTTTGAGGATCCATCAGCTTCTCATCAGTGGGGATCAGAGTCTCTCTGTTCAAACTACTGCTGGGGGGCAATGGATACAGCCCCAAAAAGGCCAGAATGGAAATAGGATTGGAAAGGTTGGGGTTACAATATGGACACGTTACGTCTCGGGACTCCACGCCTCCTATTTCTTCCTGCCTCCTCTCTCTTTGAGTGCCAGGTGAATCAGAGAGCCACTTGTCATGTTGTAATAAGCCAGGGAGTTGGAATCCTTGATGAAGATGCCCTGAGGGGAGGAGAAAAGGATAAAAAACCATGAAAGAGCAGTCAGAGCACAAACCTCAGTGTTGCCTTCCCACAGAATCCCACGCAGATCCCAAACCTCCTGGCTGTCCATTCAGAGCAAGGGGATGACAGAACACTGCAGGCTTTGAAGACCCCAGAGAGATTCCAGTGTCCAAGATGGACGCTGGAGGTGGGTATAGAATCCTAGAATGGTTTGGGACCCTGAAGATTCCCCCATCCACCCCACTTGCCATGGGCAGGGACACTTTCCACTAGGCCAGCCAATATAGACAATGTGGCTCCTAGAACACACAGATAAAGAGTCACCACAAGGGGAGTTATTCAGGCTCCACTCTCGTCCCACCTTTTTTTTTTTTTCCCTTAAAAATAATCAGCTCAGCTCCCTTTCTTGTTAAGGGTTAACAGAGTATCTGCCCACAGATGAACTCTGAGGAGGTAAGTGCACAAAGTTCACTGCTTAGGCAGCAGGTTGTGCCTGTCTGGGCACATGCATGACTGGAAATAAGTAATTAAAAAGGAACGGGGCCTTTCTCACAGCTCAGGCTTCCAGAGGAAGAGAGAAAAGAGAGTGAGCTCTTCCCTTCCATGTTCTGAGGAAAGCCTTCCCTGAGCTGCCAGGGTTCCAAAGCACGCTCGCCCACCTCCCGGAGCACACAGTAGAGCTGTGGGAGCAGGCTGCTGCAGCTAAATGTCAAAAAAAAAAAAAAAAAACAAACAATCTAAAACTCTAATAAAATGAGGCTGATTTCAGAGAAAGCCACATCAAGTTTGGAGGACTCATCTGCAGCAGCAACAATGTGAAAACCCACTGATTTAATCACCTACTAGAAGCCTGTCCTGCTGTAACAGAGGGCAGGTCTGTCACAGCTGTGCAGGCAGGAGAAACATTCCCTTTGCTCTTCCAGTATCTCATCGTGCATTAAATTATACATTATAACTTTTCTTTGTAAAAAAGTCATGTAAGAAAATGCACTGAAGAAACAACCAGCATTTGAAGGCTTCATACCCACCTCATACTGCAGCTTCTGCTTCCCAGCTGGCATCCCTGTGGCCTCGTGGATCTTAACCTTTATAACAGACACCTGGGGAGGATCAAAGGGCTCCTTCAATGCTTTTGTCCCAGTCTTGCTCCCCAGCCCCACAGAGATGCAGTGTGGGGAGCAGGCTGAGCACCCAGCTGCTGCTCTCACAGGCAGCACACGAGCAGGGCAGGGCAGGAGGATGAGCTACATGCCTGGTCTGAGAGGGGCAGGGTGAACACCAGCACTTGGCCGTTCAGCTTCCATTCCGTCTTGTCCTGCATGTTGGGAACCTGGACTTTGACCGTGACCGGGCCCTATGGGAAAACACAGATAAAGTCTCTCAGGGCTGTGATAACAGCACCAGACTAAGTATTCATTTCCATATCTTGGTTCCTCAGAAAACACACTGAAATGTGTTTACAAGTTACTCCACTGCTCCCACAATAAAACATTTGGTTGGATTTCTCTTCCTTTCGTGTGCCATCTATCGAGCACGACCCGCGCTGACGGTGTCACAGGATGAGGGTGTGAAGCCCTGAACAGGAGACAGCTTCTCTGTGCACATGAAACCACAGAATCACAGATTAGTTTGGGTTGGAAAGGACCTTAAAGTCCATCCAGTCCCACCCCCCTGCCATGGCCAGAGGACACCTTCCACTACCCCACGCTGCTCCAAGCCCTATCCAAGGACACTTCCAAGGATGGGGCAGACACAGCTTCTCTGGGCACCCTGTGCCAGGGCCTCTCCACCCTCACAGGCAACAATTCCCTCCCAGTATCCCATCTAAACCTCCTCTTTTACTTTAAATATTCCCAGAAAAACCATACAGACCTCCCTAAGGATTTAAAACTCCTCCTGTGACACTGGCACTCCTCAGGAAGGAACAGAGGCTCACCTTGTTATGGAATACACCACATTACCCCACTATCATGCTGGCACTGATACTCTAATCTCTTTGCATCTCCAGTTTAGCCCTCCTCTTAAAAAGCTCATTAGCAACTTTAGTTCTCTGCATTATAACCTACCTCTCACTGCCCTTAATTACAGAAGAGCATTATCCCACCCTGTGTAGCTCTTCCCAGTAAGAGACAAAAGAGTTTGGTTTGCTCACGAATGACAAAGAAAGGCGATACCTCAGGCCCTTCTTGCCATGTATTTTTGCCCCTCTGTGCAGGGAATTGGCTTCAGAGCCCCTTTGGAGCTAGAGTGGAGCAGCCCAGGACTCTGACCCACACGTGTACGTACCTTGTTCCTGCGCAGAAATTCCTCCTCTGGAATCAGGCTGTCCTCACTCTTCAGTTTCTTGGAGACTGGCTCATCCTCCATGGGTGGCGGGGGGTGGACGGGAGGCATCGGCGCCGGGGACGGGACCGGAGCCACAGGAGGAGCAGGGACAAAGGCTGGAATGGATGGGAGACACACAGCACAACCCACAGTCACCCCCTGAGTTCACAGCAAACACCCTCTCACAACAAAAACACCCTGAGCAGAGCAGCACAGGCTGAAAATAAATGCCACAATACATGGAGGAAGTTACAACCAACAGCAACATGCAAACTTCAAACATTGAAGAGCTCTTATATTGGGAAGCATTCCAGGAAGAGATAACAAGGCATGAGCGCTTCCTGCAGATCTTGCAAAAAAAGAACATGCTCTCAGTTTGGCACGCAGCAGTGCCAGCTCCTCCAGTTAGGGAAGAAAAGAAGATGAAAAAAAGGAAGAATTGCTTTTTACATCATGCTTTTTACATCAAAGCACCTAATGAGGAAAAGGGCCAGCAAACAGCTTTTCCTCCAGCAGCAGCAGCTTCTGTAAGGAGCTGTAACACCCACTGAGGTGCTGGCAGCTTCTCTTTACCCCGCATTCTTAATTTTCACCCGAGCAGGCTCCTGGGGCCACAGGATTCCCTGCATTTCATGGTGCAGGAAGAGCCCTGACCCCAAAAGCAGGACTAGATAAGCCATACCCAACACCTCCAAACTCTTAACAACACAACTTAAGTGTCTGCAGTCCTGGTTACGCACCAGTACCAGGGCACAGGAGGAAAGACTCCAAGCCAAAGCCCACTCTAAAGGAATTATCTGACAATTCCCCAGGAAAAACGGAAGCCACTGACCTGTGGGGACGATCATGGGGGGCGGGCGGGGGCTCATGATGGGGGGAGCAGAGGGGGGCATGGGCACCACGTTGATGCGTGGGGTGTGGATGATGGGAGGCATGGGGGTGGCTATGACGGACCCCGGGGGCAGCCGGACCACGGACGTCATGGGGGGACGAGGCATGACGGGCACTGCAGAAACCACGGCGGCGCGGACGGGAGGAGGCATCTGGGGAGAGAAGGTGAAGCTCCTTACCAGGAATGCCCAGGGCTGGCCACAGCCCCGATGAAAATAACAGGGAAACACAGAACCACGGGTTCTGCTGCCCAAAGACTTGCAGGGAGCCTTAGTGGCCCCACCATATGGGCAACCCAAGCTGCTCTGAACAGGCACAGAAGCCTCATTAACAGATTAAAGGGCTCCTCCTTCCCCCCCTGCTTTGGGATCAGCCACTTAGTTCCTTTCTAAATTGCTGGTTGGGACTCACAGCAGAGCCCTTCTTACCTTGGGCTGCTTTTGTACAAAATCACTCTATACCTACAAAGGCCCCCAGTCATTCCTTTTTTAGCCATATTCTCTGCCTCCAAAATCCCACTGCCCAGCTGATCCCAGTTTTTTTGATACCTCTAAGGTAAAAACTCCACTTAAGTATTATGTTCCATTTTTACCAGCAAGCTCAGTAAGGTTCTTCTAATATTTCAAAACTACTCTTAAACCACAAACTTCCCACAAAACCTTCTTCCATGCCAGCAACCTTGCCCTCCATCAGGACCGCTCCTAATTAACTACAGGCCCAGTAATTGGCTTCTGGGAGCCCAAACACTCACGGTGGGTGGACGAGGTACAGATGTGATGGGCTGGGCACTGGCAGGGGGGTTGGAGGCTGAGGAGGGAGGGGGTGGCTGGGGTATCTCATTGGGTTTGCTGGGCCCAATCTTCTCCTTGCTGTCATCCTCTGGCACCAGTCCCTTGGCCTTGTGGATGGCTTCAATTTGCTCTTGCAGAGTGATATTGGCCTGAGCAGCCTGCTGTGTGCGGGCCATGCTGCCTGAGTGGCCATCCCAGGTCACCTGAGAGAGTAAAACAAATCAGATTAACCCAACCTGGCCAGACTGCAAAGAAATCCAGAGAACAACTTGATAGAAAGAAAAAGATCAAGACTCTTGTGTCTCTGAGCATTCACAATGCTACAGGGACCTATTAAAAAAAAAACAAACAAACAAACCTCCAACCAGTCAAACACAAATTACCAATTTCTACTCTACCTTTTCCTCTGGTTTCTGGATCTCTTCTTCACCAATCTTTTTACCAATGGCAGTCTCTTCTACACCAAAGATATCAGTACGACGCTCTGCCAGCTGCTTCAAGCTGCTCTCAATATCCAAACCTGAGGGAAAAAGAGCAATTCTTATCTCAAGGAATATATAACCAAGCCTCTTACTGATTTTTCTATTATTTGATACCTAGTGATTGAGTGATGCTCTTTTTACAGACTATTCTGAGTTGGAAGGGACCACAAGGACCTTTGAAGTCCAACTCTTGTCCCCTTTTTGTTTGGAAAAGATACTGGCCAGGAACAGCTGACAAACGTTCCCATCTCATTATTACAGAAAGGGCATCACACAGAGCTGCATTTCAGATGGTGCTGCTCAGTGGGGGCAGTGAGGGGCTGTGCAGTCAATGCTCAAGCTGACCTGGGGCATAGACCTCGTCATCACTCTGCTTCTCCCGGATGGATCGATCCCGCTGCTCCAGCCACCGGGGATCCAGGAGCCCGATCCTCATGTGCTCCTGCATTTTACTGGCAGGAATCTTTTCTCCAGTGATGGGAGACACCAGGTACTCATCTGGAGCCGGGGCGGGTGGTAATGGTTTTGAGGCTAGGAGAACAAAACCACAGTGTTGGTTCAGTCTACAAACAAATGGCTTGGGATTCTTCAGGAAGACAAAGGTGGGTTTTTAGTTTGATTTACCTTTGGGGTCATAATCTTTCCGCACAATGACCTGATCTGGTGTGGGAGGGAGTGGGGGTGGCATCGGGGTTTCTGGAGGAGGAGGAACCTTCTGACCTTCATCTTCATCATCTGACCCCTTATTGAAAAAAACCAAAAATCACAACCAAGTTCCAGTGGTCAAATTCCTTTGAGAGAGACATAAAATCCTACACAGTGCTGCAAGAACGGATTACACAGCTTCAAAGCAACGGAGCTGTTTTGGTCACCTGGACCATGATTCAGAAATTCAGCAGCCCCAGAAGAGGAAGCAGATATTCCTCAGCTTCCACATTACAGCAGCCGTGCACACAGGCTACACAGTTAACCACACTCTTGTTCCCTGTTACCAGAAAAACAGCTTACAGTGGGCAGAGGCTAAGATGAGTCATCTTTCAGTGCTCCAGTCTCTGGGCACAAAATAGCCTGAAAGACTTAAAACTACAGAAATATAAAATCACACCACTAGCTGCCAAAATTGCTGGATTTCTCTCTTGGAACTTGTGCTGTCATAGAAAACAGTAAAAAAAACCCAACCATATTCCAGCAGTAACAGGTTTTTTGGAGATTTCATCAGAAGGAGATTTCATTTCCTCAAGAAAAAGTGGGGACCATCATAAACCACATGAACTTTAGGGGACAAAACCCTATTATCCAGTTACCTCATCCATATCCTGCACTTGTGTGTCTTGATCCAGCTGGGCTGGAGGCTCATCTGTTTTTTCTTGCTTTTCATCTTCCTCATCGGATTCCACCTCCATCTCCACCTCCTCACTTTCTCCAAACTTCTCATAACGCTCCTGGATAAGGATTCGAGCTCCCAGCTCTTCTGGAGTGGTGGGAGGAGGGAAATTCCCTACAATGCAAAAAACAGAGCTTCTGTTTTTCTATCCCATTTCATTACTCAACACACACTGACAGAAATACCAATTCTTCAACAAAAAGCAGTGGCAACAAAATCCTTGGCAGCCAGAGGGTAAGGAAGGGAATGGATGGAGTCTGTACAAACACCAGCATGACACATGAAAAGAAAGTGACTTATAAACAGAAGCAGTACTAGAAAGTGGGACAAGTTCTGCTGTCCTGGTGGAAGTGGAGAAGTGGATACTACTGCAGTCCTGGACTTCCTTCAAGGAGAACATCAGTGACTCCAGAAAAAAGCAACAGCCCTGCAAAATTTCAGTGTAAGGCTTTTCCCTTCAACACTGAAGGATAAAAGGCTGTAAATCCCAATGTCTGCCTAAAAATGGCACTTCAGGACACATTTCCTGCACAAAGGGGGCAGTTTCATAGAGGTGACAACATTTAACATCAGTACCTTGCTCGTTGGGCTGGAAGTCAACTGTTTCCACAACCACAAAGTCGTGCCAGTCAATCTGGGCATAAGCAACACGCTCCTTCTCCTTCTCCTCCTCTTCCTTCTTTCTCTCTCGCTCCTGGAACTTGGCCCACTCCACTCTGTAGTAGACCTGCAGGAGCAGGCAGAGCACAGTGTCAGACAAGGACCAGCACAGCCATCTCATTGCTGGTCTGCAAATGAAAGGATGAACAGCTGGAGCAGTGTCAGGCTGAAGGTCAGGAAAGGTTCTTCCCCCAGAGGTGCTGGCACTGCCCAGGCTGCCCAGGGAATGGGCACGGCCCCGAGGCTGCCAGAGCTCCAGGAGCCTTTGGACAGCTCTGCCAGGGATGGACAGGGTGGGGTTGTTGGGGGTCTGGGCAGGGGTATGAGCTGGACTGGATAGTGGGATCCTTCGCACTCAGGATATTCCAGGATTCCACTTTGTGAGCACGTGGAAATGGGGCTGTGCAGTATCTCTGTGCTCCCATAAGCTACCCCCAGTACAAACACCAGCTGCAGTTTAAAGGAACTTTGAGCACCCTGTACTCAAGTGGCAGCAAGTGACACATCCATTTTATTCTCTATTTGCTGCCAACAAGCCAAAAATATGCAAAGAGAAAAAAAATTAAAACATATTGCTTCAGCATTTTTGCAATTTTTTTCTGGAATACCTGATCCAGGACTTCCTTGGGATTTTCAGCCTCCTTCTTGAGCTTGAGGAGTAAGCCCTTTGGCGGGATCAAGATCTGAAACACATTTTACATGACAGTTGGTGACAGTTCTTTGTGCCAAAACCTCTTTCAGAGCAATTATTCTCTTTCCACACTGCTGAAAATACCAGCAGACCCCCAGCGCTATATCCTATTTAATCTACTGCAGCCCTCCCACTACTTACTGCTCATCCCTGCACTTCAAAATATTCACTTGTGGCCTTACAATTATCCTCCAGATTAAAAACAAACAAACAAACAAACAAAAAAAAACCAAAAACAAAAAAAAAAGCCAACACTTTAGTGAGATTACAATAGTGTGTGGTACATTTAGGTGACAGCCCACTGTGTCCAGCACAATATCCACTCTGAAGAGTAAGATTTAAAGGATGGATTCCTGGATATTTCCAGCCTGGCTGGTTTGTAGGGTTTCAGCAGCCCTCCCAACTCATTCCTGCTGTGGAAGGAATCACCCTGCCTAGAGTACCTTTGTGTACTGCTCCACCAGCTTGGTGAAGTAGTTGAACAGGCTGTGCTGGGGGCGAAGGAAATCAAACTGGTAATTCCTCTGCTCCTTCTGCATGAGCTGGGTGAGGAACTGCCTCCCGTTGCGGGCCACGAACTGCGCCGTGAGCTTCACCACGTCCAGGTCGAAGGCCGAGATGGACGGAGGGTCCGCGATGAACTCGAACTCGGGCGGGGGCTCCTTGGGGACCACGGTCTCCTGGATCACCTGGGCCTGCACCTGCAGGAGAACAGACACAGCCCAGTGATTCTGTGATGCCTGGTGAAGGCTGACCTAGAACAGACACTAGACGGAACTAAAGGATAAAGTTGGGATTTGTTAAGAGGCCTCAATGGATCCACCTTGGGCAGCACAACCCAAAATGGCCACAAAACGGACGACAGGTCATGGGGTCTCACATTTTTATAAGTTCTGCTCCATTTGCATATTGTAGTTAATTGTCCAATTACAGCTTTAGCCCATGAAGTCCCATCCTTGTTTTTTCTCTCTTCAGCCCATGTTGTTGATGCTCTTGGGCGTGAGATTTGGATCATCTGTCCTTGGTCCCCAGCTAGAGAAGGAATTGTTTTGTCTCCCTGCTCTGTGAAGGGAGCTCACCATACCCTGATATGAAGCCTAGACTTACACACTAAAGCAGAACAGAATCTGAAAAATACAAAAGCTAAAACCTGAGGCATCACCTCCAAGGAACAGTCACCAAACACTCAGGAGAAGCTTTTTTTCCTTCCCTGCTGTGGGAAAGCAATGTCAGTTGCCATCCTGGCAAGTGTAAGGATGAGAAATCATCAGGTATAATTTAAAACTATTAAAAAAGCTGTTCCAACAGCAAACAAATCTGGAATGTATCAGGACTTTGCTACAGTCCTCCCAGGGTCACCAGTGTGGCTGCTGGCCACATCAAGCATGGAAAAGCCCCGGATTCACTCCATGCCCTCTTCCCACCCAGAATGTTTAAAGGCACAGTTGAACAAGGTGAGCAGCATTTTGTACTCCACGTTTTAAGGGGAGGTTGATCCTTCTGGCAGGAAAAGTTTCTACAGAACAGTGCATGCAACAAGGCCAAACAGAACTCCAAGGGATTTCCAAGGCTTGCCTCTGCCACATCCAGTCCAACTGATCCCTAGTGCAAGTACTCTGTAAGTCAGTACAGAGCTAAACTTAATTAAAATGGACCAATTAAAAAAGTATCAAACAGTTTTGAGTTACCAGCACCTGGGAGATGCACATCTGCATCAAAACAAAGCCCCAGACACTCAACTCCAAGCCTGTCACTGCTGGCATTTTGACTGATGTACAACCAACTGCTCTTTATTGACTTTCGAGCTTCCTTCCTTCTCAACCCCAGGCTGTGACACCACCCCAAAGTGGCCAGAATCTTCCCCAAAGTGATGAAAAGGAACACTCACCTTCTGTGGGAGCTGCTGCTGGGCACTCTGCTGCTGCTGCATGACCTTGGGGATGGCAGCCGAGGGCTCCTGGGCTTTGCCCTCCTTGAACTCGCTGACCTTGTGCCGGTAGTAGGCATGGTAGGGGTCGTTGGGGTTCAGGAAGTTGAACTTGGGGTTGTTTATTTCATTCTGACGAATTCGGGCTTCAAATTCTGGGCCATTTCTGGGGAGCAAGAAGAAAAGCTGTTTAGGTCATCAACTCAAGGGTAAATGTCTCTTTCAGACTAGGACGTGCTGAGGCATCAGCCCCTTGGAAGATCATTTTCTCTCTCACACGACCAGAGTTTCTCCCTCAGTAACTCACACCCAGCTGAACACACACAAGTTAGATGCAACTGTCCCCCTAATTCTGTCTTTAATGTGAATATTAAAAATTCACACTCACAAGTGTTCCACAGCCACATCTGTCTGCACTCAAAGGTCATTTCCACCACTCACTGGCTGAAGTTTACAGTTATGAAGCATCAGGTTTACAAGTTACTTACTACAACAATTTTATCTGCTCTACTAACAAATTCTCAAGACTAATTTCAGTTCCAGAGCGATCATATAAGGAAAAAAAGCAGGTAAACATTAGCCTGTGTGGGACTGACCAGCCCAGAGTGCTGCATTTAGGAGCCCCAGTCCAGGTGAAATCCCCTCCTCCCACCTAAAGCACGAGCCAATGATTTCAGGGCAGCTGGAGAAAATTCCCAGCTGCCACTGGGTGTTCCTCTTCATATTCTCTGGCTAACTCTCAGTCTTGTTTCAACATTCCAGCTCCTCCCAAAGAGGAGGTCTCTGCAATCCCAAAGGATAAACACAGCCCATTATGCTCAGAAGCAGCCAACACTCCTTGGCAGCACTTTAGAGATGAGTAACACAATAAGGGTTGGACTGGAGCAGCATTTAGTAATTCTCTGGAACCAAAACCCACCATATTTTAGGACTAAAACACAGCCATGACTCCTGTACCAAGGCTCCCTTTGCCCCTGATATTTGGTTTCCCATCCAGATCATTCAGAACAGGCCCTGTCACCCAGTTATTGCAGCACCCACTGGACATTTGAACAAGGACTTTATTTACTACCAGTTTCTCTAGCAAAGAGGGTGTCTTACACCCTCTCCTGAAGAGACTTCTTTTTCAGTCGCACTGGTACAACTTCCTTAAAATCCTTCATACAAAACCACAAAACTGGGACCTGCTTCAGCTTTTAGAGCTGCACTGAACAGCAGAAACATTAAAATCCCAGGAAAGAGACACCACCAGTGCCACTTACCTGGCTACAAAGCTGGCAGTCTTGTCCACAATATTCCTGACCTCTGGAGGAGGGTAAATAATTCCCACCACAGGTTTGGCTGGTGCTGCTTCCTCTTTAGGCTCCTCTTCTGGCTGTAATAAAGGTAGTTTAATTGCAATAGGTGAAGGGGAGTCGGGATTAGGCATTCCACACAATGGCACACAGGAACCTTTATCCATCCTCCTCCTCAGCCTCTCAGTCACTGAACTGCTTGAACAATCTGGATCATCCATCTCACCAACTCCTTGGATTCTCAGGGGCACCTGCTGCAGGGGCAGGGACAGCAGGACAACAAGGAAGGTGCCCCCATGAGAACCAAAACAATTTTCATTGTATCAACCTTGACCCCAAGTATGTTTTTAAATGCGGAGCCAAGAGGCTCCAGTAACATTTCCAGGAATAATTCATCATTCCTCACCAGCTGTGGAAGTTCAGCATCTTCCCAGGGGCCTGTGGGACCTGAATTATTGACTACACATTAAATAAAACACAGCTTTCAATGCCATTGTAGCTGCAACTGAAGCTGTTTTGAAGAGAAAATCTCCAACAGAGTGTTTTTCTCACTGATGTTACAGGAGGACCCAAACTAAAATCCCAGAATTCTCCCTGTGGATGGCTCCGTATTCCAGTAAAACCATAAGATGCTTTTTGCAGGATACTAAAGATGCAGCTTCTCTTTCTTCACCAAGCAGCTTTCAAGAAAAGGTGTTATAAACTGGGACAGATCGGCTGGAAATATTTATAATCTTAACAGGGACAGTCAGGGATAACTTAAAATCCAGGTAGAGCTCCCAGCTCTGCCAAATCCATGGAGAATCCAAGCCAGAAAATGTTCTCAAGTCAAACTGGTCCCTGGGAGTGTCCAAGGCCAGGCTGGACAGGGCTTGGAGCAGCCTGGGACAGTGGAAGGGGTCCCTGCCCTGGCAGGGGGTGGGATGAGATGGGCTTTAATGTCCCTTCGAAAGCAAACCATCCCATAAAACATAACCTTAACAAGGTGTGTTAAGAGAAAGGCACCATGAACATTTCTAGTTTTATTCCCACTCCCTCAGAACATCATCTTGATGAACTGAAGGATGGGGCAACACTGCACTTGGGATATTTAACAGTGATGCTGAGTTGCCTTGATAACAACTGTGCATAAAAGCCACTGGGTTTTTTGGGGGGGAATCACAATTTTCCAAGGCTCTCAGTGAGATCAGCTCCCTATCAGCTCCAAGAGTGCTGATGTTGCTGGTGAGAGTCAGGAGAGCAGCCCCAGCTCTGTGGGAGCTGTATTCCCACCTCAGGAAAGCTGCAAAGAACATTAATATGGCCAAGAGAGAAAGGCTCTGGGAGGGTACAGGGCCACACAGCACTGCCACGCTCCCTCAGGCTTTTAATCCTTCCACACATCGCTCCTGGAGCCAGGACGGCTCCCACAACTCCTGGCAACTCCCCACACTCACTGGAACCAGCCCTGGGGCACTGTCAGGGAAGGGCTCAGCTCCTGCCAGCCCCAGCAGGATCCTGCTGTCTCCAAGGAATCCTGGAATGGTTTGGGCTGGAAGGCAACCTTAAAGTTCATCTGATTCCACTCCAGCCCATGGGCAGGGACACCTTCCGCTGTCCCAGGCTGCTCCCAGCCCCATCCAGCCTGGCCTTGGGCACTGCCAGGGATCCAGGGGCAGCCACAGCTGCTCTGGGCACCCTGTGCCAGGGCCTGCCCACCCTCACAGGGAACAATTCCCAATTCCCAATATCCCATCTATCCCTGCCCTCTGGCACTGGGGAGCCATTCCCTGTGTCCTGTCCCTCCATCCCTTGTCCCCAGTCCCTCTCCAGCTCTCCTGGAGCCCCTTTAGGCCCTGCAAGGGGCTCTGAGCTCTCCCTGGAGCCTTCTCCTCTCCAGGTGAGCACCCCCAGCTCTCCCAGCCTGGCTCCAGAGCAGAGGGGCTCCTGCCCTTGCAGCATCTCTGGTTCCTCCTCTGGACTCCCTCCAGCAGCTCCAGGTCCCTCCTGAGCCGGCCCAGGGCTGGGGCAGCTCTGCAGGTGGGCTCTCACCCGAGCGGGGCACAGGAGTCAACACCGCGCACCGGACGAAGCCACAGCTCCCCCAAGCCCAGCCCGGCCCGGCCCGCGAGGGCCACACTACCAGAGCCGCGCGGCCCGCGCCATTCCCCGCTCCCCGCCCCTCCCCTCCCGCACCGGTTTGCTCTCGGCGGGGGGCGCGGGCTGCGCCGGAGGCACCGCCTGCACGGGTCCGGCGGGCATGGCGCTGCCGGGGGCTCTGTCCGGAGCACAAGCGGCTCTGTCCGGAGCACAAGCGGCTCTGCGCGGAGCGGACGCGGCGCCGGCTCCGACTGGGGCGAAATGGCGGCGGCGGGCGCTGTGCCGCGCGTGCGCGCCGGAAGTGACCCAAGGGCGACGGGGGCGCAAGCGCAGATTGCCGGGATGTGGGTGGGGATAGGGCGCTGCGGGATGTACCATTAGCGCCCCGCGCGGGAGGGGGGGCAATGCAGGAATGCACCACTGCAGCGGAGAGGGGCGCGGTTGCCATGGCGACAGCGCTGGGACGCCGCGGCCTAGCACAGCTCCCGGGCCCGGCGCTTCTTCTCCGCGGTTGCTGTTGATTCCTCCGAGCCCCCCCGGTTCCCTCCGGTTCCCCAGCACTCCTGGAGACGGCCGGGCCCGGGGGGTGCCGTGCGGGTCTGCTCCAGCAGCCTGTGCCGGTAGGGCGTTCCCTGCGTGCCGGGCTGGTGGCCCCATCGCTCCCCGGCCTGGTGGCCCCGTCGTTCCCCGGCCGTGCCCCTCCGGCCCGGCCCACCGCGCACCATGGCGCACCTCCTGGGCCACCGCGGCTGCATGGAGAGCCTGCGGGCCGACCTGCGGGACCTGCAGGCCGCCATCGCCGACATGTGCTCCCGGGCCGGCGCCGTGCGTTTCCCCTCCTGGAAGTTCCCCGACAAGTTGTCCTGCGAGCTGGACATACCGCTGCTGCTGCAGCGCTACAGGCACAGCGACAGCGAGCCCGAGTTCAGCCAGCACGCACACGTGGTGCTGCTGGAGCTGCTCATTGACAGGTGAGAGGCCCCAGGTACCCCGGAGCGGCTCCTGCCCCGCGGGGAAGGCCAGCTTGTGTCTGACATGCTGAGCTTCTCCAAGTCCTGGCGGAGGTTTTGGGCACCTCAGCACAGAGAAAGCTGTTAGAGAGCATCCACATGAGGGCGGAGAGGGTAATGAAGGGCTGGGCATGAGAGCACTTGGTCTGTTCAGCTCAACAGAGAAGACTGAGGTCAGATCTCAGCCGGGCTGCAGCTCCTCCCGGGGCACTGCTCTGATCTCTGTGACCAGGGATGGGATTCAAAGGAATGGCTGGAGCTGTGTCAGGGAGGTTTAGACTTGATATCAGGAAAAGGTTCTTTCCCCCCAGAGGGTGCTCAGGCACTGAACAGGTTCCCCAGGGAATGGTCCCAGAATCAGGTGGGTTAGAAAAGACCTTGGAGATCATCAAGTGCAACCTAAGATGTAACACCACCTTATCAATGGCACCAGGTGCTACATCAGGGCCCCGAGGCTGCCAGAGCTCCAGGAGCCTTTGGACAATGCTCTCAGGCACAGGGTGGGTTTGTTGGGGGTGTCTGTGCAGGGCCAGAAGTTGGACTGGATGATCCTTGGGTCCCTTCCAGCTCAGGATATCCCATGATTTTATGAAGTCTTGGATGCTTTCTTCCCCATCTATTTCCATGATGGGCAGTGCCAGCACCTTGGCCTCATGTTCTGCTGAGCTTTAAAATCCAACTCCTTTTCCTGCTTAGAGCTCCCAGCACACAGTGGCCACAAAGAAGCAGAGCCAGAGGTGGAGCAGATGGGACAGGCTTGTTAAACTGCCTCCCAAAACCTTGGAAACAGCTGCATCGACAGCCCTGGCAGGCCAAAGCCCCTTTTGCAGTCTGGGTGAAATAAATACAGCTCTGGTTTAAAAGATGAGCCATTCCCACTGAGCTGTTGGCCCTAAAAGTCAGGATTTGCAGCCCCAAATCTTTGGGGGCAGCTTACTGACAGCCTCTAGGAAGTAGCTGCTGCATGAAATGATCCACGCCGGGGCAGTCCCGGGAGCACCCATCCCACCCTCCTGCATCCCCGCGGCTTTGCCGGGTGATGGGAGGGGGCCGGCCTCCCTGGCCCAGCTCCAAGGCGTGTTTTCCCGTCGGGACAGGCTGCTGCTGCTGCTGCAGAGCTTCACCGGCTACGCGGACACGGTGCTGAGCGGGCGGGCGGTGCCGCCCCCGCGCGGCCTGGGGCCCTGCATGTCCGCGGGGCTCACGGCCAGGACCTTCTGGAGCACCATGCTGAAACTCGGGGCCTTCTGCCAGCAGCTCCGGGACGAGGTGGGACATCTGGGGGCATCCTATGAGCTGAGTCACTCCCTTCCCACCCTGGATTTGGATCGTGGTGCTTCTCAAGACCCTGTGGCCGCGCCAGATGTGCGTGCACCCTTTGAGTGCTGGCCCCTGGGTCACACATCTGTCCCTTCCCTCCGCCCCTCCCAGCTGTGCCACTGCACCCGTCCTGCTCCAGGATCTCGGGATGAGTGAGCTGGGCTGCCTCTAGAGCTTGGAAAATATTCTCCTACTGCCAAAATGCTGCAGCTCTGCTGATCCCACTGTGGATCTGAGCTGTCTCAAGACAGTGAAATAATTGGTGGTAAAAACAACCTCTCCTGCATTTTATTTTCACCAAAATGGTCTTTCTCATGGAAAAGTCTCAGAACAATCCATGTAGCAAAACCAGGAGGCAGTACAGAGGGTGGGAAAGAAAGGATGGTGGGGAGTATGTTTTGCTGCTGAGGCTTCCCCTTGGTCACTTCCCTTTGGCTGCATTGCTGTCCTATCTCCACACCTGATTTAGGCTTTTATGGGTCATTTCCACTTTGATCTGGGCTCTGTTTTCGTTCTGTGCTCTCTCCCTCAGGGGAGGGATAGCAGGTGGGAGATCCCCACACAGCAATCCACTCCACCCTCTGCTCCCCAGGCTGGGAAATACCAGAAGGAGCACCTGAAATGCTTCTCTCCAGATGTTTTGGAGTCAGGAACTGCCCCAGAGGCTGCCCAGTACACTTCTGTGTGCCCACGTCCTAGTGTCCAGCCCAGGGCTGGCCCCAGCCTGGCTCAGAGCACCCGCAGTGTCCCCACGCAGACCCCAGGGTCACCCCTGGGCTCCTGTGACACCTGCTCCAGTGCCCAGGCCAGCCTCCACGAGGTGGGCAGAGCCATCACCAGCATCTGCCAGAGCCAGAACATCCCTTCAGCTCTCAGCAAATTCCAGGAGGTGCTGGAGGACAGCTCAGGGAGAAGGAACCTCTCTGCAACAGACATGAGCTACTGGGCCTTGGAGCAGAGCAAGGACCTCTCTCGGATCAACAAACACCTCCAGGGGCTGCTGCAGCAGCTGAACCCCGTGAAGGCTGAGCTGGAAGAGATGGGCAGACAGAAGGACAAGCTGCAGAAACAGGTTGAGGATTTTTCCAGGAAGCTGCGGGCAGAGAAGGCCACCCAAGCAGAGCAGCAGAAGAAGGCTGAGGACGGTCTGAAAGCCAAGGAAAAGGAGCATTCCGAGGCTGTGGCCAGGCTGGAGCAGGACAAGGATGACCTCCGGAGAGGTACAGAGGCCTGGGGGCATTTGCAGGCAGAATAACAGAGTCTATGGGCAAATTTTGGCCCCTCCACAACCAGCAGGGCTTTTTGTAGGTGCTGGGGCATTTTCCCTGCTGTGAGGCCAATCCCAGGCAGTGGGAGCTGGTTGTGTGTCCCATCACTGCCTTCTCCCTGGTAGCACAACACAATCAGGATGAAAACACTTTGGTGTGGCTGTTTGCTGCCCCTTGGTTTAGGTGTTTTGGTGGTTTTTGTTTTTTTTAAGAACTGATTAATGAGAGCAATTTTGTGCTGGTTTAGGAGCTGCTCTGCTGGAGGAGCAACTCTGGGCCCTGAAGGAGGAGCTGGCAGCAAAGCAGGTGGCTGTGCAGGAGCTGGGTAAGGGGCTCACGCGGGGGCTCACCCAGCTCACACATCTCCACCGTGGCCTCACGAGTGTTTTACACCCGTGTAGCCCCCTGCACCCCCAGACTGGGCTGTAGACCTGTGGGGATGGGCAGAGGATGGGCCTCCTTCACTCAGCCAGTGCCAGAGTGGGCTGATGCTGCTGGAGGTTTGGAAGTGGTGGGGGGTGTCACAGGCCTCCTGTCAGACCTGCCCTGCCTCCCTTTGCCAGGGCCTGTGGAAGGCATGGGGTGCCCCTGAACAGAATCACAGACTGGTTTGGATGGGCAGGGACATTAAAGCTCATCCCATTGCACCCCAGCCCATGGGCAGGGACACCTTCCAGTGTCCCAGGGTGCTCCAAGCCCCAGTGTCCAGCCTGACCTTGGGCACTGCCAGGGATCCAGGGGCAGCCACAGCTGCTCTGGGCATCCTGTGCCAGGGCCTGCCCACCCCCATAGGGAATAATTTCTTCCTATCCCATCTAACCCTCCCCTCTGGCAGTAGGAAGCCATTCCCCCTTGTTCTATCACTCCAGGCCCTTTTCCCAAGTCCCTCTCCAGCTCTCCTGGAGCCCCTCTAGGCACTGGAAGGGGTTCTTAAGTTCTCTCTGGAGCCTTCACTTCTTCAGGCTGAACACCCCCATCCCTCTCATCACCTCCATGGCCCTCCAGCCTCTCACCCTGCCCAGCCTGGACCATGGTGGCTGTGTCTTCCCAGAGCTCTCCAAGACCACCTTGCTGGAGGAGATGAGGACCACAATGGTGGCCCGGAGCCAAGTGCTGGAGTTGGAGGAGAAGATGCAGGTGCTCACAGACCAGAGGAACGGCCTGGAGCAGGAGCTGAGTGCCACCAGCATGCAGCTGGAGAAGGAGAAGGTCCGTGTGGAGAGCATGTTCCGGCACGAGGAGGTACGGCCGGCTCCGCAGCGCTGGGACAGCTCAGCTGCTGCTGGTGTCAGGGCTGTGGGGAATGGGTGCCCCAGCCCCACACAGGCTCACCCCTCCACCACAGTCCCTGCAGGCCAAGCAGAGGACCCTGCTGCAGCAGCTGGACAGCCTGGACCGGGAGCGTGAGGAGCTGCAGGCCAGCCTGGGAGAGGCCGAGGAGGACAAGTCCCGGCTGGTTGAGCAGCTGGAGCAGAGCCAGGAGCAGAGTGTGAAACAGCTCCAGGCACAGCAGGTGAGTGCTGGTACCCAGGTGTGGGACACAGCCTGTGCCACACAGCCTGTGCCACTGAGCTGTCAGGAGCCACAAGCTGCCCTGCCCACAGCCAGAGTTTTCCCAGGAGGGGTACTCTGGGGCCTCGGGTGACATTGCCACATGGCCACATCACTGTGGGGTTCCCTGGGGAAGAGCCCTCTCCCTCCACCCTGTGCCACACAAGTCTCTGGTTGAATCAGGGCAGAGGGGAGCAGCAGGAAGGGACATCTTGAGGTGCTTCCACATCTCCAGTGTTCTGTTCTTGGACACCTGGACATGCTCCACATTTCATGGTTGGTGTTCCGGCTCCCAGCACACACAGGGAATCTCACAGCTAAAACCCTGCACATTGTCCACTTCCAACTGCCACAGGACATCCTTATCATCAGGGAGGGGTGGGAGCCTTCCACTAGAGCCTTCCTTCCATGAGAGGCTGAGTCCTCACTCCTGCAAACTTCATTTCCTCCCCCCCATGCCATGCAGGAGCTGCTGGACACGCTGCAGCGGGAGAAGCTGGCACTGGAGCAATCCATCCTGGAGCTGCAGGCGAACACATCCCGGCTGGAGGAAGAGGCACAGGAGCTGAGGAAGCGGGAAAGGCTCCTGGTGTTCTTCCCCGATCTCCACGTCCCCACTGAGACGCAGTTTGAGAGTAAGGGAGCAGAATGGCAGCACAGTGGGTTTGTGCCTTGGGGTTTCCAGAGCTCCCAGGGGATCCTGCTGGCCCCAGACACTCCATCTGTCCCACTGATAGCCAGGAAGGGCTCAGACACCGTGCAAAGCTGTAACCATCCCAACATGGGTGCTTCCCTGTGTGGATGCTGTGCATCCTACATCTGGGCCAGGACATACAGCAGGACCAGGACATGGCAGAGCTTCCTTTGCCCACAGGGCTTGGGGTCCCAGCTGCCACTTCCTGGGCTGTGCCACTGCTCCCTGCCCAGGGCAGGCTCCTTTCCTTGGCAGGCAGGAGGGATGCCCACGCCTCTGAGCAGACAGGCAGCAGCAGCAGGCTGGGCTTTGTTGCATTTTGTTTGCAGGCAGCGGGAACTTTACAGAGGACATGGAGAGTCAGCTCCAGGCCAACAAGATCCGGATCGAGGTGCTGGAGCGGGAGAACGCACAGCTCGAGACTCTGCTCGCCAAGGTGAAGGCAGCAGCCGAGCACGGTGTGCTCAAGGTGAGCTGGGTGCCAAGGGGTGGGTGCTGTGTACCACAAAACTACCCCGTGGCCCCTAGACATCCTCTGGGGACCCCAGGAGGGCCAAGCCCAAACTCCTCATGCTGCTGGGAGGTTGCTCTGGTTTAACTGGTGTTGCCTGAGGTGCCCAGGGCATGGTAGCCAAGGGATGTGACTGGAGCTGAAACTGGTGGGGGGAAATTTCACCTCTTCTTTTCCCCAGCTCGTCCCACAGGCCCAGCTGGGGTCCCAGCTCCACAGGGAAGCCAGCAGGCAGGACATTGGGTGAGTAGGAACCAGAGGAAGGAGCTGGGAGCGGATTCCCTGCACTTCCTCCCCTTTAACTGCTCCCACCCTGCAGGCGGCTCAGCAGCGGGAGCAGCAGGGACAGCACAGGGATGCCAGGATGCATTGACAGGGCCTGGCATAGAGCTCCCAGCAGCCAGCACTCCAAGAAACTCCGGGCAGAGCTCACATCCCAGGCCAAACCATGCCTAACTCTCCCAGTGCGATGCCTGGGGCTTGGCCTCCCCTCACACCACACCACGGCTCACCGCAAATAAACACAGATCAGTCTGAATTTCCTAACAGAGAAATTGTTCCAGCAGCAGCGACCTGCCCTGCCCAGGGGACCTCGTTACCAGTTCTTTGTGCGTCAGGAAGGGAAACCTGGGCTCTGCCTGGTTCCTTGGGGAGCTACTCTAGGGATGTTCCTGGGCTCTGGGATCAGTCACCCATGGTTACACTGCTGCTGGAGTCCCCAAAAGAGCCCTGGGGTTGATGCCAGGGCACAGCGTGTGCTAAGTCCTGCCAGGATCCATTCCCAAGAGGGGACTGGGATGTGGCCACACTTGGAAGAGGAAAGCAGAGCTGGCCTGGGATGAGAGGAGTGCGAGGTGCCCTCAGCCCACCAGCACAACCACAACCTGGGAAAGTCATTCCCCTCTCCATCCATGAGCACCAAGGGGCTGGGAACCACTGAGTCACTGGCACAGGCTGGCCCTGACCTCTGAGCTGCCTGCCCAGCACTGAGCCCCATGCAAGCCCCACACAAACCACACAGCCAGCCCTTGCTCCATGTTTAATAGGGATGGACACGTGCCATGGTGTGTCCCCAGCGACCGTGCTGGTGAGCCAAGCCCTGTGTTGGCTCTGCAGCCAACTCATGCCATCCTTTCTAATAAGTTATTATAAATAAAGGGTCTAACCCCTGCCCTCTCACGGTGAGGCTGTGAGTCACCCCACAGCCCTGCCAGCCCCAGCCCTGGCAGGTCTGTCACCCACCTCCCAGAGGGGCTGGCACTGCAGCCAGGCTCTGCCTACCCTGCCACGGCTACCATCAAATAGACAAAAAACCCAACACTTAGAAAAATTACTGTCAGCAGGGCAAGAGTGCAGCAGGACCAGGGCTCTCCCTGCCTCAGCCCCCACCCCGTTACACCCATGGGTGCCCCAAGTCTTCCCTTCCCAGCACTGCCCATCTGGATCCCCCACCCCTCTACTCACACCCAGCAGGAGAGCCCAAAGTACTTCCCTCTCCGAAGTCTGGGCACTGTGATGGGCACAGCCACACCAACCCTGCTCCAGCAGCAAGCGCCACTCGCTGGGCACCCCCTGCCCCCTCCCTGTCCCTGGAGCAGCCATGGGTCTGTCCCTGGAGCATGTCCTCGGGCCAGCTAGCTGTCCGTGCAGCAGTTCCCTGCAAGGGAGGACAGACAGCCTTGGCACAGGGAGCCTGGCAGGCTCCAGGTGGTCCCCAGCCTGTCCCCCAGGGTCAGCGGGGGCTCGGCTGGGTGCCAGGGCGGTTCTCACCCAGGATGTTGCGCTTGCAGAGAGGGCAGGTCTGCTGCAGCAGGAGCCAGGGATCCACACAGTCCCGGTGGAACTCATGGGAGCAGGGCAGCACCCGCAGCCACTGCCAGCAGGGAAGTGAGGGCACATGTGAGCACAGCTGGGTGCCAGGGACACAGCCCAGACCCTGGCAGGGACACCCCGGCCCCGGCCAGGGACCGGAGGCTCGGCCCAGGGTGGGCTCCAGTCCCACCTGGCTCTTGTGGAACTGGTCCAGGCACACAGCACAGCTGTCGATCTCGCAGGCCCGGCTCCGGGGCGGCTTCCCAGGATGGTACCGCCGGGTTTTCAGCGCCGACAGCCGCCGCCGGATGTGCTGCTTCAGGTCCAACTGTGGGGGCAGAGGTGAGGGTCAGAGCCCACCCCAAACCGCCGGCACCGTGCACAGCAGAGACATTCCCACACTCCCACATTCCCACCTCGGCGTCCCGCTCCGACAGGTCCTGCCGCGACTGGCGCTGGGCCTGCACCATGACGCCGGTGCAGAGCAGCAGGGCGATCAGCAGGATGGTGTTCCACAGCTGCTGCAGGTACTTCTGTGGGGACAGCGTGGTGGGGACGGCAGCCGGACACCCGGCCCCGCTCCCGGCCCCGCTGGAAGCCCGGTGCCGTACCTGGACCTGCGAGCTGCTCTCCCCGGGGCAGATGACCCCCTGCCACTCCCCGTAGAGGCCCCCTCGGGACAGGCCGCAGGTGGACCAGAGCGTGAGGGTCACTCCCTGCAAGGCAGGACACGGCATTGCTGATGGCCACAGCAGCATCCAGCGATGGCAGCACGTGTCCCGGGAGGAGGAACGCTGCTGCTGCCCGCTGCCCTGCGCCCATGGGTTCCCTTCCCTTCCCTGCTCCCTGCAGCTGCTTCCCATGGATCAGAGAAGTTTGGCTGAACACAGTCATGCCCTGCTCTTCCACTGGCAAAATGAGGAAGAGGAGGACAGACAAACATACCAGGTTCTCCAGCAGCACCGCCTGGTACGTGATCTTCGCCGTAGCCTGGAGCCCACTGTGAGCAAAAAGGAAAGTGTCAATTCCATGGACACGGCAGGATTTGGGCATAGCTCCCCTGTGCCAGGGGATGGGCAGTGACTGAGGGGACCAAAAGAACATGCAGGGGAGGTGACAGCAAGACACTTCCTCCCCAGCTGTGCCCAGCCCTCAGTGACCCTGCACAGGGCTCTTCCTCCCAACCTTGTGCCTCAGTTTCCCCATGTGTGGCAACACGGCAGCAATCCCAATGTCCCACAACTCAGGAGGATAGACAGGGTCCCACTGCTGCTGGTGGTGAGAACAAACACCCACAAAGGTTGTTTGACAAAAAGCAACCAGTCTGGATAATTTCTACAGAGAGTGCTAAAGCTCTTGGCTGAGGCCACCTGCCACCACATGGAGACCTATGGAAGGGCTCCAGCCCTGGGGAATGGACAGATCTGACCCGGATGTCCCCTGGAAAAACATCTCAGCCCCATCTGGCCTTGGCATGGCTCAACACCACCCCAGCAAACATGATGGACTGAGTGAGAGACCCCCAGGGTGGTCCCTGGGTGTCGCAGCCTGCTGGGGGACAAAGCAAGACCAAGGTAGTGACAAGGCAGAGCCCAGCCCCTCCCACAGCACGGCCGTACCGCAGCAGCGCTCCCAGCAGCCTGGTGACATTGTCTGAGGACTGGATGACGATGACGGGCTTGGCGAGCAGCTGGGACACGTCCAGCTGCAGCGGGAGGGAAGCGGAGCGGTCAGCGGGGCACAATCCCCACCCGGACCCGCCGCCGGCACTGCCCTACCTCACGGATGGCGTTCTGGTTCAGCGCCAGGATGAGCAGGGCGGAGGCCCCCAGCACCAGCGCTCGCTTCATCTGCAGGGACAGTGGGGACACCATCAGGGGACAGCGGGGCTGCGTCCCTGACAAGCTCCTGTCCCGCTGCACGAAGCACCCAGCACGTCCCTGCCACGGTGAACGGTCACAAGGGATCCAAGAGGAGTCAGAAGATGTCAGAGACCCCCCCGGGCAACCAGGCACAGACCAGGACCCCTCAGATCTGGCCAGGAGACACCCCAGGTGACAAACCCCTGTGGGTTTGTGACCTGCAAACACCACGGCAGCCCTCAGGCCAGGCAGGGGAAACAGGGTCAGACAGAGGGGTCACCTTGGTGACAACAGCGGTGGTGAAGGACTCCTCCTTGGCACCCCGGGGGCCCTCAGCCGGCTCCTCGGTGCCCACGGGCACCACCCCGATCCAGCTGTCGGCAGCGCTCAGCTCCGGCTCCACATCACCCACCTGGGGACATGGCAAGGAGAGGGAGAGCTGGGATGAACCCCAAGGTTCAGGGCACCCCCAAAGCACCCCCATGCGTCCTGGTGAGCCGGGCACTGTGTGGGGACAGGGCCAGCAGCTGGAGTAACACAGGGAAAACAGCCTGGCCCCCATGCCACTGTACCCCTGCCTGCACCTCCCGTCTGCTGCTGGCCACACCCAAGAACTGGGCTTCCTGCCCTGGTCACTCCCCCAGTGCCTCCCAGCGCCCTTCAGTTCCCACTCCTCCCCTCCTTCCCTTCCCAGTGCCCAAGGGCTCACGCCAGCCCACAGTGACCCCCTCCCCTGCCGCCTACTGACCACTGCTCTGCCAATGCCCCCCGGTCTCTCCATGTCTCCCAGTTCCCACTGCTTCCCCTCATCACTGCCACCCAGCAGCCAACCCCACACCCAGCAGCCCCTCAATGCCTCCCAGTGCCCCCAGTCCCCACTGTTCCCCTCCCTCCCTTACTGCCCCCAACACCTCCACTTCCAGCTTCTCCCCTCCCAGTCTCTCGGCAGCGCCCCCAGCCCCGCTCGCCGCTTCCCCGCGCTCACCAGCACCAGGCGGCCTCGGATCTCCATCTCCTCCCGCTCCCCCCGCGGGCCCCCCCGGCCCGGCCCGGCCCGGCCGCCCCCCGCTCCCAGCACGGCCCCACGCAGCGTGTACGAGCCGCCGGCCACCGCGGCCGCGCCGCCGGCCCCGTCCCCGTCCGGCCCCGCCGCCCCGGGCCCCGACACGGCCACCTCGACCCGCGCGGGGGTCGCGGGCCCCGAGCTGGCCCGGCCGAGCGCCAGCAGCGGGGCGAGCAGCGCCGCCCGCACCGCCGCCATGGCTGCGCGCCCGCGCCCCGCAGCGCCCCCTGCCGCCGGGGAGGACCCGCCGCGCCCGAGAGCCCGCAGGGGGCGCCCGAGAGCCCGGACCGGGACGGGGACAGGGATCGGGACATGGGTCGGGATAGGGACAGGGAACAGGATGGGAATTGGGACAGGGATCGGGACAAGAGT
>QUSF01000052.1:2193679-2211269 GCA_003676055.1 Chloebia gouldiae
ATTGGGACAGGGATCGGGACAAGAGTCGGGATGGGGACAGGGAACAGGGATCGGGACAAGGGTCGGGATAGGGACAGGGATGGGGATGAAAATCGGGACAGGGATCAGGACAAGGGTCGGGATGGAGACAGGGAACAGAGATTGGGATGGGGACAGGGATCAGGATGGGAATTGGGACAGGGTTCGAGACAAGGGTCGGGATAATTGCAGAGACAGGGGATGGGGACAGGGATGGAGACTGGGACAAGAACAGGGACAGGAACCACTGCCAGGATAGGAGATAGGGATGGGGATGCAGACCAGGATGAGGACAGAGAGCAGGAGAAGTACAGTGACAGTGAACAGGGACCAAGACTGAGACAGGGACAAGGAGCATGACCGAGCTGGACACTTGGACAGAGCAGGGATGAGGAAGGTGATCGGGACAGGGACTAACAGAGGGACAGGGACATGCAACTGGGACCAGGATGGAGATTTAACACAGCCAAGGACTGAGACTGGGATGGGAACCAGCACTGGGACAGGGAGGGAGCAGGAGCAGAGACAAGGATGAGACCAGGAACAGAAGCAGGAACCTGGTGGAAAACAGGAAAAAGGAGAGGCACTGGAAGAACAACAGGAAGTGGGACCAACACGGGGACAAAGGCCAGGACCGGGATGGGAAAATGCAGAGGGACCAGGAGGAGGATGGGAAGCAGGAGAGAAACAGGGGCAGGGACTGGGAGCAGGAGCAAGACAGGGACAAGTGCTGGGACCAGAATGGGAACCAGCAGCAGCAGGAGAACAGGAACAGGGATGGGCGCAGGGACAGGGAAACCAACTGTCACCAGGAGAATGACAGGGACAGGAACAGACATGGGGACACAGATATCCACATCCCCACATGTGGATATAGGGACACATGGGGACACAGGGACATGGGCACCCACAGCCATGGCACAGGCAGGGACATGGGCACACCTGAGTGACATGGACACACATCAACACCCGAGTACCAAAACCCAACCGCCCCCCACACTGGACACCCCTCAGCACCCGCAGCCTGGGGGCAGCCTCCAGTGCCACATCCTGACCCCTGGGTGCCCCATCCCGATCCCTGGGTGCCACATCCTGGCCCTGCTCTGGCCACGTGTGCCCAGCACATGTGCCTCCAGGGGATTTGCCGGCTGGATTAGCCACAGCATGGGCCCAGGCTGACCTCCTTTTGGCAGGGGCCACACTGGGAACGGCACTCGGGGCTGTGGCACCCAGTTCCCGTGGCTGCAGGGTGCTGTGGGATGGGTCTGGATGTGTCCCCATCCGTGTTTTAAGTGTGGGGGTGTAATCACAGGGTGAGCACACCCCTCCTCCCACGGCCGCAGCCAGAGCCGGTTTAACCACACGGCAAAACATCCCGATTGCAACAGTCTGGATGTGCCATAAACAACAGCCGGGAGCACGGCTAGCTCAGGAATCAGCCTGGAATGGCGAGCATGGATGTGGGGGACTCTGTGGGTTTTGGGGGGGGGGAACACCAAAATGGGGCCTGGGGTGGCTGCTGCCAGAGCTGCCCCATGTGAATGGCTCCATGGAGCATCCATAGGTGGGATAGGGATGGCTTCCTGGACATCTGCAGCTCCAGGGGACACTTATGGGTCCACAGAACATGGATGGCTCCATGGGACATCCATGGGTCCCAGTTCCAAGGGACACACACGACTCCATGGCACATAAATGGCTCCTTGGGACATGCACAGATGGGACACAGATGGCTCTGTGGGACATCCACAGCCCTAAGGGACACTGGTTTCATGGGATGTTTCCATGGGTTATCTATGGACATGCATAACTTCATAGGACACCCATGGGACATCCACAGCTCTATGGGACAAATATGGTTCCATAGCACGTGCAGAGCTCTCTGGGACAACCACATGTCCATGGGAGACACAGGGCTCTGTGGGACGTCCATGCCTCCATGGGCATACTGCTCCTGATCCCAATGTTCCAATCACTGCACCTGAGCCCTCAATCTGTCCCTGTGCCCACCTCCCATCCCTGTTACTGCCCTCATCACTGTCCCCTCTCCCTGACACCAGGCCCATATGACCATCTCCCACCCCACAGCCACATCTCCTTCCATACCCCAATGTCCTCCCTCACCCTCTCTACCCCACTGTGTTCCCCAAACTCTCATAGGGCCCCACCCTTCTGTACACTCCATAACCCCCAGAGCCCCCTACACTCATCTCTCCCTTGCCCCCCCAAATCCCTATGTTCCCCACACCCCCAAGGCTCCCCGTGCCCCTATACCCCCTGTTCCTCATATTCCCCATGCACTCCTACCCCACATGTCCCCTATAGTCCCCAAGTTCCCTCATACCCCCAAGGCCCTCTATGCCCCCATACCTCCAGTAGACCCATACTCCCCATACCCCCTAAGCCTCCTCATGCCCCCATGTCACCTATAGTCCCCAAACCCTCCCAAGTCCTCCATATGTCCCATATCACTTATAGCCCCCACACTCCCCTATAGTCCCCAAGCCCCCTGTGCCTCTTCATGCCCCTATAGCCCTCATACCCCTATAGCCCTCCATTTCCCACGTGTCCCCCATGCCCCCATACCCCTCCTATATCTCCCCGTGCCCCTAAATCCCCCATAGCTCCCATAACCCGCTGTCTCCCACACCCCTCCCATCACTTACAGCCCCCATATCCCCCTATAGTCCCCATGCCCCTCTGTGACCCCATATCCCCTATGCCTCCATCATGCCCGCACCCATCCGCGACCCCGGGGCGGCGGCGGGGGCTGACCGGGCGGGCAGTGGTCGGGCAGGGTCCAAGGCCACGGGGGTGGGCGGGGGCCGGGCGGGCCCGGGGGCGGTCCCGGGGAGGTGCTCGGAGCCTCCCCGGCCGCCGGGGCCGGGCAGAGCCGCCCGCAGCGCACCATGAGCGGATGCGTCGGAGACCTGAGCCCGCAGCAGGCGGAGGTGCTGGCCCAGGTGAGCTCGGACGGAGCGACCGGGGAGCTGCGGGGGGACCGGCATCACCCCGCACCCCAAACCCTCCGGCAGCACTCCTGCTTCCGGCCCCGGGGGCTTCCCCCCAAACCCACCGGCATCATCCCCGCTCCCGGCCCCGGGGCGCTCCCACCACCTCCTCCAGCCCCCACATCCCCGACTCCAAACTCACCGGCGTCACCCCCGCTCCGGCTTCCGTAGAGCTCCGCACCCGAGACCTACCGGCTTCACCCCGATTCCTGGCCCCGGGGTCGTCCCATCGCCTTCAGCCTCCATCCCGCCCCCTAAATCCAGCCCCGGAAGGCTCCCGCTGCTTCCATCCCTCACCCAAACACACGGGCCGAGCCCCACTGTGGCATTGCCCACCAGGGCTGGACCGTCCTGGTGGGTTCTAGGGATTCCGCTGCCTGGACCACCCCCTGGTGGGCCCCCATCCCTCTCCCATCCTCCCCGGGAGTCGGGAACCTCCTGCCTCACTGCAGGGCCCTTGGGACTGTGGTCTTCTGCTACTTCTGTTCCACCCTGGACCCCAGTCCCGCGGGCTGAGCCCCCGTGGTGCCACCCACCAGGGAAGAACCGGGTGTCCCATCAGACTGGGTTCTGCCGAGCCCCATTTTCTTCTTCCACCCTTCCCCTGGGACCCTAAAACTTCCTGCCCTCACCGCCGGGATTGCAGGCCCGGGGACACCCAGAACCAGTGATTGTCACCCACCACGGCCACCTCTGCCAGCCCCTCGTGTCTGGGTGCCAGCCATTATTGGGGTTCAGTGCATCCCAACCACGAGGGCATCCCCGTGCCTTTATCTTATCGCTGCCTTTCAGACCCAGCCAAATTCCACGGGCGGGCAATGACCCTGCCGGGTGCCAGCCAGTGGGCAGGGGCAGGCATGGGCCACAGAGCCCAGACCGTGCCCGGTGCCAGCCGTGCCCTGGGCGGGTGAGGGAGGCGAGTGGCCGAACCCGTTCGTCCACCACCGGCTTTGTCCCAGGGTGAAGGAGCTAATCCCGGGTTTAATTACCCCTAAATTCAGCTGGAGATAAGCTAATCAGGCTCATTAAGGGGAGGGCCTCAGCTGGTACGGAGATTTGAGCCATAGCCTGGTTGGGGTGAGTGAGGCCACATGGAGAGGGGACCCTGGGTCCCCCAAACCTCCCAGTCCTGCACCCCAACACCCTCCTGCCTGTGCAGGGGGGCTGTGACCTCCTGGGGGTCACAAACAGCAGGGGACACAGTGACCAGCTCCATCCCAAAGGATGTCACGGGTGGGGACTGATCTGCTTGGTCCCTCCCTGAGGGGACCCTGAATCCCCCAGTCCTGCACCCCAACACCTCCTGCTTGTGTCATGGGACTGTGACACACTGCAGTGTCACTGAAATTGGGACATGTGGTGATCTCCTGGTGACTGGCTTCATCCCAAGGATGCCATTGGTGGGGCCCGGTCTGCCTGGTGCCTGCAGGGCACCCTCTGAGGGGCCCCAGCTTTGCCAACCCCCCAGTCCAGCACCTTGGCACCCTCCTGCCTGTGCCAGGGGGGCTGTGACCCACTGGGGGTCACTGGAGCAGGAGTACACACAGTGACAGCTTCCATCCATCCCAAAGGACACCCCTGGAGGGGTCTGCTTCACCTTTCCCTGTGGGACACCCTGGGAGGAGAGGGGTGGTGACAGCCCACACTCACACCTTATCCAAGGCCCTGGGGACAGCTGGTGCTGGGGGACACCCAGAGCATGGCACCCAGCCTGGGGACAGTCCCCTGCCAGGTGACTGCTGATCCTGGCTGCATGTGGGGCAGGGAGGGAGCGCAGGGTGACCCTTTTCCTCTGGCAATGTCCCAGTCCTGGCTGGCATGTTTTTAGGGGGACAAGGAAGAGACAAACCTCCAGCCTCGAGGTTTTCGGGGAGGACCAGGGATCCCTTCACCAACTGTTCCTCTTGTCCCCACAGTTCCGGGAGAAGCTGCAGGACGTGCTGCCCTCCCTACCCTCCCAGGACGACTATTTCCTCCTGAAATGGCTCCGAGGTAACCCCGAAGTGGGGACAGTGCTGGCGGGGTGGGAGCCCTGTGGGGCTGGTGGGGGGCTCAGCTCTCTGCTCTCTTGCAGCACGTTCCTTCGACCTGCCCAAGGCAGAGACAATGCTCCGCAAGGTGAGGGCACCCTGCTTTTGGGGATACCCTGCTGTGCTGGGAAATACTTGGCATGGGACCCCATGCCCTGGGCCACCAGCCCCAGCAAGGGGAACCTGCCCATGGGGTTCACCTCGTCCCAAATCTCACCCTGGTCCGCTCTGCCCCCGCTGCAGCACATCGAGGTCCGCAAGCACATGGACGCCGACAACATCATCGCCTGGGAGCCACCTGAGGTGAGCGTCCCTGGTCTCCCAGGGGTGGCCCTGGAGGAGACTGACCCCTGAGCGCCCTGGGCTGTGTGTGAGGTGTTTGAATCCCCCGTGTTCCCACAGGTGATTCGGAAGTACATGTCCGGCGGGCTGTGCGGCTACGACCGGGAGGGCAGCCCGGTGCGGTACGAGATCATCGGGCCGCTGGACGCCAAGGGGCTGCTCTTCTCCGTCTCCAAGCAGGACCTGATCAAGAACAAGTTCCGAGACTGTGAACTGCTCCGGCACGAGTGTCAACAGCAGAGTGAAAAGGTGGGAACCTGCCCACACTCTGCTGGCCCCAACAGGCCTGTGGGACTGTGTCCCTGCCAGCACCATGTGTCCACATCTGGTCTGCCCCCACCAGTCATCATCTTCCCCAGCCCTATAGGTCCCTGTCCTGTCCATTTCCCTCTGTCCGTGTCCCTGCCAGCCCCATAAGTCCATGTCCATTCCCACAACTCAAAGTCCTCCCCAGCCCCATATGTCCATCTCTGGTCCATTCCTACCAGACAATGTCCTTGACAGCCCTTGATCCACGTCCTGTCCACCTGACAGATCCATGTCCTGTCTATCCCCCTCAGCCTGTGTCCCTGCCAGCCCATGTCCTGTCCATCCCCACCACCCAATGTCCTCCCCAGCCCCATATGTCCATCTCTGTCCATCTCTCCCAGCCAATGTCCTCACTTGTCAGCCCTACAGGTCCATGTCCAGTTCATCTCCCTCAGCCCTACAAATCCATGTCCTGTCCACCTTAACATAGACCATGTCCCTGCCAACCCCATATGTCCATCTCTGGTTCATCCTCCCACCCCACAACTCCACATCCTGCCCATCCCCACCAGTCCATGTTCCCGCTGTCCCTCAGCCCATGTCCCTGTCCCAGCTCCCATGATGCCCCTTCTCCCCATACCAACGCTTAGGAGGAGGCTCTGGCTGGCATGACCAGCCTCTTGGGGCAACCCCATCCCTAGACCTCCCCATGGCTCCTGCCTGATCCCCCCCCATCCTCCCATCCCAGCTGGGCAAGAAGATTGAGATGGTGATGATGGTGTACGACTGTGAGGGCCTGGGCCTGAAGCACCTCTGGAAGCCAGCTGTGGACACGTATGGGGAGGTGAGGGGTCCTGCCCACCCCCCTTCCCACTGGGCCGCAGGGGTCTGGCCTGATCCCTGGGATGATGCAGGAGCAGGTTGCCACAGTGCCCTGCATGCCCCAGTGTTGTGGGTGGGGTCCTGCTGGGTGCATGGCATGGGTGACCTGAGCTCCCCCATCCTGCAGATCCTGTCCATGTTCGAGGAGAATTACCCCGAGTCCCTCAAGCGCCTCTTTATTGTGAAGGGTGAGTTGGGCCTCGGGGTCCTGCTCTCCTTACCCAGCTGCTTTTGCCCTCCTAATGGCCCCCTCTGCCCCCAGCCCCCAAGCTCTTCCCCGTGGCCTACAACCTGGTCAAGCACTTCCTGAGCGAGGACACGCGCAAGAAGGTCGTGGTGCTGGGATGTGAGTCCTGACCCTCCCCAGGGTGTCCCAAATGGGGGTGACATGTCCCCCCCTCTGCTGTCACCCTGCCCAGGGGAGATACTCCAACTTGCAGCCCCCCAAACCTGCTGTCCTCCCCCCCAGCCAACTGGAAGGAGGTCCTGCAGAAGTACATCGACCCCGCGCAGATCCCGGTGGAGTACGGGGGGACGCTGACGGACCCTGACGGGGACCCCAAGTGCTCCAGCAAGGTAGGAGGAGCCCCCGCTGGGCTCTTCAGGGGTGCTGGGCAGTTCCCCCACCCTCACATCCTCCGTCCCTTCCAGATAAACTACGGGGGGGACGTGCCCCAGCATTACTATGTGCGGGACCAGCTGGCGCAGAAGTACGAACACTCGGTCGTGGTCAACCGGGGCTCGTCCCACCAGGTCGAGTACGAAATCCTCTTCCCTGGCTGCGTCCTCAGGTGAGCAGTGGCTCTGTGCCGCAGGGAGCGGGTGACAGCCACGGCGTCCCCAGCCCACTGCAGCACCGCCCCTGGGCCGTGCAGGTGGCAGTTCCGCTCTGAGGGCGCCGACATCGGCTTCGGGGTGTACCTGAAGACCAAGGTGGGGGAGCGGCAGCGGGCAGGCGACATGACCGAGGTGCTCCCCAGCCAGCGCTACAACGCACACATGGTGCCCGAGGATGGCTCCCTCACCTGCTCCACGCCCGGCATTTGTGAGTGCCAAGCCCACCCTGGGGCGCTGCGGGGCGTCCCCCGTGTCGCTGACCCCACCGTGTCCCTGTCCCCCCGCAGATGTCCTGCGCTTCGACAACACCTACAGCTTCCTCCACTCCAAGAGGGTGAGCTACAGCGTGGAGGTGCTGCTGCCCGACACCGCCTCGGCCCAGCAGATCCAGGGGGAGTCCCCCAACCACAGCCCCTGAGCCCCCCGGGCTGCCCCGCGCCCCCAGGACGGCCCCGCGGGAGGATGGAGCCGGGGCTGAGCCCCGCAGCTGCCGGACTGAGGCGGGGGCCGGACAGGGCCGAGCTCCCGCAGCCCCCCCAAACTCTGTGCCTTATGTGGGTCCCACCCCACTGCTGCTGCTGCCGCCTGCGCTGGGGAGTAAAGGGATGGACTGAGCGGGGTCTGCTCCGCTTTGTGGCTGCCCGCACCCAGAGCCGCCCCTGCTGCCGCCTCAAGCCTGCGACCAGACCAGCGGCCCCCGGCCCCCGAACTGCCCCCTCAGTCCCACAACTGCTCCCCCAGACCCACAATTACCCACCCAGCCCCACAACCGCCCCTACTACCACGGGCACCCCAGCTGCCCCCAGTCCCACAGCTGTGCCCCCCCCAGCCCCACCATTGCCCCCGCCCCGACCCCGCCCCCGCCGGTGACGCAAGGCCTCGGGGGTCACGTGCGCGGCCAGGCCCCGCCCCATCCAGCGGCTCCGAGGGGCGGAGTCATGCAAATCAGCCCGAAATGGGCGTGGTTTTGACGCAGCCCCGGGGGCGGGGCATGCGGCGGGAGCGGCGGCGCGCGCCATGGGGCAGGGGGAGCCCGACCTGTACCGGGACACGTGGGTCCGATACCTGGGTGAGCAGCGGGCACCGGGAACCCTCACTGAGCTCTGACACCGGGAAGTGGGCACTGACATTGAGTACAGAGCACTGACACTGGCGCCGGGAGCTACGGGAACAGGGCACCGGCACCGGGAGCCGGCACCGGGCACTGACATTGAGCTCTGACACCGGGAAGGGGGTACCGGCACCGGGCACTGACACTGAGCTCTGACACCGGGAAGCAGGCACTGACACTGAATACAGAGCACTGACACCGGCGTCGGGAGCTACGGGAACAGGGCACTGACACCGGCTACAGGCACGAGGACTTGGGCATTGACATTGAGCACTGACATCAAATACCACCACCGGGACCTAGGCACTGACATCAGGTACCGGCTGCACAAACGGGGCAGTGATACCGGGCACCAACCCTTGCCGCAGGGCACCGACACCGGGGATTGGCCATTGATACACCAGACACGGGCGGCACCATCAGGCACCACACCAGGAATCAGGCACTGACAGCCGGCCCTGCTTTAGGGACGTGACCCCAGACACCGCGTCAGGTACTGGGCACCACGCACTGCAATGCCCGGGTACCAGGCACCAACACCCAGCACTGATACCACAGCGTGCGCTGGCTCCGTGGTACTGGGCAGCAGGCACTGATCTGGGGTTCTGGTACCACACAGCAGGCCCTGGCACTGCACAGGACACAGGGTAACAGCACTGCACACCAGCACCACGCATCTGTCACTGTCACTGACTGGTGGCATCATCCACCAGCACCGTGCACGGATGCCGGATACCAGGACCAGGTACTGGCTCCTGCCAGGCACTGGGCATAGATACAGATACCAGAAGTGGGCACTGTCACTAGCACGGGGCAGTCACAGACACCAGCCCTGGCAGCGGTCACCCCCAGCCCAGCTGTAGTGGGTCCAAGGAGACCCAGGCACTCCAAACACCCTCTGTGCAACATCCATCCAGTGACACTGGGACCCTGCAGGGGTGACATGGAGACAGTCAGTCCCTGACCCTACCATCCCCTCAGGTTATGCCAACGAGGTGGGTGAGTCTTTCCGCCCACTGGTGCCGGTGCCAGTGGTGTGGGCCAGCTACGGCGTGGCCACCGCCTATGTGACCGCCGACGCCATCGACAAGGGTCGGAAAGCCGCCACCGTGAGTGCCACCCCTCACCCCTCAGCCTCTCTCCCTTCCTGCCCTTCCACTGACCCCTGTGTCCCCCCCAGGCCCATGCGCAGGACCCCACACGCGTGGGGGTGGCCGTGGTGGACACCTTTGTGTGGCAGAGCCTGGCGTCGGTGGCCATCCCCGGCTTCACCATCAACCGGCTCTGCGCCGCCTCGCTGGCCCTGCTGGGGTCCCTGACCCGCTGGCCCCTGCCCGTGCGCCGCTGGACCACCACTGCCCTGGGGCTGGCTGCCATCCCCCTCATCATCACCCCCATCGACAGGTAATAGGACACCCCTGGGGCAGGGGACAGGCGGGAGCCACCACCCTATCCCCACAGCCCAGAGCGATGGAGCACATTTGTCTCCTTGTAGACCGGTCCCAGTATGGGCTTGGGGCTGGGAGCGGAGGGTGGTGACAGGGTGTCTCCACTCCCGAGGGGCTTTGCTGGGGTCCAGCCAGGACATGTCCCTGCCAGGATGGGGATTATCCAGAGCTGAGCCGGCATTAGCACAGTGAGGCTGTACTAAACCTGGTTTTGGTGGCGCTGGTGTCTCAGGGGATATTAAGGACAGCCCCACCCATCCCACATCAGATCCACTGCCCCAGACACACCCTGAGCCCCCGCTGACGCCCTCTCGTGCTGCAGGACTGTGGATTTCCTGATGGATTCCAGCCTCCGCAAGCTTTACAGGACACCAGGAGAGCCCCCGCCGTCCCACTGAGCACCACGCCGCACGCTCTGGGGAAACTGAGGCATGCTGCTGTGACCCACCTACTGTGACCCCTCACTCTGGTGATCCCCAGAGTGGCCACCCTGCCCCACACTGGTCCTAATAAACCATTTCAAATGTGACCCCTGATGGGTGATGCTGAGGCGCCACCACAGCCAGGCCCTGTCCTCACCTGGGGGACACATGAGTCTGGGTAGGTCCCAATCCCTCAGGGGTCTCCACCTGGGGGAGGGGGTCTCTGTCTGCCCAGAGCAGCCCTGCTTTCCCCATCCTGGAACCTCTCCATCTTCACAGCCTCATGGGACATCCTGGGGATGTCCCCAAGGAGCTGTCACCATGTCCATGGTCTCCAAGGACATGAGAGCCACCTGGTCAGGAGCCACCATCTCCAGCACCACAGGCTGGAGGTGCCACAACACCCGGAAGCCACAGGAAGCTGGAGATGTGGCTTGCCATTGTAGGGGCACTTCTCCATCCCTTGGTGGCATCCCCACGCTACCAACCAGGAGAAGCTTTGGAGGAAGCAAAACCACATTTATTGGTGAGCAAGAGACTCTGGTCCCATCTTGCCCCGTTCATCCGTCTCCCTGAGGACCAGGGCCCCCACCACGCTCTGCAGCTCAACCTGGAAGGGACACCTCTGCCTCGGTGGCTGCTGTCCCCGCTGGGGCCTGCCCAGGTGCCAGGTGTTCAGGGCCAGCCCCAGCAGCACCCCCAGCATGGCACTGCCCACCAGGGCCAGCCCAGCCAGCAGGAACCTCTTCACCGTCCAGCAGTGTGCTGAGAATGGCAAAAAAAACCACACCTAGGGGTCAGAAGGGGGTTCAGCACAAGGGGTGGGGGTTTTGGGGACATGGGCAAGGGTTGGGGTGTCCCTCACCTTCATACCATGGCAGCTTCTCCTTCTGCACCAGCACTGGTCCAACTGTCTCCCAGTGGAGTATCCCCTCTCCTGGGCATGCTGTGGGAGGATATGTTCAGTACAGTCCAGCCCAGGTCCAGGAACCCTCCCAAGACCCCAAAACAACCTGGCACCACCCTGTCCCACCGCTGGTACCTGGCATGTCTCCACGGAGGGTGTCAGCAGCAGGACAACCGGTATCACAGCAGTGGCATGGGGTACTCTGGACAGGGTCCTCTGCATTGTGCCAGCTGGGAGAGAAGAGGACAGAAGTGGGGGGTGGCTCTAGGGGTCCCCAGACTCCACCACGAGATCCAAATGGTGCCACCCTAGGGGAGATGTCTCCAAGCACCTCCACATCATGGGGGAGCTGGGACCTTTGGCAATGCCACCAGCTACCGTTGAATAAGAGGTAACATCCAGACTACAGTGGGGTGACTTGGGTGGGTTCTGCCCCAACACACCCACGGGGTTCTTGTGTCCCCGGACACCCAGCGTACCTGGCCGTGGTGTGGCTGTAGAAGCAGGTCCTGGTGGCACGGCCTTGTCCCCGTGCCATCAGCAGGCAGTGCACGTAGACCTGCTGAGACACCACGTCCTTCCTCAGCTACCCTGCTCTCTTTCCACACAACCTCGTGGGGCTGAGGCCACCCCAGCAGGAGCACTGTGTGTCAGGATGGACAATGTTTTGGGACACCCAGGTCATCCCCCTCCCTGGGATTTCCATCCCACCACCAAGGGCGTCATCCCCACCTCACCTGCTCTTCCTCGGGCTCACCCTCCAGCGTAGGGGCCAGGATGGAGAGCTGGAGGACAGACGCCCCTCTCTGGTGCTGGACAGACATGTTCCTCAGCTTCTCCCCGTGCAGGCACCTGTGGCAGGAGAGTGACACAGGAGATTCCAGGGCTGCCTCCAGGCTCTGGGCATCCCTTTCCATCAGGAGGTCCTTCAGGACCCAAGGGTGGCTGAAGAAGCAGCCCCTACATTCTGCCCCACCAGCACTGACCCACGGCTGTTCACCACCATGAAGACTCTCCTGGAGTGTCCTGGCTGCTCCATGGTGGTCCAGTAGCACTGATCCACATGGATCTTCATGGAGATGCTGGGACTGAAGTGGACACTGGCTTCCAGGTGGATCATAGAGCCAGGGCTGAGCACTAGCAGCTTCTCTGGAGTGGCACTGAAGTCCTCTGAGAAGTATGGGTTAAGTGTGACACCCTCAGACTTATCCCAGACCACTATCCCTAGAGCTTCCCCCTTTCAGAGCCCACCCCCCATCCTGGCTCTGCCCCCCAGGCCTGCCTTTCCTGCTCTCAGATCTACAGCGCCTTCCTGGACCCTCCATGGAGCTAAGAGGGACCATGTCCCCCATCAGGGGCAGAGCTGTGGTATCAGGCACAGGACTGGGAACATCCCAAAGCCCTACACCCTCCACAAGGACAGGGGGGAGTTCCCGCAGGGACAGCCACCTTTCCTGGTGGTCCTAGTGCTGGGGCCAGCCAGGAGAAGGCACTGACTGCTGCTGGTTGAGCCCAAGGGTCTTGGCTGGGCCCATCCCATGGTCTCACCCCCCCCCCCCAAGGGTTTTCCTGCAGCACTCCCAGAGCACTCACCATGCAGGAGCCTCAAGGTGAAGTTCATGATGGGCTTCTCAGCGTGGAGATGAGCAGGAACCCTCCCTGCCCCCGTGCCTGAGGACATCACTGGAGCTGTCACTGTGTGACCAGGGGGCTCTGAGGCAACTGGAGCCATGGTGGTCTCTGAAAGGGGAGTGCTGAGCCAGCAGTAGCATGTCCCAGACACAGCAGGGACATCCAGGTCCTCCAGTGTCCCTAGGGCTTGTTGGGGACAGGTGGCAGCAGCACAAAGGCAGGGAGAGCACCTGGGAGCACATCAGGGGCTCCTCTGTCCCCAGCCCCACCCGGGGAGGAGCTCACCTGCACTACAGGAATACATCAGGAGCATTCCCAGCACCGTGACCCTACCCAGGGCTGGGGACAGACCAGGAGCTGCTCATAGAGTGAGCTGTCAGCAGCCACAGACCCACCCAGGACCCAGCAGCCCTGCTGGGACATCAGGGGAGCCCCTAGCAGTCCCTTGTCCCAATCATCAGAGCTTGGGATCATTTTAGGAAGGCTCCTCTACTCCAGGTCAGCCCCCAGGTGACCATCAGGAACCAGCACTGGGCAAAGCAAGGGGCACCCACCCCCCACCTCCCCAGGACAACCAGTGGCAGGAATGAAGGGGGATCCCAGCCCCGCTCACCTGCCACCTCCAGCACAGCCCCACACACCAGCACCAGCAAGCACAGCTCCATCCCCAGTGAGCAGCATCCCCACCCCACCAGCTGGGGGTCTTTAAGGACGTGGGGCTGAGTGCCAATGGGTCCCAGCTGGCACTGATGGTGTTGGGGGCTTTGCTTGGTCTCTGCAGCTATTGGCAGCCCCACACCTGGGGCTGGTCCCATCCCTCACACCTTCCCAGTCCTACCACAAGAGCCTGTGCCCATCTTCCAGTCCCCATTCTATCCCACAGACCCAGTGCCACCACTCAGACTGGTCCTGCAGGTGGTCCTGAGCATGATGCCATACCCACCAGTTAGTCCTGGTCCCATACATGCCAATCACTCCTGTTCCCAGGTGTGGTCCTGGTCCTCAGGAAGGTGCAGATCCCACCACGGGGTCCCATCCCCAGCAGTTAGTCCTGGTCCTGTGCATGGTGCTGCTCCCACCATGTCCTTTTACTCCTGCACATGGTCCTGATCCAGCCAATTTGCCCTGATCCCAGTTCCCCATGGCCTGGTCCCATCACTCAGCCTTGGTCCCTCGCATGTCCTTGGTCCCACCACAAGGTTCTTAATCCATCACAGTTTTGACCCCACCATTGTCAGGATCCCATGGCTGATCCTGGTCCCACCAGAGAGTCTCAGTCCCCGTCCCCAGCTCCCCTCCTTGTCCCATCACAGCTCTGCTTCCAGCTCTGCTGCAGAGGAACACCACCTGGGAGCAGCAGCTCGGTCACAGCCAGGACGCAGACCTGGGGAAGTGCTTGTGTCCCTGGGTCCTGTCTGTCTCAGGAGTCCCCATCACAGCCCCAACACCCCACCACAGGCCTCCTCTGACTGGGCTGACTGGTGGCCTGGGCGCAGAGGGAGCGTGGAGAAGTCCCAGTGCAAGTCCCGTGGCCACCCCTGAAGCGGGGTGCCCCCCCACCAGCAGCAGAGCTGGAACATGGTGGCATGAGTGGTTTGTGTCACCAGTGATGGCTGGTGCCATGGCTCTGCTGTCCCTGTGAAGCCAGGAGACCTTCCTGGGAGCACCTGTACACCATGAGGATGTCCCCCAGCACCCAGCAAGGACACTGGAGACAAAGCCAAGCACCCCACTCGCACTGAGGGTCTCAATACTCAGCACTGCTGGAGGGCACGGGGCCCTCCACCCCCAGGACTGATGGGGACAGTGGTGCCAGGACCCTGGGGAGCTCCCAGAAGGAGCAGGGACTGGCTGAGCATCCTGCTGTGGCTGTAAGAACATCCTGACCCCATCCACCCCCTCCCAGAGAAGGATGAGATGGCTGGAGACCAGCTAGACCATCCTTACATCCAAAACTACAAAATATACAATCATATTACAAAAGTAAATTGTTTTTTTATTTCTGGTCTTTACAGAAGGAGTGGAACACAGGTGGGGGGGACAAGGGGGTCCCTTTGCTGGGGGGTGGCTCAGCCACAGGTGCCACGTCTGTGCCCAGACAGGGCTACTCTCAGTGGGACATGGTGTCACCAGTGTCATCCAGCCCAGCTGGGATGCACGAGGTTTGTACCCAAGGCAGGGTGGGGACTGGGGACAGCCCCTGCCCTCAGCATCCCCCCCGTGCCCCAAATGCCATCACGGGGACAGTCCCACTGCACCCGCTCCCATCTCCTCCCCACACCAGTTGTCACCAGACCCTGCTGGCCTTTTGGGATGTCCCCTGTGGGGACCAGGGCCATGGGCTCCTCTAACTGGGATGATGGGGGGCAGTGAGGGTGTGCCCCTTGCCACGGGGACCTGTTGATAAAGGCGGGGGCTTTTGGGATGGGTTTTCCAATTTCCAAATGGCTCCAGGTCACAGCCTGGCATGGAGTGATGGCTGTGGGTGGGCTGAGAACATGCTGCACTCATCACACCCATGGGGTGAGGCAGTGCAGCAGGCTCTGACATTCCCACACCCCAAAAGCAGGGCTCAGGGGGGTGATTTGAGGAGTACCTGGAGGGTTGGGTTCCCTGTGGGCATCTCTGCCCACCCAAGGCAAGGGAGACTCTCTACCACTGCTGTCCCCGTACATCCCTGCCTGCACCCAGCAACCCGGTGATGCATGCTGCTCCTGCTGTGACGAGGCCACATCCTTCACAAATCCCTCCTCCAGCTTTTCTGTGGGGAAGGAAGAAGTGGATACTGCAGGAAAACACCACCCCTAAGCCCCCAGTCCTTGACCCTGCTGATGGAGGCAGAGTCTCTGCTCTCCTGCCCAAGCTGGGGCTCTGCAGGAAGGTGATGGAGGGTCCCCCCAAAAGTTCCTGGGCTCCAGAGCCTCCAGCCAGTTCCAAACCAAGAGAACCATGAGTAACAAAAACGAAAGCACCTGGTTCTTCCCCAGGGAAGCGGGGCACCTGCCAGCCCCTACCACTTGAGGAAGTCCCGCACGTAGCTCCATAGCTTGGTGATCCAGAGGTTGGCCCCCAGGTCAGTCAGGTACTGGATTTCGGGCGTCAGCATCTTGCGGCACAGCTTCTGGTGCTTCTTGCTGATCTTCTTCTTCAAGTTGTACCCCAGGATGGTCTTCTCCCCCAGGGGCTGCCAGGGCTGCATGGAGGACTCCTGGATGGCGCTGGCATCCACGGCGTGTCCCCCGTCGATGCAGATGCTGGTCATCTTCTTGTTCTCCCTCTGCAGCTCGGCCACATCCCTGGCCATCCTCTCCCTCCCGTAGGCCTCCACCTTCCGCCAAAAGGTGGCATTGAAGTAGCGGTAGAGCTTAGCGTCGATGAGGTTCCAGGCGGTCGCCTGCTCGTACAGCTCAGGGGTCAGCCGGGACACAGTGGAGCCCTTGCGGGCATTGAGCTTGAAGTAGAGGACGTCCTCCAGCTGCCAACACAGCAGGTCCTTGAGCAGCACCAGCGACTCATCAAAGTACTCGAGCAACATGACGAGGTGGAAGCGGCGGTCGATCTCCTGGATGTGCTCCTCCACCAGCGGGCTGTTGGCGTCCATGCTGCTGTCGTAGCCAAAGTCGAAGAACAGGAGGTTTTGGAGGTAGTGAGCGTTGAACCCATTGGGGTCGTAGTAGTGCTGGGGGTCCCGGAGGAACTCGTCCAGCTTATCCTCCCCCGTGATCTTCCAGGTGAGGGGGATGATGGGCCCGAAGTAGTGGAAGGAGGACTCAAAGAGGTACGCGGGGTCCCGCAGCACCGTCACGAAGGTGGTGTCGGGCGGCAGGAGCTTGCGCACCTCCTCGTAGTGGAAGCGCATGTGGTTGCAGATGATGTTGAAGCACACCCCGGGCCGGTAGTGCTGCACCTGGCTGCGCTCAAAGAAGGACGGGTAGTAGAAGTCGTTGCGGCCATTGGGGAAGGCGAATTTCAGGCGATGCTTCTCCCCAAAGCGGAAGAGGATGTTGAGGATGGTGCTGCTGGCGGTCTTGTGGGTCTTCATGAACATGACATTGAGCTTGGGCCGGCAGCTCCACCCCGAGGCGCTGCCCGTGCCATTGGATGGGGACGGAGCCTGGACCGGGGACAGGTGGGAGGAGCAGGAGAAGGGGACAGGGATCCTGGGTGGGAGAAGAGGCGGAGCACCGTGGTGAGAGTGGCACTGGCACTTTGAAGGCTTAGGGATATGCTGTTCTGGTGGAGCTGGATATGGGGGTGGGTTCTGGACCTAGCAATAGGTGCTGGACCTTGGGAATATATGCTGAACCTGGAAATGGGTGTTGGACCTGGGGACGGGTGCTGGACCTGGGAATGGGTTCTGGAAATGGGAATAAGTGATGGAAATGGAAATAGAGCAGGGGGTCTCCATGGGCATGGCCATGGTGGTCCTGGTGGAGGTGATGCCAAAAAGTGCATTAAGGAGAGCTCTCCATGGCCCCAACTCCTTGGAGAGGAGCTGATAACATTTTTATGGGGTATGAGAGCTGGGCCCTGAAGAAACATGTGAGGACACAAGGGATGTTATCTGAGCTGCCCGAGGCAGGGAGCAAAGCCCAGAGTTGAGTGACTTTGGACACCTGTAATGAACTTGCCAAACTGATCCTTGATGAGGATCTCATCCAACAGCACCGGGTTTATGAGGCACATGGACCTTGTTTACAT
>QUSF01000052.1:2243033-2281020 GCA_003676055.1 Chloebia gouldiae
GTGTGTGTGTGAGTGTGCACGTGTGTGCCAGGGTGTGTGACTCTGTGTGCACACACAGCTGCTGAGGCACACAAGGGTGTCAGTGTGCACCGTTGCGTGCATGTGTGTTTTCTGGCATGCCCAGAGGTGAGTATGCACGTCCTGCTTTGCACAGTGTGCTGGTGTGCACAACACTGTGCACATGGATGTGCTGACATGCACATGTGTTGTGTGCATATGTGTTGAATTGTTGAATTGCACGCTCTTGGATGTGAGTGGGTGTGTGCACAGCTCTGTGTTTGTGAGAGTGCACAGGCTCTGCAGGTGTGAGCATGGCTGTGTGTGGGACATGCCTGTGTTGATGTGTGTGACGCTGCACACATTGGTGTGCACAGCTCTGTATGCATGTGTCGGTGTGCACAGGCTCTGTGCAAGCAGGTCTCGTGCTTGTGGGCACGTGTGCATTGCCACGGGCTGTACACAGGTGTGTACACAGTGTCTGTGTGGCACACATGTGCTGCTGTGTGCAGGTTAGGTGTGCACAGCTCTCTGTGTGCGTGCAGGTGTGTGCTGCTGGCAGGTACCGCTGTGCACTGGCTCTGCACGTGTCCCTGTGTGTGCACACATGACATGCACACAGGGACACATGGCTCTGGATACACGGCTGCGTGCATCCAGCTGCTGTCCCACGTGGGAAAACAGACGTGTCTGTGTGTCTGTGTGTGTCTGTGTGTGTGTCACTACTGAGCTCTGCTGGCTGGAGTGGCCCCTGGCTCTCTGTGTGCACTCGGTTCTCATGGCTGAACTGAACACCCAGGACAGGGCGGGTGTGTGTCCCCTCAGCTGTCCCCATCCCCACCGTGTCGTGACAATCCCACGGGGCTGCTGGTGGTGCTGCCGCTGTTCTCTTTGTCCCCACTATGCCCCTCAGCCCCCACAGCTGTCCCCACCCCTCCCAGCTCACTGCAGACTGGCATCCGTGGCAGAGATGGTGGGAGCCCAGCCGAGGGCATGGGAGCAGCCTGGGCCAGCTGCCATCGCACCAGGACAGTGGTGGGCTGTGACACAGCCCGTGCTCACCATGGCAAAGGGACAACCCGGTGTGTGTGCCTGGCACAGCTGCTGGGGTCCGGGGTGGCCGTTGCTACAATTGTATCTCCACGCCAGGGCCGGAGGACCCAGCTCCGATTGCACTTGTCCCAAAATAAAGCTCTATTTTTGTTGTACTCCACCCTTGGCTTCCAGTGATCTCCTGGCCAAGAAGGAAGGGAGGAGCACCCAGTGCAGGGATAGGAAACAGGCACAGAAATGTCTCAGGATGTTCCAGCTCCTGGGAAGCTGTGCCCAGCATCTCCAGCTCCAGCAGTTCAGCTGTGGTTTGGCAGCCTCAGGGCTGGCACTGGGACACCCCACAGGACACGGGAGTGATGCAGTGACACAGAGAGCAGTCACTGACCACAAGTGTCTGGAAAAGGGCTGGGAGCTTTGCCCTGCCCTGGGTGGCATGACGCTGAAGCATCCTGTCCCCTGAATCATAGAATCATGGAATATCCTGGGTTGGATATTCCACAAGGATTATCGAGTTCAGCTCCTTGCCCTGCACAGGACAGCCCCAAAAGTCACACCATGTGTTGCTTGTCCCTCCCCTCTCCAGCCTGGTGACTCACTTGAACACAAAAGCACAATGTCGTCGTCGTCGTCGTCCAGTCCCCCCGCATCCCCCTGCTTCCCCTGGAAAATCCCCACTGGTTCCCGCCCTCTTTCCCAAACAGCGACTTTTTTTCCATTATTAGGGCAGTGATTTGAGGCTGCTTCCAGCAGCACCTGAGGAGCGGCTCCTTCCCAGCACACGGGTGAGGCGCTGGCAGCTCTCCGGGGTGTGCCCAGCGTGCCACTGCTGCTGCCACCTTTGCCAAGGTGCCCCAGGTGCGACTGGAGTTGTGCCCATCCCAGAAAGGACACAAAGGGCCCACAGTTATCAGCCAGCGGCCCCTGCTCTGGCCGGGAGCGTGTTTGCTTTCTGGGCTCACGTTCCAGAGGCTTTTTCACAACGGGGAGTGTTGGGAGGAGGAGTGAGACCTGCAAAACTGCCACCTGCAGCATGGCTGGCTCAGGAGCCCTCTACCAGGGACTCCCTGCCTATCCCAGACCCCTGACTCATTTGCTGGCACTGGGGGCTGTCTGGATCTGGCTCCATCCATGACTTTGCCTTTTCCAGCTTGGATTCAGTGCCATGTGGTGCTCCTGGTGCCCTGCAGCTCCAGGGAGCGTGGCCGGTTGTGGCCATGTGTGTGTCCCTGTGCAGTGGTGACAGCAGCCAGGCTGGTCATGGGGGTTCAAGGGCAGCATTCCTGCTGGGATTGGGGGCTGTGTTGCCCATGGAAAGCCCAGCAGTGCTGGGAGGGCTGGCTGGCTGTGGTGAGCCTCTCTCCGGGTATTCCAGGCCATGATCTCAGCCTGGTGTTATCCCTCTGCTCCGGCCCCAGGAAGGATTGGGTTTCCCACCACACCGACAGCTGCCCATGTGCTGAGCCCAGTGCTGCTCTGGCCAAGCTGGATGAGGGAAAAGCATCCAAGTCCTGGGGTTTTTGGGAAGGGAGCAGATGGGATGCCTTCCTGGAGAGCAGCCCCTGGCAGAGGGCAGGAACAGCCCAGCTGGAGCAGGGAACAACGGGCACAGCCCTCCCATGGGCATGGGTGGCTCCTTGTGAGGAGAGGTCACAGCTCTGAGGGATGGGCAGCATCTCCACGTGCTTGGAGGTGCTGGCTGACAAAGAATCATGGAATCATAGATGCTTTGGGTGGGACGGGAACTTAAAGGTCATCTCATCTCATCCCATTCCCTGCCATGGGCAGGGACACCTTCCACCATCCCAAGCTGCTCCAAGCCCAGTACAACCTGGCCTTGGACATTTGTAGGGATCCAAGGGCAGCTACACCTTCTCTGCATAGCCTATTCCAGGGCCTTCCCACCCTCCCAAGGAATGATTCCTTCCCAATATACCATCCATCCCTGACCTCTGGCAGTGGGAAGCCATTCCCTGTGTCCTGTCCCTCCACACCCTTGCTCAAAGTCCCTCTCCATCAAGGAGCTCCAGATGAAGTATGAAAGTCCAAGGTGGGAGAAATAAACCCGAGTCCAGTGGGACAGTCTAGTTATGGCATCAGGCCAGACAGTTTTCATGGATCTGCTGCTGAACCACTGCTGCACCTTCCTTGGAAATGGCGATGGAAGGTGCTGGGATGGTGCTGGAGCAGGAGCAGTGTGTGCCCACACAGGAGAGAGGAAATCCAGGTGGGATTTACTGTGTGCCTGGGAGCACAGGGTGGAAATTATCTGTTTCAGAACAGAGATTAACTGTTGCCCTGGAGCCTGTATGCCCTGGCACAGCGGGGTTTGGGATCTGCAGCAGGGACAAACATTTGCTAAACTGGGGAGCCTGAGCCAGGAAATTATATCCTTCCGGGATATGCTGGGCTGTGCTCTCAAACCTACCATATCCCAGTCCTCAAATAGTGTCAGGGACTGTCCTGGGCATAGAGCTGGAATTACAGCAAAGCCTTTTTTTAGGGTAGATGTAGGAAGATTATGTTTTTCCTTGTAGGACAACCTAGCCCAGAGAGCTGAGGGTGTTTGAAGCTGCCCAAATGAGACTGGAGGCCAGGAGATGGACAGGATGACCCCTCAGACTCCTTTCCAGTCCCACAGTCTCTATTCCAGCACCCAAAAATCCCCTCCAGATTTTGTCCTTAACCATTTGGTGGCCTCCCTGCTGGCTTCACTGCTGGCTCTGTGTCATAGGCTCCTGCCCTGCCCTGAGCAGGCTCTTGGCTGAGTAGCTGAGTTTCTAACAGATGAAATCACAGAAGCTTCAAGACATTTAAAAAGTCTTAGAATCAGAGAAAGATGGAGTGGTTAAGGTTGGATATGCTCTCTAAGATCACCAAGTCAAACTGTTCCCCCAGCACTGGCAAGGTCAGCACTAACCCACGCCCCCGGATGCCACATACTCACATTTTTTTAACATTTACAGGGATGGGGACTTCACCACAGCCCTGGGCAGCCTGTTTCAATATCTTACCACCCCTTCTATGAAGAATGTTTCCCTAATATCCAACCTAAACCTCCCTTGGTGCAACTTGAGGCCATCTCCCTTGTCCTGCTTCTTGTTCCTTAGGAAAAGAGCCTGCCCCCCACCTGGCTCCAAAACCTCACATCTGCTTGGGCTATGGGACCCCACCAAGGAATGGGATTCTTCAGGGCCACCGAGCAGCTTGCTCAAATCATAAGACATGGAATGATTTGGGTTGGAAGGGACCTCACAGCTCACCCCATTCTAATGCCCTGCCATGGGCAGGGACAATAACCATGGATCTCCCAAGCATCTCCTGAAAAAGAGTTGTGGCAGTCAAGTGGGGGAAGAGAAAGGTGACATCTTGGGGTCTCTCCCAACCAGAGATGCTGGAGCCTGTGCTCTTCCTTCCCTCTCTGGAAGGCAGCAGATGATGGGCCTTGGAGTTGCTGTCTCAAAACCCAAAGCTGTATCCCAGTTAGGAAAAACAAGTGTTGGTGACATTCCAAGTCTCCTGACTCACAGCAAGTTGCTGTCCTGCCTCAGCAGCACATTTTGTGCTGAAATAAAACAACACTCCCTGAGCACGTGGGGGTCTTGGAGTGCCTGTCAAGGCCCTGGTACAAATGAGATGTGAAAACTGTGCTGATCTTATTAATAGTAAAATTCACTACTCGCTGGGGTATCTCAAATCCTCTGTACTTTCAGCAGCACAGACTTCATGTTCCAGCTCCTCAGATGTGAGTTTATTTTCAGCTCTCCAGCATGTCTCTGGAAGAACTGCTGCTGGCTTTCCCTGGATTTCTTGCCAAGAGGTCACAACAGCTCGTTTGTACTCAGAGCAGCAGTGTTTCTCCTACTTCATTTCCATAAACATGGGGCACCATCCCGGCCGCAGGGCTGAGCATCCGGATCTGCTGATGCTGAACCTGGCACTGGCCTGACCCTGCTGCCAGGAGCTGCTGTTGGCCTCTGTGCTGGGATGGCAGCATTTGACCTTGGAGAAAGGCACCGTGTGCTGGGCTGAGCCCCCAGCGTGGGCAGCCGGGGAGGGGGGATTCTGCACCTCTGCCCTGCCCGGGTGAGACCCCACCTGCAGCACTATGGCCCAACTCAGGAAGGACCTGGAGCTGCTGGAGAGAGTCCAGAGGAGGCACCAGGATGACCAGAGGGATGGAGCAGTTTTTTTGCTGGGAGGAAAGGCTGAGAGAACTGGGATAGCTTGGCCAGGAGAAGAAAAGGCTTTAGGGTGACCTAATAACAGTCTTCCAGTACTTGAACGGAACCAACAAGAAAGATGGAGAGAGAAAGAAAGATGGAGAGAGGCTTTGGACAAGGGTCTGGAGAGACAGGACAAAAAAGAATGGCTTCAAACTGAAGGAGAGTAGGTTGTGGCTGCGTATTTTGAAGAAACTGTTCCCTGTGAGTGTGAGGAGGTCCTGGCACAGGGTGCCCAGAGAGGCTGTGGCTGTCCCATGCCGTGCAGTGTCCAAGGCCAGGTTGGATGGGGCTTGGAGCAGCTTGGGATAGTGGAAGGTGTCCCTGCCCATGGCAGGGGGTGGAACAGATTAGCTTTAAGGCCCCTTTCAATCCAAACCATTCCATGATTCCAAGGTTCCATGGTTCCATTCCCGTAGGGAACATGGAGTGGTGCTCCATCAGGCCAGTGGGGACTGACTCACCCCTGTGTGTCCCCATGCCATGGGTCCCAGCTGTCACTGAGCCCAGCAGCTGCAGGTGCAGGTGGCGGGGGTGTCCTTCAGGGGCACACACAGATGCTCCATGTGGGGACAGAGCCTCGTCACTACTCCAGGCAGACATCGAGGATGGTGCTGGTGCAGTGAGTGAAGGGCAGGAGAAGCTGTTGGACCACTGTGTCACTGAGGCAGAGTTTGGAGGTGACTCCTGGCAGGTCACCTGTCAAGGTCACCATGACAACAACTGACCACCAAGAGCAGAGACAGGGGTCATGGAGGAGCAGGGCCAGACACGGCCTCGTGTCACCATCTTCGCACCTCCCCAGAGCCAGCAGATCAGCAGGCCCCGGTGCAGGGCTGGGGGACCCTCACTCCGTCCTGGGGCTGGGGGACCCTCACACCGTCCTGGAGCTGGGGAATACTCACACTGTCCTGGGGCTGGGGGACCCTCACACCAGGCTGGGCTGGGGGACCCTCACACAGTCCTGGGGGTGGGGGATCCTCACACTGGGCTGGGGAACACTCACACTGTCCTGGAGGCCCCTCACACACCAGGAGCAGGTCTGTGGGCCTCTGACATGAAGCCCTTTCTCACCCAGAGCAGCCCTGCAGACTGGGACCTTGACTTGGACTACCCCCTGCCCACCTCCAGAAGCAGCACCAGTGCCCATGAGCTGCAACTCCTGGAGGAGCAGGTGAGGTCTCCTCTTCCCTGGGACAAAGCTCATGGCTCCCTGTGGCACAAAGAGGCCTTTAGGTCTTCAGCCAGCTGGATCGGGAGGGGGTGCCAAGGCTCTCTCCAGTGGTTGGGAGAGGCAATTGTTGGATTTAGGCCGCCTTTGACATGAGTTGTTGTGCCTCCATCCCAACCTCAAGACACAGCAGTCATATCCTATCTCCAAGTCACCTGTGGTTTGGAATAAGCTACAGGCATCATTGGCCATGGACTTAACCTGGACTCAGACATTGTTCCAGTGGTACCTTGGAGGAAAATAAGTTTAGATTGAATTTTGGGAAGAGATTCTTCCCTGTGAGTGTGGGGACACCCTAGCACAGAGCTGTGGCTGCCCCTGGATCCCTGGAAGTGTTCCAGGCCAGGTTGGATGGGCTTGGAGCAACTTGGTCTGGTGGAAGGTTTCCCTGTGGACTGAAGCAAGATGAGCTTTAAGGTCCCTTCCAGCCCAAACCATTCCATGAATCTGTGATTCTGTGATTATGCATATTGGAGCTTTTTGCTTGGAGATCACCTTGGCCATAGTAAGGGATGTGGTGGGATCTGTCTCCTCCTGAAGACAAGCACCACTTTGGAATTCTTTATTTCATGGTAGGAGAGTGGCAATAAAGTCTTATGTTTGGTCTCACAAAGGTAAAAAACTTTGAGAAGGCCAAAAAGAAAACCCATCGTCTCTACAAACAATTACGGCAGCAGTTTTTGAGAGAACAGGAGAGAAAGATGGCGTGGAGGAAGAAGACAGCCGAAGAGTTTAAAAAATCCCTGGAAGTGTTCGATCGCAGGAGTGGGAAGGTGCCCGGTCCCACCTCCCGTTTGCCGGCGGAGGAAGCGAAGCCCTCGGAGCCGGCAGGAGCTGCCGACAAAGAAGCGACCAAGAGGCGCGTCCGGAGAGCTCCTCCTGCAGGCCGTGCCCCGGCTCCGGCCGCGGCTCCCAGCACGCAGAACTGTAGGGAGTCAAAGCTCCTTTTGCAGCAATAAACCAGCGCAACCCCTCTGGTGTTGCTGCCCTTTTGAAGCGATGGGAACGGGGTAGCTGGAGAGCCTGGGCTGGGAGGGAACAGTGAGGGAGCTGGGGGTGCTCAGCCTGGAGAAAAGGAGACTCAGGGGTGACCTCATCACTCTCCACAGCTCCCTGAAAGGTGGCTGTGCTCAGGTGGGGCTGGGCTCTGTCTCCAGGCAGCACTGACAGAAACAGAGGACACAGTCACCAGCTGCACCAAGGGAAATATAGGTTGGATATTAGGAAAAAGTTTTTCACGGAAAGAGTGATAAAGTTCTGGAATGGCTGCCCAGGGAGTCACCATCCCTGGATGTGTTTAAAACAAGCCTGGGTGTGGCACTGGGTGCCAGGGTTGAGTTCAGGTGTTGGGGCTGGGTTGGACTCGATGATCTTGAAGGTCTCTTCCAACCTGGTCATTCTGTGAGTCTGTGAGTCTGTGAGGCAGCTGCAGGAGTGAAACTCCTCTTCAAAGGACTGCTGTCCTGTGAGGGAGTAGGACTGTGATGTGAAAAGGATGGAGTTTTTCCTTGGCTTGTGCCTTGGGGGTGGCCAGGCACTGCCCAGGTTCCCCAGAGAATGGGCACGGCCCCGAAGCTGCCAGAGCTCCAGGAGCCTTTGGATAGCGCTGCCAGGGATGGACAGGGTGGGGTTGTTGGGGGGTCTGGGTAGGGCTAGGGGCTGGGCTGGATGATCCTGTGGGTCCCTTCCTGCTCAGGAGATTCCATGACTCTGTCCTGGTTTTCCAGTCACCATTGCAGTGTTTGGATTTCATAATATAAACCTTTTCTGCTTGAGATGAAGCTGCTTGTTTTTTATGTTTCCCAGTGACCTCGAGGGAATAACTGGACCTTGGAAGATTGCTTCCACGTCCTCAATCACACACGTCCTCAATCAAGTGCTTCCTTCACTGGATTGGAAAATTCCCAGTACCTTCAAGCTGTGCCCCTCAGCAGGGATTTCTGAAGGGAATTCTCAAAACTGATGGGAGAGGTGTAGCTCAGACACCAGGACAGCACAGGCAAGTCACACCTCAGTGCCCAAAAATCAGGAGCCATCAGGCCTTGGCAATAAGTTCTCTATTTACTGTTAAAACTGTTATTTAAAGAGGCACAAAACTTTCCCCTAAACTGTCCATAGACATAATTCCGGTGCTGGAAGGCTCTAGAAACACCGCATGGAAAATAGAGTTTGGCACCTGAATTGGCTTCAAACCACAGATCTATCAAGTCTTGCTTTTCCAGAGTATTTAAATATGTTCCTGTCCTTCTCCCAGGTGTGATAAATCTGCCCTGCATCCTTTTGTCTCCATGGACAGACCCTTCCTTCTTGATCTCAGTTTTTGCCTGCTGGATTTGTCTGGGAAAATGAGGATTTGCCTGTTCATCAGATGAACTGGATGATCATTAAGGTCCCTTCCAACCCAAACCATTCCATGATTCACTGTGGCAGCTGCTGGACAGGAGAGACAGGGAACATCTCTGGTTGTGCAGGCACCAGTGCCAGGCTGGTGTCCACCTGCACCAGCTGGCTTGGTGACTGAAACCCAAGAGATGGATTAAGATGAATAAAAAAGGAATGCTGAAAAGCAAATAGTGTCAGAAGTTTTTAGAGAAGAGTCTGGAGGTTGTCACCTAGGGGTGACCCATGCTGGCCACTCCTAGGGTTTTCTCTGTGGGAAGATGCTGTGGGGAAAGGAGTGGTTTAGAACCAAACAGCACCCACTCTGCACACCGGGGAGTGGTGGTCCCCAAGTGGTTCCTGGCACGCAGCAGCACCCAGGGTGAGGGGGGGGGGGAGAATGTGTTCCCGTCCTTGCCGCGGAGGCAGAGGGGCTGCAGGGCTCTAACAGCTCCTCTGTGTGGAGGGTACAGAGCTCAGCCCCTCTGAGCCCCTCCCTGTCCTCCCGTGCTGGGAGGAGCCTCTGCGGTCCCCCAGCTCGGTGCTGTCCTTGGTGCCAGCATTCCCATGGACAGTCAGCCCTGGCACGCAGCAGCAGCCCGGGAGGAAGAGCCCCAAGCCTGGGAGATGCCTGTCCCCCTTTGCCCCCTCCTTGCCACCTCCCACTGCTCCCACTTGGCAGAGTCAGGAAGCAGCTGGCTTTCGCCTGGGAGATGGAGGTTGTGGCTTGCTGCAGACTCATGCCATCACAGAATCATTAAAGTTGGAAAAGCCCTCTGAGAGCAAGCCAACCATTCTCCCAGCACTGCCAAGGCCACCACTGACCCCTGTCCCCAAGTGCCACATCCACATGGCTGCTAAATATCTGCAAAGATGGGGATCCAGCACTACCCTGGGCAGCTGTGCCACCCTGACCACCCTTTCTTTCCATACAGAAATGTTCCCAAAATCCACCCTGAGCCTCCCCTGGCCCAGCCTGAGGCCGCTCCCTCTCCTCCTGTCCCTGTTCCCTGGGAGCAGAGCCCGACCCCCCAGCTGTCCCCTCCTGTCAGGAGCTGTGCAGAGCCACAAGGTCCCCCCTGAGCCTCCTTTTCTCTGGGCTGAGCCCCTTCCCAGCTCCCTCAGCCTCTCCTGGGGCTCCAGCCCCTTCCCAGCTCCGTTCCCTGCCCTGGACACGCTCCAGCCCCTCCAGGTCTCTCCTGTCATAAAGGGCCCAGAACTGGACACAGGATTTGAGGTTTGGCCTCAGCAGACAGATTAGGACCAAACTCACACACTCTGGTCTCAGTGCCCTGACAGCCCCAGGGACATTTTCCTGTGCCACAGCTGCGTTCCTCTGCACTGCTGCTCCTGTCACCCAGCTCCAGCCTGCTGCACTCAGAGCCAACCCAGCACCTCCAAACCCTCCCGTTTTCCCTGTTGGGTCCTTTAGCTCAGAGCTTACACCAACCCCACTACCCTCGTCCTTTCAGCCAGCTTTGTACTGCAGGGACTCCCTGGTTTCTCTGTGCCCTGTCTAGGCCATCCTGACAGTCTCTGGGGGCCAGGGAAGTGCAAACTCCTTCCCAGCTGTCCAGGATACAGATGCCATCATCCCACTGACAGCATGACATGGGAATGAGGGAACAGCAGCCAAAGCTGCAGCAGGGATGTGGTCAGGGATCAGTTGGCCCAGTGGAGTCCTCCAGGGCTTGGTGTGGTGCCAGAGCTCCATGCTACCAGCAGAGCACAGTGTAAGGCTACAGCCAAAGGACCGTGGCAGGAGAGGACTGTCCCTGCAGTGACAGGATGGGGTGCTGTTGCCTGCAGCAAGGCTTCATTGTGTGCTTCTGCTCTTTCACTATCATTTCACAATCAGTTCAAATCATCCCTTCCTTAATGTTCCTTCCCTGGTCCCACACAGGGGTGGGTGGCAGCAGGAAACAGGGAAATTATTTGGGCAAACCAGGCTGGGGTGGATCCTGGTCTTCCAAACAGATCGACCAGCCAGCTCCCACACTCTGAGCTGTGCTTCCCTTTGCTGCAGAGGAGAGAGGGATTCAGCACCTGGAGAGGGGTTTGGGTGGTGGGTGAGGCCAGCTGGGGCCAGGGAAGTCTCTTGCTTTCAGGTATCTATCACAGAGTCCTGCTGTTGGAATACAGCTGGACTCAGTCTGGGGAGGACAGTGTGCCCAGGCTGTCCCAGGGGCTCTGGGCCCTCCCTTCCCTGCTCGGACATGCCCCACATAATTTGGATTCTTGGGTACCTCTGGCTCAGGCAGTGATGCAATCTGGTGTGCTTGAGTGCAGAGAATTGTTTGAGGATAGATCTGAGGTTGTTCTACATCCTGGGTGAGGTGATGCAGGTTCAGTGATGCTTCATCCAGCTCCCAGAGTGACCCAGTTTTCCTCCTGGCTGAAGAGCTGCTGCTGGCCTGGAGCAGTGTGGAGCTGCAGGACGAGTCAGGGCTGCTCTGGACATGTGTCATCACCTCCATCTCCTCCTGCAAGACAGGAATGTCTGTAATTACCCAGATCCAGGAGGGAGCAGCAGTGATCCACAGTCTTCCCTACTTTAGAGGAGGTTTGGCTGTGACCCACGGCTCCACCCCTTTCCTTCCTCTTTCCTTGGCTGTCACAAGGCCTTGCTATCCCTTCAAGCAGGCTGTGCACACCAGACACAGGGGACTCTGGTGACAGTCAGTGGCCAGTTGATGCCATCTCCAGCTCATGGCTGTCAGGAAGTCCAAGTCTACACTTCTTGGAGAGTAGTAGCACCTTTCAAACAAAGCAATCAGGACACTCCTCAACTTTGGAAAGACATTCTTTTCATGATGGATTTAATTCCAAAATAGCTGCAGCACATGTAGCAGCCTTTCAGGGGGGTCAGGGATCCCTTCTGGAGTCCTTGTCAAGACAAGCAGCAGTTCTCCATGTCTCAAGGGCTGTTCTCTGTTATGTGATGTGCTCTATGAGGACACATCCAACTGGCAGCACATCCCTCTGGAGCCTCAAATCACAGCTCTGCTCTGCTCTGGATCATAGTCTTGGATGACTATGGATCTTCTGCATTTAGAGCCAGTGTGATCCCAGTTGCTGAATTAGAGCTTGAGAAGGTGTTCCTTGGCAGGTCAGTGCTTTCCCTGGAGGCTATGGGGCCCAGACTCACAGTTCCAGCTGCCCCTCCTTCCCACAGCGGGCTGGGCATGCCCCAGCTTGGGGTGGACCCAAACCCAGAGTCACTGTCACACTCAGTGCCATTCTTGATTCGAATCAGTCCTTTGGCTGAGCCACTCGGGGGAGGAGGGAACCCACAATGAGGTGACTGCTCCAGGTAATAAGTCTGGAGGAAAATGGCTTGGGGGTGCTGGAAATGGTGCCAGATATGTCCAGGTGGGCAGGATGGCCAAGTGTCCCCTCATCCATCCTCACCAGTGACACACCAGAAAGCCCAGCCCTGATGGTCCCACTACATCTCCCATCACCAGCCCCTCATTTGCTTTGTGTAGGGAAGCAGTTGGGAATGGGTGAGCAGAATTATTCCTGGACTTGGACATTCCTTGCACAGAAATAAAGAAGCTGCTCAGGCCAGGTAAGGCTGGGACCTGGGACAAGGCTGCCTGTGAGGGCATGGCCACCCCACCACTGTGGTGTTCTGTGAGGGACAGAGCATCTCTACGAGCATGGCCTGGAGTTCAGCATTTTGCTATGTTTCCTGCCGGAAGCCAAACCCTCTTCTCCTGAGGGCATCCATGTCACTGCCTGGGCTGAAGGTGAAACAGAGATTTTTAGAGTTCACTTGAGATAACAAAATGAATTAAGTATTTATATTCTAGCTTGTAAAGTTATGTGTTAAATTTTAACTTTTTACTTAAGAAACCTCTGCCATGGTACAAAGGGCATAAGAAAATGCAGATTTCTGAAGCTTTAGTCTGCGTATCACTTCAAAGGCACGACTGCAGCACAGCATTCAAGGGCCTTCATGTTCTTTGCAGACGTCAGTAAGTCACAGGTAAGCAATTAACTCAGCCTGTACAACATCAGCATCTTCATCAGCTGAGGTTCATTATTACTTTTATGGCCCAGTAACAGCAGCCACGTTAACAGCGCAGCTTAGGGGAACTCTCTTTGTGTTCTAATGTTTCATAACAGCCCCTTAGGGGCTCCTGGACATACACTGGGCTGACCCGCGCCTGGTAGACATGACGTCGGCAGGACAAAGTTTATTTTTCGGGTTACTCGTCGTGATCTCGGGAACACAGACCTGGGCAGCCCGGAGGGAACGCGGCACATCCACCCCCCCACCCCGCACAGCCCCCGCCGCCGCCATGACACAGCCGGACCCCTGCCAGTCACCGCCGCAGGACTCCTCACTGGACAGCGGCGCTGCCAATCAAACGGCAGGAGGCGGGGCCCGCACAGCTCGCCGTACGCCGCCGGGAAGGCCCCGCCCCCTCGGGTCGCCTGGCAACGGCGGGCGCTGACGGCGGGACCGGGATCCGGACCAGGACCGGGATCCGGACCAGGACCGGGATCCGGACCAGGACCGGGATCGGGACCAGGACCGGGATCCGGACCAGGACCGGGATCGGGACCAGGACCGGGATCGGGATCGGGATTGGAACTGAGTGCGCTGCAGGGGGTGGAGGCCGCCTGGGGCCGGCATCCCCCAGTAACCGACTCTTGAGACGCCCTGTCCCACCCCCGGGATGCTCAGGGCCGCTGGTCCCACAGATCCCCAGATCCTCCCGCACCGGCCCCCGAGCCGCCCGCCCCTCGCACGGGGGTCCTCCCCACCGGGAATCACCGTCCCGACCTCTGACTGTTCCCCAGTCTCTGGATCCTCCTGATGCCCCACACCCACATCGAGGGAACCCTTCACTCCCTGTTGGCCCCCCCGCTACAGCTGTCCCCATCTCCTCCCTCCCTCCTCCTCTTGCCTCTGTCCCTGCCAGTCCTGCCAGATCCCCTCTCCCACCTCCTCCCTCTGACAGCGACAGGCCTAGAAGGGTAGAGGTTTCCCATAGAGATTTCCCACTGGGAACCCTACCCTTCTGTCTGGGGTGGCCCAGGGCTCTCCAAACCCTTCTCCACACCCCTCTGGTGACAGCAGAGCTGCAGTTTGTGCTGCTCTACCTCAGCTGCTGCTCAGAAGCTGTGGAGCGCTTCCCCCCTCTCTCCACTCTTCAAAGCCAGGAATCCATCACCCCTTTCCCATTGGTGTTTGACAGCTGCTCTGGGACAGAGACCAGGTCTAATCCACAACTCCATGTCCTGACCCCCTACCCAGACTCAGAGAGAACATCAGGTTAATCTCAGACTCTCATGTTTTTCGAAATTACATAATTTCTCTAATGCTGTCACTATGTTTTCCTTTTAGAGAGAAAATCCAAGAAGGGCGATTATGTGACAGCAGCAGCACAGGAACCTCCATTTTCTTCCAGAGTCTCACCTTGTGTAAGAGCTGCTGTGTCCTTTCTATACCTCAAACCACCCAGACCACTAGTGTTTAACTGAATCCATGGCATCAGGGGATCCAGCTGCATTCCAAGTATCCTCATGAAGCAAGGAACCTTGGTGAAGGCATGGCAACTCCAAGGAAGGCAGGGATCCCATTAAGTGTCATGAAGGTGTTAGATCCACGCCAGCTAAAACCTGATAGCACGGAGACAGAAAGAATCCTAACTGTCTTGGATGAGACCATTGTCAAGCTGGAGATCACCAGGTTGATCCCACGAATTACTGGCTCCCTGGAGAGGTATGCTGGGATGCTGGGACCTGAGATCACAAGCCGCCTTTTGGAGCATCAGAAGCTTTCAATGGAAATACAGCACCTGATCACCAGCCCTGGAGAGGAGAAGAGCTTAAGATCTGCAGAGCAACGCCTGAAATGTTCCCTGAGAAACATCCTGAGGCTCTTCCTGGCCAACCCCTTGCTTTACCATGGGCTGAAATACGAAGTTCGGGTGAGACAGTCACCAGCTGATGTGTTTATCAAAGCCTTTATGGAGTTCCGGGATTTCACGCTCGAGAGGCTCCTGACCACTCCTGATGAAGAGAAGGAAAAGATTCAATTCATGAAAGACATTTCCCTCCAGGTTGAGAAAAACACAGAAACAATCTCAGCTCTACAGGGAGAGCTGGCAGGAGTCATCCAGACTCGAGATGAGGAGGTATGACCTTGTGGGAATGTGTTTTCCAACCAAGTGGAAACTTGCTTTTTACTGGAGCAAAACCTTGCTAACTATAAAACAATCCCTTTATTGCAGTTCCTAAAGAGCAAGTTCCAGAAACCCTTTCTAAACCAGATCTAAAATTTTAAAATAATATTTTTATTGTAAAATATAAAGAAAAATGCTTATTGCATGCTTGATTATTTTTTTAAACTCGAATTTGGCATGTTTTGAACCTGTTGTCACCAGCCAACTTAAACAATGTAAGTCCCAGAGTTCCAGAGGAGTGGCAGGACAGGGACAAACTGCTGTGGTGGTATCCTGGCAGGGTGACAATGCCAGCTGCTTCATTCTCTGCTGCTGAAAGAATGAAAAATCATTACTGGGAGAGATTGCTCTGATTAAAATCCATTTTTAATATTTGCTCTGTCTTCACTCTTGCTTAAAACCAACATTTCTGTGACTCCAGACTATTAACAGCTGCCTTGGAGCATTTGTGATTAATCAGTGATTATACAAATTACATAAATCTTTAATTTTATCTGCATCTGAGGTACAGATAATTGACTGGGCACTTCCCAGGCACTTTCTCAGCTTGTGTGCCAAGCCCAGAGCTTCTGACAACAATCCTTTGTTTTCTACCTGGGTTTCTTTTTCTCCTCCCTGCAAGAGGAGAAGGTTTTGCCCTGCGCTCACTGCTGTCAGGGCCAAGGACCTGCTTTCTCATTTCCCTCTGCTGCTTGGAGTTCTGGGGATCGAGATTATGTGCAATTTGGCAGCTTGTTCAGGACATGGTGAATAAATTTATTTCCCTGATCCCAGCTTGGGATTTCCCTCCCTGAGTTGTATCCCCCAGACAGTCACTTGGGAGCCTGATCCAGCCCTTGAGGGGGCCACAGAGCTACTCCAGGGAATCTGTTTTGGCTGCTCTTCAGGTCGCAGTGCCAGTGGGGCTTGGGATGGTTTGTTCACTCTGTACCTTTACTAACAGGTTCCCAGAGGAGCCAGGTTTCCAAAGCTCCAGTATGAATCTAACTCTTCCCTCAGCCGGCAGTGGCAGGACCTCGGTGCTACCTGAGCCGGCCCCTGAGGGTCTCTTCTTGGATCTCCTCCAGCTTTGCAATTTTTCTTCTCCTGCCCACCTTATGCCTCAGGGGCGTTTCCCAAAGGTAATCCTCTTGTTTTCCGGACTAGGTTAGCAGGAAGGACAAAACAATCGAAAATCTCAAAACCAGCATGGAAGATCTGGCCAAGAACTGCAAGGCTAACATCTGGCTGATCATGAAGGAAGGGGAAAAGCAGCAAAAAGAGGATAAGGAAGCCTCCCAGGACAGGTGTGCCCGGCTGAAGGAGGACATTCAGCGCCTGGGAACACAGTTCAATGCACTGGTGCTGGAGCACCGAGCCTCAGAGCTGGTTCTCAGGAAGGTAAATGGGAGGAGCTATGGGACAGGAGGTTTAAGCCTTTTTGCAGAGCTGTCAGCTCTGGCTGCTGCCTGCTGCAAGGAGTTCCTTGGGCCCTGCTCATTCCTGGCAGGATGCACATGGTGTTTGTCAGAGCACACCCGCCCTGTCCTCATGCTCTGCTGATTCCAGTGAAAAGCAGCCCTGCAGCGACAGCAGGGACAGAGCTGTCACAGGTCCTGCTCCTGCCGGCTGCCTCGGCTCTGGGAACACCTTCCCACAGCGCTGTGACACCGGGCAGGGCTCAGGGCAGCGAGGCTGGAACAGGACACGTGTGGGATAGTGACAAACCAGGGATCTGCTGTAGGGGGAGCAGAGCAAACAATATTGGCCTGGTAGAAGGCATCTTCTAGAGTTGATTTATTAAAGGTGGAATGGAGCTGATGCTGAGGGCTCAGCATGTCCTGCTCTGCTCAGCTTGGCAGAACAGACAAGCCAAGGGAGTCAGGCTGGATTGAATGAGGGGGCAATGTAATTTTATAGAATCATCCCAGAATAGCTTGGGTGGGAAGGGACCTTGAAGCCCATCCAGTGCCACCCCCTGCCCTAGGCAGGGACACCTTCCATTATCCCAGGCTGCTCCAAGCCCCAGTGTCCAGCCTGGCCTTGGGCACTGCCAGGGATCCAAGGGCAGCCACAGCTGCTCTGGGCACCCTGTGCCAGGGCCTGCCCACCCTCCCAGGGAACAATTCCCAATTCCCAATATCCCATCCATCCCTGCCCTCTGGCAGTGGGAAGCCATTCCCTGTGTCCTGTCCCTCCATCCCTTGTCCCCAGTCCCTCTCCAGCTCTCCTGGAGCCCCTTTAGGCCCTGCAAGGGGCTCTGAGCTCTCCCTGGAGCCTTCTCCTCTCCAGGTGAGCACCCCCAGCTCTCCCAGCCTGGCTCCAGAGCAGAGGGGCTCCACCCTTGCAGCATCTCTGGTTCCTCCTCTGGACTCCCTCCAGCAGCTCCAGGTCCCTCCTGTGCTGGGCCCAGGGCTGGGGCAGCTCTGCAGGTGGGGCAGAGGAGCAGAAACCCCCCTGTCCTGCTGCCCACGCTGGGGCTCAGCACAGGGCTTTCAGGGCTGGGGCAGGTGCAGCCCTCACCCAGCAGCACCCCAAAGTCCTTGTCCCCAGGGCTGAGCAGATACAGGAGGAGGAATGGGACCAGCAGGCAGGTGCAGGCCTCTGTAGTAACAGCTCTGCCCTGAGCAGAACACACTGGTGACACAGAGAAACAAGAACTGGGAAAAGGGCATTTTCCTTCTCATTTTGCTCATTCTGAGTATTCTCTCCAAACCAATGCAGCCTCCCATGGGCAGCGAGGCTGGAGGAGGACACATGTGGGATAGTGAAGTGATAGTGCAGGAAGCCCATGTGGTGATGGGGCATCTGTCACTCCTGCATTGGGTGGTACAGCATGAAGGGCTGGGCACTGACAAAACATCAAAGCCGAGTTAGAGCTGCAATACAACCCCCAAAATCTTTGGCAGAGGGGCTGTGTCAGGCAGATCCTGCTGCAGTTCCTGCCACAGCAGGGCTGCTTGTGCAGAGCTCAGCTCATTCCAGCACCCAGGCAGATGCATTTACTGACCACAAAGGCCTCCTTTCCTCAGCAAGTACGAGTTGTACTTGTGATCTAAATAGCTCAGGTGGGACATCGTGATGGCCCTGGGGCCATCCTGGGGTAGCGCCACACAGGAAATGGAGCAGGAATGATTCCACAGAGCACACATCCAGAGCTGGAGGTAAATTGCCCCAGGTTGTACAAGAGTACAGCCGCTGTTAAACTGTTTTACAGCCAGAAATATCTCTTTATTTTAAAAGGCACCATCTTCTGAGTACTTTGTGTCCCACATTCCTGTTTTGCAGTTCTCTCTTGCTTCAGTTTCAAGTTGTTGCCTCAGTTTATCGATGACTTGCCACATTCCATCAGACACATTCATTTCCTCCTGCAGAAAGCAACTTCCAGGTGCTGTTCATCCCCCCCCAGCTACATTCTGTAAACCAAATACAGCCCTTCAGGAATATCCCAGGAGAATCCTCAAACCAGGGCAAACCACATATGTGTCAGCTGAGGGAAGCTTGTCATAGGGAGGAGGTGAAATACTCAGATACAATGATGCTGTGGCTCAAAGTTTCCCTGTTTTCTCACTCAGGATACTTCTTACCAGGCCTCAGATGTCTGCATGGACCTGATCTTGTTTTGTTTTTCAGGAAAAGTGCAAAACAGAGAAGGAAATTCAGAAGTGGGTCCAGAAATATGACACAGTCATGACAGAAAAACAGGTGTTGGCTTTAAGTGCTTTGCTCTGCCATAAGGCGATTTGCTTGGGTAGATTTCTGTCCAAAGGGACACATGGCTCTTACCCAGGAGACCACGGAAGTGAAGGGCAGTTCTGCATCCAGGTGAACTACAGGAGAGGGATCTTTGTCCTGCCTGTGTGTCCAGGAGTCCTCTGCTGCTTTGGCTTTAGGAAAAGTTACAGCCACTAGTAAATCCCACAGTATCTGGGGGCAAATGGGTCACCATGTTCTGTCTGGGAGGTCCACCTGATGCCAGGAAACAGGTTTTTCAGTTTTGCTCCAATCCTCAATCCTCATGGCCATACCTAGTACCCAAATCCTGCTTCTGTTCCTGCTGAATCCTTGGGGAATGTGCTGGGTGTTAAGAAACTCAACAGCCTGTCCTCCACTGAGCCATAAGAGGCTCAGGGTCCCAAACCTTGCCTCTAGGAAGGCCCTGGGGGCTTTCCTGTTCTTGCAGTATTTATGGGGTTGGATAAAAGCTGCTGGATTCCTTACAGAGCAAAATGCAGGGAGGGGCTTGAAAACTGCTGCATTATAATTGTAAGGAATGATCCCCCTGTCAGATGTTTAATAATGGGATTCTTTTGGTTTCCTGTCCATGAAGAGGCAGAAGCCCCATGTTTGGGGCAGCATTTGTCAAGGCAGACCCAACCCCACACTGACAAAACATCAAAGCCGAGTTAGAGCTGCAATACAACCCCCAAAATCTTTGACAGAGGGGCTGTGTCAGGCAGTTCCTGCTGCAGTTCCTGCCACAGCAGGGCTGCTTGTGCAGAGCTCAGCTCATTCCAGCACCCAGGCAGATGCATTGCTGGTTCTCCAAGTCTTCCATTGTGGGAACATTTTTCAGGGGAGCATCAAGGGACCCAGGATTTCATTAAATTCCCTGGGTACTGGGCACATGCCTTCCTTTTGAATCCCTTTGGAAAGGCCCCAACCAGTTGAGGTTCCATGGCTTTGGGATGGATTTCAGGATCATCACCTGGGGATGTAGGGAGGAGCTGCTGACCAGTTGTCCCTGATCCCTGCTGTCCTGCCAGGCCACATATGAGGAGGTCCAGGCTGTCTACAATGAGGAGAAGAAACAGTTGTCCCTGCTGATGGAGAAGCACGCATTCCTGCTCTGGGAGTACACGGAGATTGAGGAGGAGCGCAGGATGCTGAAGGAGAAGGAGGAGGAAGCTGCACGGGAAGAGGCCAGGAGGAACGATGCTGCCACCTGCATCCAGGCCTTCTGGAAAGGCTTCTTGGTGCGGTCCATCTACAAGTCAAAACTGAAGAAGGGAAAGGGCAAGGGCAAGAAATAAAGCCCCAAATCCCTTTTCCCTCCATGGCAAAGCTGCTGTGTATGAGCTCTTCCAGATAAAAGCACTGAGAATTATTAAGGTTGGAAAAGACTTTTAAGATCATCCAGTCAAGCCAGTACCACCATGTTCACCACTAACCCTCGTCCTCAAGTGTCACAACCACATGTTTTATGAACACTTCCAGGGATGGTGACTCTACCACTTCCCTTGGCAGTCTGCCCCAGGGCTTTAGGACCCTTTCCATGAAAAACAGTTTTGTTAATATTTAATATAAATATCCCCTGGCGCAACTTGAGGCCATTTCCCCTCATCCTGTCACGTCCTGCTTGTGTAGATTTGACAGCCCATGCCTAACTTTAGGGCCCTTCCTTGCAGCCTCCCTTCCCAGGAGAGAGCGGTGGCACTGATGAGGCCCCTCTCTCCTCAGACATGGCCAAGGAAGGTGTGTTCCCTCCTTGGGAGCCACAAGAGACACTGGGATCCGTGAGACTTTGAGAAGTTGGCAGCCATGTGGATAGTCTGGGGTGTAGTTACATCAAGAAGGACATTCTCTGTCCAGATAGACTTCAGTTCCCAAAAACCTACAGCCTCCAGGGAGAACTTAAAGCTCCTTCCAGGAAGGGCTCCAGGAGAGTGGGAGAGGGACTTGGGACAAGGGGGAATGGCTTCCCACTGCCAGAGGGCAGGGATGGATGGGATACTGGGGAGAAATTGTTCCTTGGGAGGGTGAGCAGGCCCTGGCACAGGGTGCCCAGAGCAGCTCTGGCTGCTCCTGGATCCCTGGCAGTGCCCAAGGCCAGGCTGGATAGGGCTTGGAGCAGCCTGGGATGGTGGAAGGTGTCCCTGCCCATGGCAGGGGGTGGAACTGGGATGGGCTTGAAGGTCCTTTCCAGCCTAACCCATTCCATGCCTCTCTCAAAATCAGCCTTTGGAGTCCAAACCACTCTCAGGCTGTTGCGAACCCAGGAGTGGCCCCACAGGCTGCCTCAGTGTCCCTAGTGCTGCTGGCTGAAGGACTCTCCAGGGAGGAATCGCTCTGCTAGCTGCAGAGGAGCAGGAGCTCAGCCCAGAGCAACGCATGGAGTGTCCTTGACGCTCGGAGCTGCCTAGCCTGGATCCCAAGGCTTGGAGCCCAGTGCCCTCACTGCAGAATGCCCAGGGCTGGGGGAGCCTCCTGAGCCTCTGGCACGGCTGCAACAGTGCGTGAAGGTGATGAGTGAGGATAATGGGATCAGGGGGATCAGAAAGGATCAGGGAGATGAGTGAGATGTGATCTATGACTGGGGGGGGGGGGGGGGGAATGGAGAGAAGAGGATAAAGGGGAGGAAAGAAGGGGAAAGGGAAAAGGGAAGACAGAACAAATAAGGCAAGAAAAGGCCAGGATGAGAAAGAAGAATGGGGAAAGGGAAGAACCCTCAGCAGACATTGGGACTTCTGGCCGCGTGACACCTACCACAGGCCTCCACAGTGCCCTGTGCACAGGCACCTCCTCAGGCACAAAATCCAGGCCCGTGTGCTGCTGGAGGGAGCGGGTGAGAGGGACAGAAGGATGGGGCTTCTCCTCCGAGCAGAATTTTTTCACAGAACAAATTTCCCCCTGGCCGCCACCCCAGCCCCCGGCATGAAATGGCGGCGGGGGTGGGGGGGCCAAAATGGCGGGGGCGGGGTGAGGGCGGCGCGCGCCGTTCCCGCCCCGCCGCCGGGGGGCGCGCGCCTGCCCTGCCCTCCCCGCGGGGCGGTCACGTGGCGGCGGCGCCGCCCCCGCTCGGTGCGGACGGGCCGGGGCCGCCCCGGGAGCGGCGGAGCCTCGGCCGGGCCCCGCGGGGTCTATGGGGAAGGCGGCCGCGCTCTGCGGCGGCGGCACCACCCGCGGGCTGGTCTCGCTCCTCAGTGCCGTCCCCTGCCTGGCCTGCCACGAGCTGCCGGCCATGAGCGCCGAGCCGGGCGGCCGCGGCGGCCCGGCGGGGGGACCGCCCGCCGCCCCTCCGGGCTCCGACACTTACAAGGGGTGGCTCTTCAAGTGGACCAACTATCTGAAGGGCTACCAGCGTCGCTGGTTCGTGCTTAGCAATGGGCTGCTCAGCTACTACAGGTACCGGGGCCGCGGGGTTGGGCAGGGGCCGCCGGGAGGGGGGGACGGACCGCGGGGGCTGCGCTGTTGCACAGGGAAAATCGCCTCGTATTGCTTAGTTTGGGCTTTTTCCCCCTCTGTTAAAGCCAAACTCGGGTTTTGATCCTGCAGAACCGCGGCGGGGTCCGGCGGGGGCAGCGGGGCCCCGGGATGATGGAACGCCCTGGATCTCCCATCCCTCTCTCTCTCCGTCCCTCCGCTGCTGCTGCGGCAGCTCCGGCTGCTCCAGCTGCCCAAATCACAGCGTTCCAGTCAAACACCCCAAACCCTCCTCCCTTAGCTGTGTGCAACCTGCTCCTGCTGCTGCTGTACCCTGCCAGAGCCCGCGGGTCCTTCCCCCGGCAGTGCCAGCGGCTGCGGTGGCGGTGGAAGGATGGCCAGGGATGTTGTGCTGGGAATGTTGGGCTTGGGAAGTCAGGCCAGGCTGGGGCTGCGCTCCTGGGGGACGGAAGGGAGCTCCAGCAGCTGCTCCGAGCCGTGCCGGGCTCCCTGCGCTGTCTGACGCGCTGGGTTTGTGCAGAAGGGCTGTGAGGAGCGTGTCAGACATCCCGAGGCTCACTCCAAAGCAGTCTCATTTTCGTAGCTTCTCTTGTGCTGCTTGTCTCACTTGAGTGGTGAAAATACAAGTGTGGATGTTGGTGTTTTTATCCTCCAGGAAGGTGTTCCTGTCTGTGGCAGGGAGGTGGAACGAGAGGAGCTTTAAAGTCCCCACCCAGACCATTCGGGGATTCTGTGATTTGGATCATGTTTATTCTTGTCACTTGGAACACGAGTGCTCTGTCACCCTCAGTGTTCTGCAGCAGATGTTGGCTGTACTTCAGGACATGGAAACAATCCTGAATATTAGAGATGGTTAAGCTTTATAAAATAGTAAGTTTTTGATGAACCAAACCCTGTGAGACAGGAATTCTCTGTAAGGGTTATGCCAAAGCTGTTTTTCCTCCTGACATAAAGTTCATCATCTGATTTCCTCTCAGCTCCAGCTGCTGACACGTAGCCTAAAGACTGTAGAGCTGCAGCTCCCTCTCAGATGTGAATGTAAGCTCTTCCATCTCTAAGACAGACTGGGAATCTGAGTCCTGGGGTCAGACTACAGCAGGTAACAGCGTAGAAGATAAACGATGTGTTTATCTGCTTGGAGTTGTTGAAAACCCTCAAAGAACTTAAGCCAAACAACCTCCCCCCCAAAAAATGTAATTACCTCTCAGTAATTCAGCTAATTTACTGTAATCCTGTCTGGAATGCCTTAACTCTGCTCAAAAAGGATGTTGGAGTTTAACACCCCATTTGTAACCCTGTCAGAACATTATTTTTACGTGTTGATGCCAAGTCTGTCATGAGTGACTAAGTGGTTTTCTTCAACAATTATTTTACATGGGAACAACCGGGTTTATTTTGAGACCATTTGATCTGTTTTAGGCTGAAACAACAAACAGAAACACCCAAGGAAATTATTCTGAGCAGCATGTGAAAGAGTTGAAACTTTGTGAAGCTTTCAAGCAGGGCAGACCTTCAGCAGCTGCTTGGGGAAAGGGATGCTGGAGGATTTTGTGCTTCTTTTCATCTCTGAGCTTGATGACAACTGAATTAATTTGGTTGTGAGTCAGGAGTACAAAAATACAGTGCAGAACACGTGGTGAAGTCTTCCTTAAGTGGAGAAAAGCCTCCATGATACTCTTCAAAACTAGCGCTTTGAAATTGTGGCTGTGTCAGCTTGAATTGCTCATCTGGGAGCGCTCCTGGGAGACAGTCTGTTTTGATACGAATTCTACCTCCATGACAGGAGCCAGGCAGGTGTCAGGCTGCTGCCTGTTTGCTGATAAAGGGCATATATCTATATTTGTCTACGTGTATATAGTCTATAGAGGTCTCTGGTATTGTGAGAGTCATAGGTCTTGCTTTCTGCTGGCTCTTTGTGCTCATCCCAGCTCAGCAGGTCCACACCAGAAGTCTCCTTTTCTGCCCTTGCAGGTGAATTGCTGTGCTCTTCTTGGGTTGTTACCTTTGTAGCTGCACAGCCCACCTGATTTAACTGTGGCTGCTCAGGAGTAGCTGTGTAGAAACTTCATTTTGCTTGTCTGCTAAAATCATCTAAACTGGGAAAGCTGCCCCGTGGCGCCCAAGCCTCCTCCTTGCGTGGATTGATTTCATTCCAGGTTGAAGCTTTTTGTTCCATTTGGATTTCCTGCCACTCAGTCTTTAGCTTTAAACCCCAGCCTGTCACGTTGCCTGGAGGATTTTGGCTTGCAGAGTTGAGCTGCTGAAATCCTGGGTGTCCCCTTGGTGTCCCTGGTGGTGCTGGTGTGTGGGTGGGTGCTGTGCCATCCTTTGGAGCTGTTCTGAGGGGTTTGTTTGCTCCAGCAGCCAAGTGAGATGCCTGTTGGCTGCCCAGTTGGTTTCACAGGGACAGTTTGCTGAATTAAAGCTTCTAATTACAGCATTTTTTCCCAAATGGAGCATTTAAAGCCTCCTGTAGCTTTGCCACATCGATGAAGACATCAAGTCTTGCTGCCAGGGAAACTTCATGTGCCTTTGCTTTGTGTTCCGTGCTCTGAACCTGTGAAAAATAACAACTGCTGATGAGTTCTTGAGGAGTTCCTGTGCAGTACCCTCCTCTGGAGGGAGGTGTGTGGGTTTAGGAAGTTTCTGAATCCACAGCAATATGGTTAGATTGTTTTACTTGCCCTTGATTGGTCCTCCTAGGTTGTTTTTGACAAAGTTTTCTGGCTGATTCAGTGATGCTGGCGTGGGAAGGCAGTTTGGGGATGCAGGACTAGACTGCTTGACTTGCTAATGATCCAAACTCTCTCTCTCTCTGAACTCCTCTTGCAGGCTGCCACTCAGATTTATCATTATCTATATAATTAGTGGCTCTGTATGGGAGAATCTAATCACCTTGAACAGATAAGTGTTTTCAAGGAGATTAGAGAGGATCTTCAGGTGAGTATTAATTCATCGAAGATCAGCGGTTGGCTGATGTGACCATGGATGCTCCAAGAGTGTTGTGTTCTCCCAGCGGCTCCTTGACCTTTCTAAGAGCTCTGGGATGTGTTGGCTCCTCTGTGGGATGGGCTGGAGCTGGGTTCTTGTGGGTTGGGTGTCTGGAGAGCCTTCAGCAGTGCTTTGTGTGGGCACGGGTGTAATGATGAAAGCAATGACACATGGAGAGAGGAAAACCATGTCATTGTTGGGAAGGGAAAGGCTTCTCCATCAAGCAGCATTAATTCCCCTCTTAGAGTAGTGATGGGTGCCTGGGGCACTTTAGCTGTCTTGTCTGGGTCATTCTGCAGCTCATTTCCCTGGAAAAGCCATGTTTTCCAGAGCAGCATTCTTCACAAGCTCTGTTTATCCAGCAGTTAACTCTTGGTTGGCATCATGAGAGCTTGAGCACAACCCAGAGGTTTTTTCCTGTTTCTTGTGCTGAGGCTCCACTGAAAGCTGAGGAGGGGAGTTCAGGAAGGAGCTTGGAAACCACTGCTGGTGGTGGAGATGTGGGGGTTGAGGGAGCCCAGGAGAGACCTCTGGGAGCCTCTGATCCAAGAGTTCCCCCAGCACTGCCAAGGCCACCACTGACCCACGTCCCCAAGTGCCATATCCACATGGCTGCTAAATCCCTGCAGGGATGGGGACTCCAGGACTGCCCTGGGAGTCACCAGGCAGTGACTCTGCCACCCTGACCACCCTTTCCGTGAAGAAATTTTCCTAATATCCAACCTCAGCCTCCCATGACAAATCTTGAGGCCGTTCCCTCTCCTGGCCCTATTGCCTGAGAGCAGAGCCTGACCCCCCACCCTGGCTGTTCCCTCCTATCAGGAGTTGTGCAGAGCCAAAAGGTCTCCTCTGAGCCTCTCTGGCTCACTCAGCCCCTTCTCATCACACTTGTGGTCCAGCCTCTGACATCTCCAAGGTGTGAGCTTGCAGAGCCTCTCCAGGTCCCTCTTCCAGAGTTAGACCACCCTTGGAGGGGAAAACTCTTCCTTACATTTAGCTTGTACATGATAGAGTGAGGCAACATGCTCTCCTGGAATGATTTTTGTGACACCCTGTCCCTGTGCAGATAAATCCTGGACTGTTTGTCTCTCTTAGGGTGCTGGAGTGTGCAGGTTTCCAGGGCAGCTCTGCAGCTCCTGGTGACTTTGAGCTTCTTGTTTTTAAACAGTGATGAATAATTGGTGTTCCCAGTCAGTTTGTTTTCCCATGGCACTCTCTGGATCCATATGGTGCTTTGCTGTTGTTCCTTGTCATTTGCCCATTCTGGAGGCAGCTCCTTGCTGTGCTTTGTCCCTGGGGACACGGTGCTGCCACAGCTCCTTGGGGATGCTGCATGTCCACATGACACTTGAGGGCTGCCGTGGGGTGGGGGGAACGATGCTCTCTGGGCTGCTGGTTCCAGGCTGGGTTGCTCTGCTCCCAGTTAGTGCTGTGGGGGAGGTTGGGCTCGCTTGAGTCCAAACAGCAACTGCTGCTGACTCTGCAGGAGGGCGTGAGGCACGGATCTCATCCTTAGGATGTTTCCATCATGGCTTGGTTATTAGTACTGGCTGAGGAGATTTATGGCTGTTGCCTGGTTCTGTTTGCTGGTTACAAACTGTGGCAAGAGCCATGAACCATCTTTCTCCTTTATTTCTGTACATATCATCTTCATTTGGCTAGATGGGATGGATGCCATCTCTCATTCCATCTCTGCAAGTGTTCCAGGCCAAGCTGGACAGGGCTTGGAGCAGCCTGGCCTTGTGGATGGTGTCCCTGTCCACAGCAGGGGAGTGGAACCTTAAAGATCCCTTCCTACCCAAACCGTTCCATGATTCTATACTAGCCAAATACTTAATTTGATGTAGTTGTAGAAGAAATAATTGGTTTGTTTTGTGCAGAGCTAAACTTTGAGGGGGCTGAGCACTCTGGGTTTGTGTGGAAGTACAGCAGCCTGTGTTGTCTCTGTGTTGCTCATGTGGGGATCCCTCAGGTAGCTTGGCTCCCACGGCAGTTTTCACTCCTGGAGCTGTTGGCAGGTATGGAGGGTGTTTGTGGGCTCAGCTGCCTGACTCCTTACCTGAGTGAGGTGCCTGTTACTCCCTTCTGGTGTGCCCTGGTCCAGCTTCATTGCTGGAGCACATGCTGGTGTAGTTCTGCTTTGCTGTCCCTGGCAAGGGCAGGGGGTCGCTGTCAGCCCTGCATCTCTCTCACACGGTGCTGGAGCTCCTTCAGCTCTGCTAGAGTGGGACAGCAGGGTCTGTGCTGACCTTCAGGAGCAGAGGTTGGTGTGGACTGGCTTCTACTGCAGGACATCCATGGCTGTGCTCAGCCCTGGAAAACCCTTGCCAACCCTTGGTCCTACTGTTGTCATGATGTTCCAGGAGTAGGACGGCTTTCCTTTGCCTGCAGAGGTGACTGGCATCACCTGCCTCTTCCTGCAGCTCTCCTGCCTGTCTTTTTCCAGAGAAATACGTATTCAGCTCTGACTTGGCTTGCTCCAGTTACAGGTTTAAGTTAGTGTTTGTATGGCCTGTCATCCTGTGTACCCACAGTGAGTCACTGGAGAAGGAGCTGATCCTTCTTGTCAGGGGTATTGTGAGGAACCTGCTGTGCTTTTCCATGCAGTATCCCTTGTATCCTGCCTTATTTTCCCCTGAAAAGGAGATTCCAATTAGAGCAATGTTCTCTGAGCTCACCTCTGAACGCCGATGATGTTCATTATCTGTAGGTTGAGTTATGGTGCAGCAGGTCAGACTACTGGGCTTCTCTGTATTTTGTGCTTGTGTATCAGTTGTTGTAGCTGGGTAACTCAGCCTGGTAATTTTAGGTGCCTGAAGTGTTATCAGCGATATCAGAGCCCTCTGCTCCCTGTAGGTCTGTTCAGCTGATGGCCAACAGCTCAGGTTGTCACCCTGAAATGTGAGTTGTCTCAGCCTGTTATCAGGAGGGCAGGCAGCATCCTGGAGATTTATCCCTAAATAAGAAAGCTTCCAAACCTGAGCTAGCTGGAGGTGTTAAATATCCCTTCAGGTCCTCACTGTACTGTTCAATTATTGTAGCAGTTCCTACAGCACTGTGGCAGGGATCTTTCTACACTTTGCATCAGCCTTTGTTTGGTTTCGATCAAAAAGCTTGTTTAATAATTAATGACACAATATTCCTGTGTCTGCTGGCTGCGGGCTGGGCTGCAGGAGAGCAGAGCTGGATGTGAGTGTGGTGCTGGGGCAGTGGTGCTGACTCACAGCCGTGTGTGTGCAGGGCTGGTGCTGAGCCTTGGGCTGTGAACGGATCAACGCTGGAATTAAACATGCAGATGGAAGCGTGGGACTGCGTGTCAGTGGAGCTCTGCGTTGAAAGCAGAACAAATGGGAGCAAATCTCCTCTTTGGTCCCCTGCCAGGCACTTGGGATTCGTTTCTTCCTCTGCAAGCCAGGGCTCCTGGCAGGGCTGTTTTGGACCTGGCCTGTTCTGTCTGCAGGTGATGCTGCTCCTCGCCCTGAGCATAGCTGCGGGCGCGGAGCTGCTCACAGGTCACACTGTGACACGGTGCTGATGGAGCTGGTGCTGTGTCAGCACTGTTGACTGTGGCTAAACCCCTTGTCACCTCTGTTTTCCCTGCCCTTCCTTTCACACCAAGCTGTGTTAGCATCTGCTTTCCTTGCTTTTTTAAAATTTTTTATCTAAGTCTTCAAGGCTATTTCTGCTTTGAATCACGACTGGATAGATGTATGTCCCTGCAGTGACTCAGGGGGAGGTGCTTCACTCCTAAAAATAGTCTTAATCCTCCAAATCTTTCTGGATGAGAGCACTGGCTGGGCACGCGTGGCTGTTTAAAGCAGCTTCTGCAATGCATGTGGGGGTAAATATGGTGGAGTAGGAGTCAGTGCCTTTCTCTTTTCCTTCTTAACCATAAAGCAGTGATTCTTAATCTGTTATTAATAGCTAGAGCAGGTTTCTTCTAGGAACTTCATAAGAAACAGAGTAGGAAAATATTGTCCTTGGAGCCTGCTGGTTTATTGCTGGTGTAAGACCTCACTTCAGGCTGGTTGCTTGGCACAGACACCTAAACGCTGTGGCTGGGTGGGCTCTCAAAGACAGTGAACTCTCCTTCCCATGGCACAGCCATGGGTGTGACAGCAGGGCTGGGTAGCCTGGATGGGAGCAAAGCTCCTTTGGGGAGTCACTTGTCCTCCTGGTGCTGGTGATGTTCAGGTCCATGGCGTGGTTTCCTCAGGGATGCTCCCAGAGACGTGGGGCTGTGTGTGTGCTGTGTTCCAGCCGCACCGTGTTGCTGTTCCCAGCTGACTTGGGGCTTTGTGCCTGTCACTCACCCCAGCACAGAATTAGAGTATTTGTCACAGCAGCAAATATCCATGGCAACTAATTCCCTAGCTCTGGAAATCTTCATGATTTTTGAAGTTTCTTTTTTCCTGTAAAATGCACAGGGGTGGTTCCACAAACTTTTTTTTTCAGGTCTTCTGCAACTGTCAGGAGTGGTGGCTCTTCTTGGAAGCGCTTGAAAAATACACCGGTCCCAGTTCGGAAGATGGGGTGAGTTTGGGTGGATTTGGCTGGAGCATGGACATGGATGACTGGGATGTGCTCATGGCAGTGGGACACAGACATGCTCCTGCTCTCCAGGATTATGCAGGGGTGGAGACCACAAGATTAAAGAAGCAGATTTTTGTCCTTGAGATACAGAGATGCTGTGCAGCAGGTGGGGGTGGTAGCTGTGCCCACAGCTTATGAGGAGTCAATGAAGTTGGGTCAGGGGAGGTTTAGGTTGGATTTTAGGAAAAGATTTTCCCCTCCAGAGGGTGCTGGGCACTGCCCAGGCTCCCCAGGGAATGGGCATGGCCCTGAGGCTGCCAGAGCTCCAGGAACCTTTGGACAGCGCTGCCAGGGATGCCCAGGGTATGGTTTGGGGTGTCTGGGCAGGGCCAGAAATTGGACTGGATGATCCTTGTGAGTCCCTTCCAGCTCAGGAGATTCCATGATTCTGTGATTCTGTGTTAAGTTTCAGCCTTTGGTTTGAAGCCCTTTTTTGGAGGGCTCTGTCCAGGAGCACTTGGGTGGTGCCTGGTGTCAGGGCTCCAGCAGCCCCATCCTTTGTTCTTGGAAGACTGAGACCTTTCATCTTTTCTGTTTCCAAGCCTGCATGTTCTATGACTGATGCTGGATGCTGTTTATCCGCTCTTTATTATTCCTAAGTTGCCACTGTGGTGTTTCCCAGCAGGGCTTGTGGAGCAGAAGGCACTGCAGGTTTATAGTGTGTGGTCAGGTGGAACTACTCCATGGCTTTATTTTATCCCAGCAGAATTTTCCATTCTTTGCCAACTGGGTTTCTGTGGTCTCTGCTGGGGAGAGTCTGCTTGGGGCTCCTTGGATTTTCATCTCTGCTGGGATGGAATTTTTATAAGCAGGAGGAAGAAACTAAAAAGTCTTTTTGTGATGGTACAAAGGTGACAATCATCTTAATACTGCACAATTTACATTTGGCACACAGGACACTATCAGCTCCCACTTGGAACTGTACACAACATGCAGGACTCCCTTTGGGAGCTGGGGTGGTGATAGTGCTCTGGTTAGCTGGATCCTCTCAGGCATTGATTAGGAGTACATATAGTTGGATCGGTTTTTGGTAGCTCTGATCACAGTTCATTAGTTGCAGTATTTGCTGTGTAATGTGGTTATTAACGGGTGAGTGCCCTCGCAGCCAGCTGTGGGTGATGCCAAGTGGAGCAGAGAGGTCACAGGTCTGGATTTCAGAGGGACCATGGCAGGCTGGAGCAGCAGCGTGATGGGAACTCTGTGATGCTCAGCAGAGGCATTGCTGCTTGAAGCAGCTTTGCAGAGGAGCCCCTGGGGACAAAAAGGTGACCAGAGGTCAGTGATGGCTTTGGCTGTGTTAGCAGAAGTACTGAGGAAAGGGACTGGACCCTCTGCCCAGCAGAGGAGTGCCCTGGGGTGCCCTGTCTGGGCCATCAGTCTGGTTTGGGGCCTGCCAGGACAAGGCTGGAGCAGAGGAGAGAGGGAGACCCACAAATCTGCGGTTGAGAGGGGAGAGAGCCTGGCTCAGCTTGTGGCAGGGTGAGTGAGGCACAGGGCTGGGAGAGCACATGGGAAATCCTGCATGGACACATGGAAGCATGTTGACTTGGGAGTGAGGACTGGGTGCTGGGACTGGGATCTGGAGAGGTGCAGGGAATTCATGGCTGTTCCAGCTGTGGGTGGGCAGGGTCCTGAGCAGCCTTGTCTGGAGGCAGGAGACTGGACCTGAGGCCTTCTGAGGTGCCTCCAAGACACATTTCATGAACCATTCTATGATTATTTCTGACACTTTTGGTGAGTTTGCCTTCTGCTCTCTGGATGCTGATGGGGATTGAGGAAAGCCTTGTCCTGTCAGTGCCAGGGGAGCCCTGGTGATTTCTGTGTCTGAACCCTTCAGGCTGTTTCACAGACTATCCTTCTCTTCCATGGCAGTCTGAATTGGTGGAGGAACTGCCTGATGCTGGGACAGCCTGAGGATTGGCAACCCAAATTTATAGGATTATCTGTGCTTTATTCTATCAGGCTTTTATCTGTTAAAGCTTATTATAAGTACAGTGTTTTGCTGCAACACTTGGGAAGGCAAAGACCCAGTGGTGTTTCTCATCCTTTAAGAGTGGGATTGGCTTAGGAGCTGATTGACAGGAATTTTCCTGTTTTTTTTGCCTGTACAGTCTCTGGGATGTCCCAGCTGGGTGCTTCCTGGGAACTGTTTTCCTGCATTTTTTTGAAATCTGCAATTTTTTGCAGATGCAGGAATCTGCATTTTTTGTGGGTAAACATTGAGTATGCACTGGATGAGGCATTTGCCTCTCCCTCTCTATCCTTCCTTTTCACCACGAGGAAATAAGTAAAAATTTCTGCTTCAAAGTGGAAAAACCTATGCATGCAAGCTCATTGGAAATGTAGTTTTAAATTTGAAAGTTGACTTGTAGAGGTCTGGAATTTGTGCTTTGTTGCTCTATAACAGGCCTCCTTACAGCTGCAGACATCCAGCCTGGAATTGTCACTTGTAAGAACCTTGAGAGGCTGCAGCTCTGTATCTCAACAGAGATAAGGTCTCTAATTACTGGATTGGATTGAGTTCTACTGCACAAGTGCAGCCCTAAGGTGCCTTTGCTGTGCAGGAATGAAACCTCTGGCTGCCCATAGCTGATATTCCCCATTTTTGGAATTTTATAGCTTTATTTAAGCACAAAGCACACGCTGTGAGCACAGGATTGATCCCATCTGGATTTGTACAATTGATTTGCAAGTGCACAACACCTGAACAGGCTTAGTGGTTGTGAGAGTCACATTCTGCAGGCAGTGGAGGCTGAGAGTTCTATGGAGGAATCCCTGTGGATGCTGCAGGGATGCAGTGACTCATTTGGAGGAAGCAGTGGGATTGTGGTGAGGAGCTTCTCTCTGTCATGAGGCTGTGGTGCCAGGCCTGGGATGTCACAGGGTCAGGCTGTGGGGGGGAACAAAATCTTTAATCATAGAATCATGGAATGGCCTGGGTGGAAAGGGACCTTAAAACCCATCCAGTGCCCCCAACTGCCCTGGGCTGGAACACCTTCCACTGTCCCAGGCTGCTCCAAGCCCTGTCCAGCCTGGCCTTGGGCACTGCCAGGGATCCAGGGGCAGCCACAGCTGCTCTGGGCACCCTGTGCCAGGGCCTGCCCACCCTCACAGGGAACAATTCCCAATTCCCAATCTCCCATCCATCCCTGCCCTCTGGCAGTGGGAAGCCATTCCCTGTGTCCTGTCCCTCCATCCCTTGTCCCCAGTCCCTCTCCAGCTCTCCTGGAGCCCCTTTAGGCCCTGCAAGGGGCTCTGAGCTCTCCCTGGAGCCTTCTGTCCTTCAGGCTGAACAATCCTAATTCTTTCGGCTATAATGTAGTGAGGTTAATGTTGGCATTTTGGTCCAAGTGTTTCCCTGAATATTTACAATTTCTGTAGTTTTAGGAAGGATGAATTTGTAAAGTAGCTAAAACGCCAATATTAAGTCAGGTATTACCCTGAAGTGAGACATCCTCATGGGTACAGAGGGAATTAGAGTTTTCTGTTTGTAAAGGAAATAGTGAACCCTTTGTCCCATAGGGCAGGTACACAAACTCCACTATTAGCATTAGGTATAGCTTTTATTTCCAAGTTCAAAATACATCATTGCCATTCTACCATATAATAGACTATGATACCATTAGGTGTAGTCTTAATTTACAAATTGGTTTATTTATGGAATTGCTGGTTTGATGTAAACCCAGCAGAGACACTTGGGATGTGCCTGTGTGGGACTAGTGCAGTCCTGTGATGGCAGTCTGTGGGGGCACATCCTGCTGCTGCACCTTTATCCCTTAACAGGACCTCATGAAAAGTGTTTGTGCCATGCCAGGTCTCTATAAATATAATCTGCTCCCATGTGCAAGTGTTGGAGTTGGAACAGTTTAGATTAAGTGAGCCTGGATGTGATGTGATCCTGGTCCCTCACTTGGGAAAAGGGCATTGTGCTGCTTTTCATTGCTCTGTGGTCCTTCATATCACAAGAGTCATGGAATATTCTGACTTGGAAGGGACCCACAATGATCATCCAAGTCCAACTCCTGGAGTATATTCCTATGGGAGAATTCCCTTCAGTGGGCTGGCTTCTGTCCCCTCTTACACAATTTTTAAAAATCTCTGATAACATAAAAACAGATACAAAATTGAAGGTTTAAACCTGCTTTTTTTTTTTTCTTGCAGAATATTAAAATAAAATTGGGTAGAGAAGGTTAAAAAAATAAAGAGTTTTCAATCAGTTTGGTGGATCCTGGGAAGAAAGGAGGTGCATGAAGTCCTGCTCGGGAAACCAGCTGAGCACTGGGCTCTGTTCCCCTGCAGCTCAGCTGGCCTCTCTTCTCTCTTGGGACACTTTCCATATCCTCCCTTGTGTGCTTTGGGCTCCTTTGGTGGAATCCTTCCAGCTGCTGAACCTGCCAGGGTGAGACTTCCAGGGATGAGGGTCCATGGAGAGACAGGCCATGAGCCACTTCTTGGAGTCAGTCAAGGAGCACATGGGTGCAGAGAGTGGCTTCTATGCCAAGATTGACCTTTTATCTGTCTAAAAATTTCTATAAAGAGGTGCTCTTCACCACGTGGGAGTTCAAAACTGGAGAGCAACATTCATCTCCTTGCTGTTGGCTGGAGAAGATGAAAAGCTGTGAAAAAGCTCTGGATTTCTGGATTGCTTGTGGTGCTGGCTGCGCTTCTGGTGTGTGTTTGTTGTCTCACACCTCACTGAGAGTGTGGATCACTGCACGGATCCTGCTGGGACACGTGGCAGATGTCTCTGTTTCTCCTGTTTTCCCTGTTTTCCTGCACTGGCCAAGCACCCAGCCTGTGTGTGGTACCTCTGCTTCCTTCCTCAGGTGGGCTTTGTCCTGAAGAGCAGCCAGAGCCCTGCATTCTGTCCCAGCAGTTTGGTTTTGCAGTTGTTGGAGAGGCAGGGGAGGAGGTGTTCTGTGGAAGGGAGCATTGCATGCGGCTCCTACGGAAATGAAAGATGCTGAGGGCTAAAAAGAAACCATTCCCAGCCCTGTCCCTCTTACAGGAGCTGCTGGACGCAAGCTCTCGGGGACAGAGGGTTTTAATGTCCTCTGTGAAGCACCAGGGCCTGGCCTGAAGTGGGATTTTGAGACCTGCTGGCACAAATCTGCTGCTTCCCAGGAGCGTGAGCAGCTCAGGGGGATGTGGAATTGTCTGGCCAAGCAACGTGTAAAATTGGGGTTTTTCTCATGAAAAAAGAGCTAAAGGGGCTCCAAAAGAGCTGGAGAGGGAGTTCAGACAAAGGTCTGGAGAGACAGGACAAGGGGGAATGGCTTAAAGCTGGAAGAGAGTAGATTTAGACTGGGTATTAAAAGGAAATAGTTCCCTGTGAGGTGGGCAGGCCCTGGCACAGGGTGCCCAGAGAAGCTGTGGCTGCCCCTGGATCCCTGGAAGTGTTCCAGGCCAGGTTGGACAGGGCTTGGAGCAGCCTGGGATAGTGAAAGATGACCCTGTCCATGGCAAGGGGTGGAACTGGATGGGCTTTAAGGTCCCTTCCAACCCATTCCATGATTCTGTGGATTGTGTGTTTGCCTTTGTGTGTACAGCAGGAGCCTTGGCTTCCCAGAGTGGCTGCTGGAATGGGAAGGAGTGACTTTGGATAAAGTGCTGGTGCTGCTTTTGTGGATGTGAACCTTTCCTGCGTGGAGCAGGGGGGTGGGATGGCAGATGGGTGTTCTGGGAGGTGGGAAGGTGTCCTGTGCAGGGAGATGGTGGCCGGGCTTGGCTGCAGCCAGGGGAGCACAGAGAGGTGAGAGTGAAGGACAGGACTCGGATTGTGCTGAAACAACTGAAACGTTTCTGCATTCAAACCTCTGAGCATTTATTGCACCACAAGCTTGTCTTGCAACACAATGCACTGAAATAACACAGAGAGTCTGGTCTGAGCAGTTGGGAAATTGGCTGAAATGTGCAACTCACCCTTGTCTACGTGTGAGAGCTGTCCCTTCTGAAGGTCAATGACTTTTCCTTCCCTCTTGGCTGTTCCTGGTAACCCACAGTCAATATCTGGAGGGTTTTTGCAGAAAATGTGCAGCCCTGAACACTGATCCCAGAGCATGTCTTGGATTACAGATTTATGGAATGGTGTAGATTGGAAGGAAATTGAAATAGCATCTTGTCCACCCCTGCCGTGTGCAGGGACACCTCCCACTGTCCCAGGGTGCTCCCAGCCCCATCCAGCCTGGCCTTGGGCACTGCCAGGGATCCAGGGGCAGCCACAGCTGCTCTGGGCACCCTGTGCCAGGGACTCAGCACCCTCCCAGGGAACAATTCCTTCCCAATATCCCATCCATTCCTGCCCTCTGGCACTGGGAAGCCATTCCCTGTGTGCTGGCACTGAGACTCAGTGCAGAAGGATGTTGAGTCTCACAGTGAAGCAGCTGGAATGTGTCAGGCCTGTCCCCAAGCTGTTGGCCAAGGTCACTTGGGCACCCGCAGGATTTGATCCGGAAGCACCCTCAGCCCCAGTCATGGCCCAGTAAGTGGTTAACTCTTGATTTCTGTTTTTAATAAAGCTCTTGGCATCTCCAGCATCTGGAATGCCAGCTCTGCCAACATTTTTTGTTTTATGGGTGGTGTTGTAAGGGATGGGAAAGGTCTTGCACTGTGCCACGCTGCCCTATGCACTCAAACTGCTGACGCGGTTTGCTGTGCTGCTTGCATTTCCCTCTGTTTCCTCAGTTTTTACAGGAAATCTGTTCTTCCCAGGATTGCTGACCTCCACACTCCTCAGGAGTGTGTCCTGCTAGGATCAGCTGATTGTTTCTTGGGTAGTGGAGGTTATGGAGGCACCTTGTATGCAATAGTCAAGTTCATTCTCCCTCCTTCTGCTCTCAAGTAGCGATTTCCTGCCCACTGGAATCTGTTCTGGAAGCAGGCAGCTGCCTCCACTGACCACTGCCCCAGGGGTGACTGCTCCCAGAAGCAGAATATGCTGATTGTAGAGCTGAGCATGGATTTATCACAGAATAACCTTCTGGGTGGTCACAGGAGGCTGCAGAAGTTGCTGTTGTTGGGTGTTTGCCTTGAGCAGAACCACCTGCATGTCCTGTTCAGGGAGAATTTGGAATTAAGGGAACCTCTCTCCTTGTCTGCACTGGACACACACCTGGCACCTGCTTCCACATAAACCTGTAGGAAAGTGGTTGTTGAACTGAGGATTTCATAGTCAAGGGCTGAGAAGCAACAGTTCATCTATTAAATATGAAGCTTTATCTTTCTTCTCATGCCTTAAAATAGAAGAAAATATATATTTATGCAGCCATGTGGGCTTTGCTTCCAGATGTCTATCCTCAAGGAATATTTCATCCAGAAGGAGATTCTGCATCTAGATATCTATCCCTAAAAAACATCTCATCCACACAGAGATCCTGGGCTAGAATTGAGCATTGTTTGAAAGCTGGCAAGAAATCACTCTAAAATCATCACACTCCTGATGTTTGAGGTCACAGGCTGTATCTCATGTGCTGTCTCTGAGGGAAATTTATTGGATACTGAAATCATTAACATTGACAGTAACTTGCTGAAAAGAGATGCTTGCAGTATGGAAAAATTCTTAGAAGTGAGCATTTCAACCCACTCTCAATCTCGGAAACGTGAGATAAGTCTTGTGCTTGAAGCAAATATATCCCTGAAGTCTGTAGTTTGGAAAACCAGGGTTTTTTAACCAGTCTGAATATTGTAAACGAGATAGGAATTGAGGGGATGGGAATAAAAATTGAGTTTTAATGTTGCCTGTTTGTGCCCTGTGTGCTATTATGTCCTTGGCTGTAGTGGTGAGAAAAGATAAACACGAGCTGACTGTGGCTGATCTTTATGTTGCTCATTTAACACAACTCCCAAGGGCTGAAGCACCAGTACAAACTTGAAAGCAGAGGCTGTAATGAGAGAAATGACTGCTTGAGGCTCTCATCTGCTGCAGTGCATTTCTTTCTTGTGTAGGAAAGAGCATTTGTCAAATGAACTGTGTGTATGGTCACACCTTTTTTGTTCTTGCTTAAAAATGAGCCACCAAGCTTGTGAGTCAGGCCTGGCCTAGGTCTTGGATTATCCTGCTAGCTGTGGGGGTGATGAGATCTGGACCAGACCTTCCATGACTGAGGTGATACCACTGATGTGATAAACTCAGCAGCGGCTGAAAGACTTGGTGGGATTTTGTGCTAAAGAGCCTGGCTCAG
>QUSF01000052.1:2281030-2297285 GCA_003676055.1 Chloebia gouldiae
GGCTCAGGAGCCATTCCCAGCTCCATGGCACAGCCTGGCTCAGGAGCCCTCTGAGCAGCTTTTCTGAAGCTGCAGAGCTGGTGGTTTTGTTTCTGGGCTGTGATGGACACCTGTGTCCCTGTGCTGGGCCAGTTGCCACCAAGGACACACTCTGAGGGTGTCCTTCTGGTCTTGTCCTGAGCTGCTTTTCCCATGCTGGGTTCCTTCAATTCTGCTCTGCAGGAAGAGAAGGGATGAAAGCCCTTTTTGGGGAGCTGGAGCACCGTTAGGTGGGAGCAAGGCCGGGGTCACACCAGCTCAGGGTGTGCCTGTGCCCTACAGAGCTGGGGCATGGTGGAGCAGGTGAAGCCCCAAACCAGTGCCTCCAGGAGCTTCTTGGGTGCCCATGTTTGCAGGGCTGATACCCTTATCAGCCAGGCCGCACCAGCCTCTCCAGGGGTGCAGAGGAGATAGCATGATGTGCTGGGAGGAGTAGGAGTGCTTCCTAGTAGTTTTTTTAACATTAGGTTTTTTTGTTTTGTTTTTTGTTTTTTTCATGAAAACTCCAACACAAAGTCTTTTTGCCAGCCATATCTGCTGATACCTGCACTATAGCTTAGTTTATCTCTTAGCCACTGCTGAGGTGTCCTGGCAGAAAACCTGCAGCATGCACATGAGAGAGGCAGAAATGTGGTATAAAAGGCAGTCCCAGAGGTGTGCAGCAGGATGGGCTGACTTCAGAATGTCTTTGTATTTAGGATGGGAGTCTTGTCAGTGGGAGTGTTGCAGAAGCAACATTGAGGAATGAGGGGATGGGAACTGTGCCTTTTGCTGTGATTCTGATTTTGTCAGGAAAGGCATTTTGAGGTCTGAGTGCATTTTTGCAGGTTTTACACAGGTTTTCAGGAAGTGAGCCCCTGTGCTTGGCACCCAGCTCGGATATGTTGGATATTGGGAGGAACTTGCTCTGTGCTCCTCAGCCACCCAGCAGCTCAACCTCGATTTTGTTTAGGAAAAGAGGTGAGAGCTGTTGTTTGCAGAGCCCTTTCAGCTTGGCAGTGGTGGTTTCCTGCCCTGAACATGTTGTACACCCATACACTTCCCCATCAGGGGGTGTTCTGAAGGAACTCTCTCACATTGGAGATGCTTCCGAGTAGAAAGTGCTGGCGTTGGCAAAATGTCTTATCCTCATGGGATGGAACTTTCCTCGCAGGCAGTGCCAGTCCTGCACTGTGGCTCTGAGGGAATTTGTCTGACAAATCGCCTGTCTTGAGCTCCTCTGGAGTTGTTTTCCCCCCTCTCTGAAGCACAGAGAGAGACAAGGGCTGTTTGTGAATGATCTGGAGCAGAAGGATTTTCCAGGCTCTTCCTTGTCCCTTTGCTGGGCTGGGTATTGCAGCCAAATGAAGGTGGAGAAAGGAGTGTGAATTCCAGATTGCTGTGCTTACTGCTTGCTTAAAGAAGAGCTATATGGCCAAATCTTCCTTAAATCCTTGCGTGGGTGGTGTTGCTGGGACTCTTTGATGTTGGGCTCTTTGGTCCCAGTGTGGGCAGGGGTTTGTCCTGGAAACTGGCTTGGGAAGCTGCTGGATAGGTTGTGGGGAATATTCCCATAATGTGTGGAGGTGGTGAGTACCTGAGCTGCAGACATCCCTCTGGCTGATCAGGATTGCAGGCAGGATTGCAGGCTTTCCCTTAACCCTGCTCATTCCCAATCCGTGCCCATCCTGACTGCAGCCAGTCACAGATTAGTTGGCCTTAAAATAGATCTAAAATCGTGTGTTTTTACAGCAATCTCAGCCCAACACTTGCCATGTGCTTCTTTGGGGTTGGTTTGTGCTTCCTTTGTTTTGGGGAAGGCAAAAAGAGGAAGCAAAGGGAAAATCTGAGCTGTTTGTCACATGGAGCTTGTGGTTTGTGAGAGCCCTGCTGAACCAGCTGTGGTGTGCTGAACTCACTGGGAGAATACCTCTGGAGCCACACGCCTGCATCCCCTTGGGTATTTGAGTTCTGGGATTGAGTTGTCATAAACTCCCTTTTTCCTTGAACTCAGGGAGAGTAATAACCCCAAGAGGTTTGGTTTCCATGTTCCATGCCCTGACTTCGGACATATGAGCTCAAATTCAAGTGCTTTTTGGAATTTCTCATGCCTGAAAGGAAAGCAGAGATGTCACTGGCTTTATACCCCCAAAACCTGAACAAGTGATGTAAGAAATCTCAGTGTGCCTTGGAGCACTTGCGCAGGTGGGCTTGTTGTGTCTGGTATTTCAAGGCTGGAGTGTGGGGTGGGGGTGACAGGGAAATTCAAACACCAGATGTGGGCATGGATGCTCTGCAAGCGGGAGCTGAGCCGTGAGGGAGCTGTTGTCCAGCGCGGGTGATGCCGGGAGGGGGTGGTGGCACAACAGCCTTTTGTTGGCAGTGAGCAATGGGCAGTGCAGCTCCTGTCCCTGCGCCCTGTGGGAGTGCTGTGAGCAGTGGGAGAGCTCAGCTGAACCCAGGTGGCCGTGGTAGACTCTGAATTCTGCATGGAAATCCTTGTGCTACATCCTGTGGGAAGAGCGAGCTGTGCTGCTCAGGCACAGCAGGGACTCCAGAGCTGTGGCATCTCTTGTGCTGCCTCCCACTCTTGGGAAGGAAATAAAATACTGTCCCTGGCTATGGAATAGTCCAATTCTGCCTGGTTTGTTCCCTGTCCCTGATTTTTCTCCTTCCCTCTGCCTGCAGCAATCCTTGCACCTGACTCCAAAGGGCATTTCCCAGTTGGCCATGGGTATAAATATTCCTCTGTGGCTGCAGAGCCCTTAATGTTACAATATTTTCCAGTATGATGAAGAAATGAATTTTATAAACTGGTTTCTACTTAATCCATAAAAGAAACAGTATTAAAAACAGGTCTTAATCTCCAAGTCTGGAGAGGTCAGTAGTGTAAGAAGCAGCGAGGGTGGCACAGAATCATGGAACAGAGTGGGGGGTGGATGGGAGTTTAAATATAATCTTGTCCACACCCTGGGCAGGGACACCTTACACTGTCCCAGGCTGCTCCCAGCCCCAGTGTCCAGCCTGGCCTTGGACATTTGCTGGGATCCACACCCACAGCTGCTCTGGGCACCCTGTGCAGGGCCTGCCCAGCCTCACAGGAGAGAAGCTCTTTCCAGTATCCCATTTAACCCTGCCCCTGTCCATGGGAAGTCATTCTCTGTGTCCTTCTGGGCCCTTGTCCCAAGCACCTCTCTGTCTGTTTTATGAAGCTGTTGGGTTTGTGCTGTGGGGGAGTGTGTTTCCTCCTGGCTGTGTTGGGTTTTGGGTGTGATCTGCAGCACTTCAGGAGCCTGGATTTGTATTTCTGTTGAGATCTGATAGCCAAAAAGTGTTTCTAATCTCCAAATACAGTGTGGTGGTGGAGCTCGCTGGGAAAATCCCTTAGTGCATCCACCTGTAAGCTCCAGGGATGAACCTGGGATTGGTGTCCAGCTCCATCCCACGTGGGTAGTGACAAATGTTTCTGTGAGGTCTCTATACCTCTCAGTCAGACACTCAAAACCCACCCCAAAACCAAACAATTTCACTCTCTTCCCTGACAATTTGTGCCTTGTCCTTTTCAAACTCTTCAGATGTTTTGTATTTTCTCCTTGAGTCCTGCCTGAGGGAGGAGGAGCTGGGAGCATCCCTGCTGGCTCTGCCCCTGTGCTGTGTTTCCCATCCAGCTGAAGGGTGGCACCTGCAAGAGCCTCTCTGCTCATGCAGGGCAGGCTGTTGATGGATCTACACTCACCCCCCAAACTTGGGCAGCCAAACTTCTTGGGAAGCTACTTAAATAATTATGCAAGGCAAAGAAAACTCCCCAGGATTGTGCAGCAACAGCAGGAGATTTTTCTGTAAATGCTATTTAAATTGGAAACATTTGCTGGGTAAGCAGTGTCCAGGGAACTCAGTGGTGTCCTGGAGATGGTCTGGTGTGGCTGCTGGTGCCTCCTGTTTGTTCCAGAGCTTCCAGCAGGTCCTTGTTGGAGCACTTGGTGTTGCTTTCCCAAGAGAAGGATGGGTGAGAGGCTGCTCATGAGCTGTTCTGGCTCCTCCTGAGCTGTTCTGGCTGCTGGATAACGCTGGGGTGAAGTCCCTGGACTGTGTGACCTGAGGCTGGGGGTTCACTTGCAGCCTCTGAACCCCTCAGTACCCAGATTTCACTGGTTGTGGTGTAACAGCAGGGAGTGAAAGCCCCGGGTGAAGGACACACTGGGATAAAGAAGACAAAACCTCCTGAGTCTTTAGGAGTCTCTCCTGCTCACCTTGTGTTTCCCTGAGCCTGTCCTAGGGAGGTGGCTGAGTGTGAGCCTGACCTACATTTGCACCAGGAAACAGTGATGAGATGGGAATTCAGTGTTTGAGATCCTATGGACAGGCTGGGAGAGCTGGGAGTGCTCACCTGGAGAGGAGAAGGCTCCAGGGAGAGCTCAGAGCCCCTTGCAGGGCCTGAAGGGGCTCCAGGAGAGCTGGAGAGGGACTGGGGACAAGGGATGGAGGGACAGGACACAGGGAATGGCTTCCCACTGCCAGAGGGCAGGGATGGATGGGATATTGGGAATTGGGAATTGTTCCCTGGGAGGGTGGGCAGGCCCTGGCACAGGGTGCCCAGAGCAGCTGTGGCTGCCCCTGGATCCCTGGCAGTGCCCAAGGCCAGGTTGGACAGGGCTTGGAGCAGCCTGGGATGGTGGAAGGTGTTCCAGCCCATGGCAGGGGTGGCACTGGATGAGCTTTGAGGTTCCTTCAACCCAAACCAATCCATGATTCTATGATGTAGAATCAGGTGTGCTGATTTCTGAGGCTTCTAACAAAGCCATGGTTTTGAGATAATCAGGGGAATCTGCAGGATGAGAGTGTAAACATATTAATTAAGGTGTGTTTGGATTTCCCTGTGGAGGTGCCTTAGAACACAGGTGATACTGGAGACTAGCCTTGCCAGCTTTGCAGGGGACCTTCAGCTCAGTGTTTGTGTAGCTCCCTGCTGGGTTTCACATGGATAATCCAGTTTGGAGACCTGTCCCTCAATACCCTGTGTGTTTCTGGCCCCCTCATGATGCTGGATACTTCCAGCCAGGACAGAATGTCACAAGGTCCCTCTAGGTGTCACTCCCTGTCACAGCCCTGCTTGGCTGAACTGGGGCAGCTGTTGGGCATCCAGGATTGCAGGAATGCTGTGGTCCCAGGGCTGGGCTGCTGGGAGCTCCCCGAGTGCCTGTGGAGGGATGCTCAGGCTGGAATTCTGCTGTGCCTGGGACACGGGGACGGTCTGGGTTCCTCTGCCTGATGCTGTTGGAGCTGTCAGACAAGAAGTCGAGTTTTAAGAGGGACAAGGCTACCCAGAATGGTGCAGAGCCTTGCTGGTAGAAAGAAAATTCTAAGAGACCATGGGCATCCCTTGTGCTTGTTAAGTGTTGGGAGCAGAGTGTGAGCTTGGCTTGTTCATTCCTTGCTGTGTCCTGTTAACTTCCAGCAGAGCTGCACCATTTTAATTACAGATCCTGTGTAGGCAGCATCTTCCCAGCATCCAGAGCTCAACCTGTGGCTGTTGGGATATCACCAAAACCACAGCTGTGGAGCTGACAGGCAAAAACCATTTTATTATCTCCTTTTTCACCTTCTTCTCTTTGCTCTGTAGATAAACCTGTCCTGTGAGCCCTTGCAGGGAGATTTGTTGTTTATAGCCAGGGAGATTTGGTACAGTTGTTAAAAATTGGGAGCATCTTTCTCTTGCACAGCACTGGCATGCTGAGTAGCCTCCTGGAGCTCAAGTGTCCCTTCAGAAGTAGGAAGCAGGTCTTTAAATTATAATTTGCTGCTCTTTAATGGCACTGCAGTGTAGCTGCTCTGTCAGGCTGTAGAATCCAAGTCACTGAAAATCAGACTCCAGGAGTTTTAGACTGAAGCCCTTTTAAGGAATTGATGCTGTAAATTGTCTTGTCAAACTCTCTGTGTTTAGATTTGTGGTGTTAAGGAGGTGAAGCAGTTTTTTTCAGTCAAAAAAGGGAGAAATGCTATAAATGATATTTTTAAAAGAAAATCTTTCAAAGTTTTTGCAAAACCTGTCATTGTGAGTGGCTGGGATACAAGAGCTGTGCTGGGCTGGTGGGTAGGGTGAGTGATGGGAATGCCAGAGTTTTCACTAGTCTGAAATTCCTATTATTCTGTTGAAATAAAAAAGGAAAATATCTATTCAGAGCAGCAACATCTGCTGGCTTGGACAAAATCCACGTGGGAGTTGGGACCTGTGCATCCAGAGGAGCTTGGACAGCTGAGATAGGGTCATGCTGGCATTGTGGTAAGAGATAGCAATGGTTTTAGAGTAAGGAATCTCCTCTCTGATGATCTTAACACATCCACAACAGCACTGGTGTTGCCACAAGCCGGATTCTGGGGATAAGCCATGACATCTGTCTGTGATTCCTGTCCTGCTCTGTCTGGGCTGGGCATTGTTGCCTTGGGCTGATCACTCAAGGCTTTCATGGAGCGTGTCCTGGTGCGTTGGGATGCTGCTGCTGGGAAAAGGGACATATTGATGTTGATATGATGATGTTTGCTGTCCCCTGGCTGGGTGCTTTAGTCCTCCCTATTGTATTTTGGGATATTTTTTCTCTCTGGTGTGTCCTGGCCCAGACTCTCCAAAGCTGTCATTCCCCTCAGCCTCCCATGCACAGCTCTAATTGTGGCGCTCCGAGGGCGAATCCCAGCGGTTTTTGCTCCCTCGCAGAGCTAAAAAGTCCCGGAGGCTCAGCTGCCTCCACCTCTGGGTGCTCCGTGTGCACGTTTAGCCTCCCCCAGCCGGCTGCTCTCCGATGCAGCGCTCCCGGTGCTGCGGAAGTGGGGAGCCAGGGCAGAGCCCCCGGCAGACCTGCCGGGATCGCCTTATACAAGAGCCCAGTGCGAGCGGTGAATACGCACATCCAGCTGACCACGAGGGCTCTCAAGGGCACCTCTGCTCCTTTCCCCGTCTGTGGACACACGAGGTTGCTGTTGGCTTCAGGCTGGGTCAGGTGCCTGCCTCGTGTGTGGGTGCTGATTGATAGGGATTGATTTCCCATGTGGATCGGCACGGGAAGGGAGCTGGGAGAGCAACATCTCAGTTTGCTTGGGTGGGAGAGTGAGGCTCTTTGAATGTCTGCAGCTGATTTAGTGCAGTCACCTCGGAGACCTTTGCTTTGTGGAGAAGAGATGATTTTAGCAGCACTCTCAGGGTGGAAGGGATCCCTCCTGGGAACACAATATGTGCTGCAGTGTGAAGGGATGACTTGGGAATGAAAATGGGGCTTGATTCCTCTGGGGCCAGTTCACCCCCTGTAAAAAGTGTAACAACACTGTGCACTGGTCTGAACTTACCCTATGGTGCTGAGAGACATGAACTGTAGGTCTTTAGGAGGCACCAGGAGGATTTCATGTCCTCATGTCAGGCTTGGATATGGCCCTGGGATAAATCTGTCCCACAAAGCAATGTCAGGGCTGAGCAGGTGAGAGATGTCCTTGAGATGTTTGGGAGTTTGGAGATTTGAGTTCCAGGTCAGGCAGAGTGGCTTCCTTCTGTGTAACAAGCAACCTCAGGAATCAGGTTGGCAGTGGGTATCCCTGGATTGCTGCCCGTTCTCTCCTGGTAGGGACCATATCTCTCTCCTGTAGTGAACTTGACCACCAACACTTTCTGAGAGCAGCTCTAGGCTGTGCCTGTAAAGCCTCCCTGTTCCCATGTTCTTGTGGAATTACAGAGTCATTGAGGTTGGAAAAACCCTCTGAGATTGTTGAGGTCAACCATTAACCTGCCACTGCCAAGGCCACCACTGACCCCTCTCCCCAAGTGCCACATCCACACGACTGTTAAATCCCTTCAGGGATGGGAACTCCAGCACTGCCCTGGGCAGCTGTGCCACCCTGACCATCCTTTCCATGAAGAAATATTCCCAAAATCCACCCTGAGCCTGCCCTGGCCCAGCCTGAGGCCGTTCCCTCTCCTCCTGTCCCTGTTCCCTGGGAGCAGAGCCCGACCCCCCCCGGCTGTCCCCTCCTGTCAGGAGCTGTGCAGAGCCACAAGGTCCCCCCTGAGCCTCCTTTGCTCCAGGCTCAGCCCCTTCCCAGCTCCCTCAGCCTCTCCTGGGGCTCCAGCCCCTTCCCAGCTCCGTTCCCTGCCCTGGACACGCTCCAGCCCCTCCAGGTCTCTCCTGTCAGGAGGGTCCCAGAGCTGCCCCAGCTCTGGAGGTGCCCCAGCAGTGCCAGCTCAGAGGACGGGCACTGCCCTGCTCCTGCTGCCACCCCAGGGCTGGGACATATGAGGTCAAAGCAGACTCGGACAAAAACAATGATGGAAGGGAGAGGGTATGAAGAACCACAAAGTGCTGGATTCTGGAGGTGGGACCGCTGGGAGAAGGGAGAAAAGCAGCAGTGGAAATGAGATGAGAAAGCCAGTGTTGTATATTTGGAGTATTGCTTTTAGAGCAGCCAGAAGCAGTGGACACGGTGGGATGTGGATGTGTAAGGAATGATAGGGTGTTGCTCCTCCATAAGCACCTCAGTCTGTCCTTGTTTGTCTGAGGACCTTTTCCAGCTTTAGTGGATTGCATGTGAGTGCTGCCGGCTCGAGACTTCTCCACAGGTCTGTGCTCTGCAGGAGGGTGCCTTGGAGGTGTTTTGGGGTCAGGTACAGCGGCGCTGACACTTCCTTGTCCCTCTGTTCCCCTGCAGGACACAGGCAGAGATGGCCCACACGTGCCGGGGCACCATCAACCTGTCCACAGCCCACATCGACACGGAGGACTCGTGCAACATCGTGCTGTCCAACGGGGGCAGGACCTACCACCTGAAGGCCAACTCGGAGGTGGAGAGGCAGCGCTGGGTCACGGCCCTGGAGCTGGCCAAGGCCAAGGCCATCCGCATGCGCAACAACCAGTCAGGTACGGTGCAGCCAGAGCCTTCCAGCTCCTCTGCTCTGCTCACCCAGCTCTGCTGTGCTGGGTAAATGGTGAAGAACCCACCCACGCAGGGGTTCATGCATAGCTGGAGGTTGCTGATGGTCTCCCAGGGACACAAAGGGTTGAACGCAGCCCTGCTGCACCCCTTTGTCATCTCAGCTGCCTGGGCAGCTCTGAGCAGGATCTTTAGAGCCGTGGGAATGGCTGTGAATTGTTGAGAGCCTGTAATAATGAGCTAATGATGCTGCTTCTGGAAGGTAGAATGAGGTGTCTTTCTCCTGAAGACTTTGTGCTGGGAATGCTTTAAATGCTGTGGTCAGAGGGCTGGGCACCACATGGGTGGTGTGCCATACCCTGGGGAGGTTTGGTGGATGAATAACACAGATATTTAGTTGAGCTGTTTCTGTGTGCATCTCTGCTTCTGCCCCTTTGTTGTGGTGTTTATTGGCGTAGGTTTGGGACAGTTGCAAGTTGTAAAGCTGTCAGAGCCTTGTGGCTGGTTCACAGCTTCTCCCCAGGGTGCCATTGTTCTGTTCTGGAATGGGTCAGTTAGGGTTGGCAAAAAGAATATTTTAGAACTATTTCAATGATTCTGTGAGTCTGCATTTCTATGTCTGTAACTCTTCTGGGATTAACACTGGGTTTTCTTCTCCAAGCAAGCACAGCTTCAAGCTGCAGTAAACAAAGTTCAGAAATGGAAAAGAGAAGGCTCCAGGGAGACCTTAAAACACCTTCTAGAGCCTAAAGTAGCTCCAAGAGAGATGGAGAGGGACTTGGGACAGAAGTTCCAGAACAAGAGGGAATGGCTACCCAGTGCCAGAGGGCAGGGTTAGATGGGATATTGGGAAGGAATTGTTCCCTGGGAGGGTGCTGAGGCCCTGGCACAGGGTGCCCAGAGCAGCTGTGGCTGCCCCTGGCAGTGCCCAAGGCCAGGCTGGACACTGGGGTTTCAAGCAGCCTGGGACAGTGGAAGGTGACCTTGCCAAGGGTCACATGCTATTTAAAGTCCCAACCCAAAACATTCTGTGATTTTAAGTGCTGTGAACTTTCTGTCCCTTAAAATTCCAGCTCTGGAATATGCAAATACTGACAGAGAGCCCACCTGATCCAGGAGAAGGGGGAAGTTTCTGAGCACACTTGTTTAGGGTGGACACTGTGCTGGTCCTGGCTGCACTGAGGTGGCTGTGGGGTCTTTTGGGTGCTTCAGCTGGGTGGGTGTGTGGGAAAGGATCTCCTGGACAGGTGGATATGGGAAAGGATCTCCTGGAGAGGAGGGGGTGTTCTTCACCTTCCCTTTGGCACCATGGGGCTGTGGCAGTGCTGGGTCAGGGTTGTCAGCCACGCTGCCTCCCGAGTCAGGCACAGCTATTTTGGTTTGTGTCTGCCCATAAAAATAGCAAATGCAGAGGCTGGCTGTGCTGAGGTTGTGGCTGTGCTGAGTTCTGGGCTGAGGGCAGTGATGTGGATGTGGCTGTGCTGCCTCGAGGCTCTGCTGACTCAGCTGTGATCCAGGCCATGGAGCTGATGGAACAGAAAATCCACAGCAGACTCCTGCTTTTCCAGGCTTTCCTGATCTGATCAAGGGGATAAGACACTCTGTAAATGGGTGCTGAAACCTTGTGCTCTGTAAATGAGTGCTTAATCCTGAGCACATCAGTGAATTACTTTATGCCTTAATGTTCACCTGGCTGATGGTTTGTGCCAGTTAGAGATCTTTTAATTATAGTAAAGAGTGACTGTGTGTTTGGCTTGAATCAAAATAGAATTCCTGATGTTGTGTCCCTATGAGCATTGTGGTGGATGTTTTTAAGTGAAGAGGTTCTGGGATTTGGTGTAAAAGTCCCCAGTCCTTCAAGTCTGCTCCTGTGCAGAATTGCCTGAGTTGTCTCCTCTTATCCTGAGGGATCCCCAAAACATGTGTGTTCCCCAAGGGCTGCTCTGCAGAGCCCAGGTGGGCTCCAGTGAGTGCAAAGGGTGGTGAGCAGCTGGAGGGATTTGTGCCCTCAAGGAGGAGCATCCATGGCTCTGGGAGGCCAGAAGGTGGGGGGAGGATAGAGGAGGGGGCAGGTAACGTGGGCAGAGGAGCAGGTTTGTGTCTGTTGCTGTCTGTCCTTCTGGGAAAGGACACAGAGAGCATCCTTGTGGCCCTCTGTGCTCACAGGCACTGTCTGCTGCCCTGCCTGCTTCAGAGGCCATGGCCTCACCACCCTCACTGGGAAGAGATTCTTCCCAATATCCCATCCATCCCTGCCCTCTGGCAGTGGAAGCCATTCCCTGTGTCCTGTCCTTCCATCCCTTGTCCCCAGTCCCTCTCCAGCTCTCCTGGAGCCCCTTTAGGCCCTGCAAGGGCCTCTGAGCTCTCCCTGGGAGCCTTCTCCTGTCCAGATGAGCACCCCCAGCTCTCCCAGCCTGGCTCCAGAGCAGAGGGGCTCCTGCCCTTGTAGCATCTCTGGTTCCTCCTCTGGACTCTCTGCAGCAGCTCCAGGTCCCTCCTGTGCTGGGCCCAGGGCTGGGGCAGCTCTGCAGGTGGGGCAGAGGAGCAGAAACCCCCCTGCCCTGCTGCCCACGCTGGGGCTCAGCACAGGGCTTTCAGGGCTTTCAGGGCTGGGGCAGGTGCAGCCCTCACCCAGCAGCACCCCAAAGTCCTTGTCCCCAGGGCTGCTCTCCACGAGTTCCTCTCCCAGCCTGAGCTCACGGCTGGGATTGCCCTGAGGATGCAGGACCAGCACCTGAACCCTGTGAGGTTCTCCTGGGCCCTGTCCAGCTTCTCACTCCCTGGATGTCCCCATCCTTCTGTTTTGTCAGCTGCACTGCTCAGTCTTGAATCCCCCACAGACCTGCTGGAGCCTGGGCTGGGATTTTATTCCCCATTTCTGCAGGAACCAGTGATCCTTCAGTGCTGTCAGGGTGTTTGAGATTTGGTGGGAAATTTGATGGGTAGGAGGACTGCAGCCCCTATTTTCACTGCTGGGTCACCATTTTGGGGTGGGTGAAAAGGGTCTTTTCCCCAGGAGTTCTCCTGAATTGAACAGCTGTGGAAGTGTTTTTAACTCTGTTTTTTACTCAGCTGCTGGCTGGAGCTGTGCACACGCAGGGGCCATTTCACAGGACTGCTTTTTATGTCTGTTTGTAACAGCAAAACCTGTCCCCAAACCAAGTATGGGATGGGAGACTTTGCTGTTCTGTGCATGGGGGAACTCTGGTTTCCCTTCTGCCCACTGTGGGTACAGGAATATTTTGGTAATGAGCTGGGACCTGGGACATTGGTGCTGGGAGATGTGACCTGAGCTCCCTGTCCTCATCCTGCTTCCCAGGAGAAACCTGCCCAGGGGGAAACCTGCCCAGAGATTCCAAGCAGATTAATGGCAGAAAGTGATAGTGGAGCTGAGCTCCTGGCTTAGCTCTCTCCTCAATTATCACGTGTGCTTAATTCCTCTAAAACACATGTAGAGTGTGACAGTAGGGCAGGACAGTCCCAGACCAAGCTCTGCTCAGCCAAACATGGCATTCCTATTGCTAGGTGGGATTGCAAAGTGTTGGTAAAGTTGTAGTGAATTTGATTTGTCTTCATCCATCACCTGCTTTTATCAGTACTGGCTGTGGCCCTGTGCTGTTACCTGGCCTGAAAATCAGATTTCTGTGTTTACCCGCTATATTTGGTGACTCTGGCTGGTGGATTTTCTTTAAACAAATATAAAAATAGATAATAAAACTATCATTTCTTTTTAGAGCAGTATCATGACATCCAGGAATTGTATGAGTGCTGAATTAATAATTGTTTTCTTGGCTCTGTAATAAGGGGGTCTTGGAAAAGTGTGCAGGGAAGGGTGGAAATCTGTTCCTGGTATTTTAAACACTAGGAAAACTCCCCAAAATGGACTTGGGCTGCTTGGGGAGGGAGTTGGTGACTCCTTTTGGTCCCCTACTTGGGGATCCCAGCAGGAGAGAGTATGAAAGCTGTGTTGTGATTCCAGTGCTCACCTGATGAGGAGCAGATTCTGGGCTGAAAGAAAGGGATTTTGGTGTTCATGGTGCTGAAATCCAGGAGTTCACTGGAGAGGTCAGTGCTGGTGTCTTTGCCAAGAACAACTTACCTTCCAGCCACTCTGAGAGGCATCTGGTTCCTTTGGCTGAGGGTGGAGTGAATGCAGAAAAGCTGGGAATTGATAGAGTGGAAAAGAAGAAATGCAGGTTTGCTCTGTGTGCTGCTGTGATCTCTTCCCTGGAGATGCCCTGTCAGTGACTCACAGGGTTTTCATCAGAACTTGAAAAGAAAACCCAAACGACCAAACAGGCACAAGATTAACCAGAGAAATAAAATCTCCTATGACAAGGGAAGGAGGGTGATGGAAAGTAAATTTTTCATCTGGGAGAAGGACAGCTGAAGGTGTCACATGGATGATGGTTCATGGTACAGGAAATTGCTGGAGCCCCAGGAGAGGCTGAGGGAGCTGGGAAGGGGCTCAGCCTGGAGCAAAGGAGGCTTAGGGGGGACCTTGTGGCTCTGCACAGCTCCTGACAGGAGGGGACAGCCAGGGGGGTCGGGCTCTGCTCCCAGGGAACAGGGACAGGAGGAGAGGGAGCGGCCTCAGGCTGGGCCAGGGGGGGTTTTGGGACAGTTTCTTCCTGGAGAGGATTTTTCAGCCCTAGCATAGCTGCCCAGGGCAGTGCTGCAGCTCCCATCACTGCAGGGATTTGACAGTTGTGTGGATATGGCACTTGGGGACATGGGTTATTGGTGGCCTTGGTAGTGCTGGATTAATGGTTAGACTTGATCTTAAAGGTCTTTTCCAACCTCAACAATTCTGTGACTGAGTCTAGGAAGTCTGGGGACAAGTGCTTATAATAAGAAAAAGGAGGGAATTGTCAGCTCATAGGTTTAAATGGAGCAGGAATAATTAATATTTTGTACAACATCCAATTAAATGGTGGCACTTGCTGCCGGGAGCCAGAAAATCCAGGGAGACTCAACAGATTTGGGCACAGTTTCATCCCTTGGGGTACAGGCTGTAAGTGGCTGTGTGTGGAATATGACCTGGGGGCTCCTTGTGCAGCACAGCTGTGACAGTGAAGGATCAGTGCTCAGAGGAACCAGAGCCTGTGCCCTGTCCCAGTATCCTGTTTCCAAAATACCAACTGCAGTTTGCTTGCTGGGGAAGAGACGGATTTTCCTGAGGGTTTAGGCTGACCTTGTATGACCATCCTGGGGAGGATTCACTTTGAAACCAACAGCCTGTGGTGTGGGTCAGTGATCTGGGATAATGGGGGTTCATTACTTGGGTTACCTGGTTATTCCTTCTGCCTTAATCCATTCTTTTCTTCTTGAAAAGCAAGGAGGGATTGCTTTGGGGGCTTTCTGTGGGCTGCAGACAGGCAGGAGCTCTGAGCAGGGGAGAGGAAGAATGGAAGAGGGCTGGTGGTGCTCTCTGCTCAAGTCCTGGGGTGAATTCCTTTTGTAGGAGAGTGGAAAGGGAAAATCCAGCTCTGCAGAGGGACATTGGAGCTGGGGGATCCCATTGCAGGGCTGGGGTGCAGTTGGGTGGGTGGAAGCCAAGGGCAGCTCAAGCCAGCGAGGAGTTCCCCTTCAGTGTCCCAGATCGAGCTTTATGGCAGCATTAAAAAATAGCTATAATTCATTATTCCCTTTAATCACTCTACTGATAATGTCACTTTTCTTGCTCTACTCATTTTGGCTGTTTTTTGTCCTTTTTCCAAGGAAGGGGTTTGTTTGCAAAAGCCATTTTGAGTTGAGCCTGTGACCCTGCAAAACATCTGGCACCTTCCCTGTCCCATTCCATGAATTATCCCCTTGTTGCTCCCCCCGGCCTCACAGAAGCTCCTGGCCAGGTGGCCTTGGCTTTTGGCTCTGTGGGTTTGTGGCAAGACAGGACAATTCCTGTCATTGTTGTCCCAGCTCATCTCTGGCTGTAACAGTCCAGCTATTCCCAGCTCTTCTGACAGCAGCATTCCCTTTTCCCCTCCTCCCTGTGAGTTTCCCCATCCCTGTGAGCTCTTTCCCTGTGCTGGAGGGCTCTGGCTGCCAGCGCTGCCACCTTGCTCTTCTAATTGTCTTTTTATCCTTGGAGTCTGGATTTTCCCAGGACAGCCAGCTGTTGTTAACTATGCCAGGAGCTGCTGCTGTGGGAAATAGAGCTGACAGTGCTGCTGATGGACTTGTTTGCTTGGATTTCCCATTCCTAGTGGTTCCTGTCTCCTCTCAGTGCCTTCTGCTCTCACTTGTGTTCTCTCCTGCACTTGGCAGGATGCTCTGGCTCCCCAGTTTCCTGATGGATTGGGGTGGGTTGGTCCATCTCAGCCACCTCCAGTGAGCTGCAGCCAATGCTTCAGCTCCTCCTGCCACAGCCACAGGGATGCTGGAGGGCAGGAAGGGTTTGCAGAGGGATCTGGACAGGCTGGATCCATGGGAACCTGTGCCAGGGAGAGGGACTTTAAACAAAGACCTGGAGTGATAGGTTAGATGGGATACTGGGTGGAAATTTTTCCCTGTGAGTGTGCTGAGGCCCTGGCGCAGGGTGCCCAGAGCAGCTGTGGCTGCCCCTGGATCCCTGGAAGTGTTCATGGCGAAGTTGGATGGAGCTTGGAGCAGCCTGGGATAGTGGAAGGTGTCCCTGCCCATGGTAGGAATTGGGACAGGATGAGCTTTAAGGTCCCTTTCCACCCCAAATCAGTGTAGGATTCTCTTATCTACACAGCCTCCAACTGCTCCCTTCTCCTGGCTGCTGCCTGGAGGTGCAAACACGAGGAGGATGGGAGGAATCTTCGGATTTTTCTATTTCACAAGCCAGGAACCACTTCCCTCCCCTCCCTCCCCCACATTGTTATTTTTCTAATCTTTTTTTAATTCCCTTGCTGCTGTTTTCCACTCTAACTTGCATGTGGGGATGGAATAACCCCAGAACTGAGCTCCCCTCCTCGCTGTGGTGCTGCTCTCCCCTGATCCCAGGTAGCACAGCACGTTCACTGTTGTTGTTTTGCAGATGTAATCCGTGATAATCATAGCCAGCCAAGGAACCCAGAAAACAGTACTTACATAACAGCAGGAATTAAACATTCCAGCAGGGGCTCAGAGCAGCCAGCAGTATTTAGGCCATTCCTGCTGTTCCTGCCTCATCCTCTGGAGTGAGCACAGGAGCCGTGGCTCCTCCTCAGCTCTGGGTGCTGTCGGTGGTCCAGTGGAATCTGTGCCTGCCCATGGCAGGTGTTGGAACAAGATGAGCTTTAAGGTCCTTTCCAACCTAAACTATTCCATGATTCTGTGACAGGACACAGGGAATGGCTTCCCACTGCCAGAGGGCAGAGATGGA
>QUSF01000052.1:2297295-2309914 GCA_003676055.1 Chloebia gouldiae
CCAGGGCTGGCACAGCCCAGGTGCCCTTGGCCTCTTGGCCCCCTGGGCACAGCTGGGCTCATGTCCAGCCACTGCCACCAGCACCCCCAGGCCTCCGCTGCTGGGCACTCTGCAGCCGTGCTGTTCACTCCCTGCTACCATCCCGGCCATGCAGCAGGAGCAGGTTGCCCTCTCCTGGCTCGCTGCTTCCATGGATCCCTGGCTGCCTGTGGAGCTCCTTGTGCTTCCAGGTTTCCCAGCTCCTGCATAAGCCCTGTCCCTGCAGGGAGCCTGCCTTTGGAGGAGCCGAGGCTATTTGCTGCCTGTGCTTGCCTTTGCAACTGACCTTTCATGGATGTCTTGGAAAAGAGGAATTTACCAGCCAGACCTTGCTTGGACACTCCAGTTGGGCAGGAGAGTTCATTTTTCTGTGGGGAAGAGCTGCTCCTCCCGTGCCAGCATTCCAGCCCCTTTCTGAGCCCCAGAGAGAGCCCCCAGGCTGCTCACAGCACGTGGAGACCCCCAAATTCCCCCTGCTCCGACATTCCGGGCTGGAAGTGGCACAGCTGGGCTGTGCTGGCACCTTGTGGTGCCTGTGCTCCTGCAGCACCTCGGCTCCTCCCAGTGCTGAAATCTGGTGCCAGCAGAGGCTCCTTTGGGGCATTTCAGTGATCCACCTGGGAAATTTAGAATTCTTGTGGCGTTTTAGGAGGTTTTAAGCTAAAATTGTCACTCTAGGTAGTGAAGATCAACTTGCAGATGATACAATGCCACTTTTATTCTGCTCAGCTTTTTATTTTATTTGAGGAAAATCTCTTTTGTGTAATAACTTGCAGCCTCCTCCATTGGCTCCATCAGTGAGGGTTGGGATGGGATTCATAGAATGCTGCTTCTGCTGGGGGTCTTGGCCCTGCTGGGCTGAGGATATTTGGTGCCCTGGGTGGGCTCAGCAGCCTGCCCTGCAGGAGCTCTGTCCTGGGACAAGTGTGAGCAGGGATCCAGCTCCTGCCTGGCCCAGGAGGCTGTGCTGGAGGTAGAACACAAACCTAGCGTGGAGGGCAGAGCCACTTCTGCCAGGATGGATGCAGCACCAGAGCCTGCCTTTTCCCATGGAAAATTACTTCTCATGGTGCTGTAATAACATCATGTTGGCAGGGATGCTGCTCCTGGAGATGGATAACCAGGGAGTTTTGACCTCAGTTATTAGATTTGTAGCTTCAACTAAAAATTTAGCTCTAAGGAGTGTTTCCAATTTAAAATGAGTCTCTTCAGGGAGCAGCTCTCCCTCTGGCAATAACTCATTCACGAGGAACTCAAATATTCATTTATAGTTAAAGCTGGGCAAGGGAAGGGAAAACAAAGAGGGCTGAAAGCATGACAAGATGACAAACACCCAATTTGGGATTCTCCCTGAAATGTGCTGGTAGGAGCTTAAACTGCTGCCAGAGCCTCACTGAGGTGTGTGGTGGGTGTTGGATTTAGGAGCACAGTGGTGACAGTGGCACCCTGGGTTATCCCTCAGCCACTGACAGGATGGAGAGAGGAAGGGCTGAACCCTTGGATAATGTAAGGTGCTGACACTGATTTGGGAGAGGATGGAGGGATACAAAAGCTGTTAGTCCTTTTTAAACAGGCTCCTGGGTGCTGCAGATGAAGGTTTTCCAGCCATGGAGGTTGGTTGATGAGGAGGAAGTTCAGGCTGGACATCAGGAAAAATTTCCTTCATGGAAAGTATTGTCAATACTGGAAGGGGCTGCCCAGGGAGGTTTGGAGTCCCCATCCCTGGGGTGTCCAAGGAGTGACTGGAGGTGGCACTGCTCTGGGCTGGGGATGAAGTGGGGATTGGACTCAGCTGGGACTCGATGGGCTGGGAGGGCTTTTCCAGCCTCAGGGATCCTGGGGTTTCTGAGGAGTCTGGTGCTCCCAGTGCTGCCAGGTCTGGAGCTGGGACCTGCAGCCTGCCCCTGAGCAAAGGCAGCATCGCTGGTCCCTGCTCCCAGAAATGGTGCAGGCTGTGCTTGTTCCTGGCAGGATTCCCTGCTGGAGGAGTACAGCTCCTTCCCGTGGAGAGCGAGGTGCAGCAGGCAGTGCTGCCATCCCAGGGCACTCACTTACCTAGATGTAATTCCTGCAGACTGCAGGGAGTGATGGACTCTGTGGATTTCTGTCCCTGCTGTGTGACTGGCTCTGAAATGCCCAGCTAAGCCACTTCTCTCCTCCTTCAAGACAGCTCAGGTGGTCCCTCCTTTCCCTTCCCTGCCCTTGGGAGCCTGACCCAGAGGAGCATTTTCCTGCTCCCTTTCCCTCCTTGGCATCTTGTCAGTAAGCAGTGCAGAAGAAATGTGCTGGAGGGTGAATGTCTGGCTTTAAATAAGGAAAGGAATAAAAAAACACCTCAAATTCCCTCCAGGTTCTGCCTCTGCTCTCCAGCTCCTGGATGAACCAAGTTCCTCCAGCAGTCTGGGAGCAGAACTGTTGGAGTGTGATGGAAAACTCATGTGTGAGCTTACACTGCCTGCTTACACTAAACCAAGGGTATTTTGGTTATTCCACTGATTTCCTTTTTGAGGGTGAATTGTGTAACTGAAGAACCCAAGACTGTGTGCTATGATGAACCATAGCACACAAACCCACCATGGGATTTCGTGTCACCAAGGTGGGGCGGGTGAGGGAGTTTCTTGCACTCCAGCAGCATTTTTGAGAGGAATAAAATGAACAGAATTCAGGAGCAAAGTGTTAAAAAAAACCCAGTTGTTGGGCAAAGCTGTTGAAGAGCCTTTGGGGAGCTGTTCCTCTGGAGACAACCTTTGTCGCTGACCTTGGAGCATGCTGGATTCTGGGCATCTGAGTTGAGATTTGCAGCCTTGAGATGGTGCTTGAACTGCTCAGGACCTGCAGTGGTGTTTCCTGGTGATATCCAGGGGCTGGAGCTCTTCTCAGTCAGGAAGGAAAATCCCCCAGTATAACTGGTAGTTTTTTTCCTTTACTTTTTACTGTGTAAATATTTTTTCTTTGATTCACACAGAGCAAAAGAGAAGATCCAGTGTTACCTCCTTGCCTGGAGAAGGTTTAAAGTGCTGAATGTGTTTTCTTTTGGAAGTCCTAACAGTTTTCTGACAATGTAGACACAGAGAGATTGGCTTTTCCTGGGAGGCAGGAGAGGACCAGGAAGGGTTGGAGAAGAGGCCCTGGCACAGGGAGTTTGTGGATTTCCTTGGATCTCTGGAAGTGTCCAAGGCCAGGCTGGATGGGGTTTGGAGCAGCCTGGGGTAGTGCAAGGAGCCTTTCCCCCATGGCAGGGGGTGGGAATGGATGAGCTTTAAGGTCCTTCCTACCCCAACCACAATTCTGTGATATTTCAGACACGTTCACTTTACTCCTATGTGTGTGAATTTATGTGGGGTGGTTTTGGGCATCATACTTTGAATGGACAGCAGGGATTTGGGGAGCTGGAGGACACCCACCTCTCTAGGAAACACTGAAAATAATCAAATTTTATTAAAAGCAGCAGAGGATGAAGATGTGTTGAGTGTTTTCCAATACAATGAAGGTTTTTGCAGAAGGAAGTGGCCACTTCTCCTTTATGTCTGCAGGGGGCAGTTGAAGCAGGGAGATAATTTGAGGGTTGGGAATAACTGCTTAAAAAATACAACAATCCCAAAGCAGGAACACCTGGAATCAGCGCTGCTGTTTTATTTTGGAATATTTGGGCACTTCTGGAAAGAGTATTTCAAGGCAATACTGGAAAGAGTATTTCAAGGCAATATTAGATTATATACAGTAAATTACTATATTTAATATCTCATAATTAATGTATTAGAAAGTATCTCAGTACAGGCACAAGTCCCCAGAATTTGTTTAGGTGGTTTTATCACCATAAGATTTGAAGCAAGGAGTTGAAATTGGGCAAGGAATATCTGTGTCACCCTTGACACGCAGCTTTGCCCTGATGTGCTCCAGAAGAGACCCCCAAAAGGGGCTGGTTTTGGACTTTTCCACTGGAAACTTGTAACAGGTGAAATTTCCCGAGTTTCTGTTCTTTTTCTGAGCCTGTTTTCCATGTGCTGGGGCAGTGCAGCTGCTGTGAGTGAGGTGAGGGAGGAGGAGGAGGAGGAAGAGAAGGAGGAGGAGGCACTCCCAGCCCTGAGCACGGGGAATGAGAGCTGCAGAGAGGGGAAGGGAAGGGAGGAAATGAGGATATGGAGCCTGCGGAGAGCATCCCGGGGGAAGGCTGGCCCGGGCTCGGAGCCCGTCCCTGTCCCTGCCTCCCCTCCGGAGCGCTGGATGAGGAAGAGGTGCTGTGGCAAACGCAGTATGTAATTCCCTGAATGTGGCCTGGGGAGGCAGGAGGGGGCTGAGCTTTCTGGATGTGGGGCCGGGCTCCTTTGGGGTTTGCAGTGGGTTTGGAAGTGTTTGGGAGAGCTCCTGGAGTTGGTCAGACATTTGAATTGGTGATGAATGGATAAAGTGATGGGTTCCTATAAGTGGGGGGGGTCCCTGTGTGGGGCAGCGCTTTATCCCACCCTGCCCCATGCTCAGGTTGGATGGGGCTTGGAGCAACCCCATGGAGCTAGAACAAGATGGGATTTAAGGTTCCTTCCCAGCCAACCCATTCAATGACTCTGCCCAGTTCTGGGAACCTCTGAACTGGGGAGAAGTTACTTTAACTACTCCTAATAAAGCATTTCCAATCGATTTTAATGGAGGAGCTGGAGTTTGAGGTGGTTTGGTCCCACTAATCCTGGCAGGGCTTTGTAACATCACCTGATGTTTTTATCACTTGGTTTGGGAGGTAGATGTGGCAGAGCTGTAAAGATACTAGAAAATTAGGGATTATGGAGGTTTTCAAGATTAACTGGATCATGATAAAGGAGATATCAGGCTGAAGAGTGCAGCTGGGAGTGTTGTTGGGAACACTTGGGAATGGGAAAACAGAATTCTTGAAGTTCTCCACTTTGTTTTGGAATTTCATCGAACTTGGAAAAGAGGTCAGACTAAACCCAAACTGCAGCCATCCTCTGACCTACCCACCTTGTCTTCTTCCAGGAAAAATATTTTAGAAAGTAGAAGTTGCATTTTTAAATGGCTTTGTAAATTTGATACAGTTTCTGGAAGATGGTCTGGTGTTGCTGGGAGGTCCATGGTGTGGGAGAGTGTTGTGGGATGCTGTGTGTGCCTTGAGGAGATGGATGTCTCCTCCTGGATCCCCTCATTCACTGTGTTTATCCCAGCCTTTCCCTGGCCCCTCATCAGCCCTGGGTGCTCCACACCGTCACTCCTGGTCCCACCTGACTCACGTTCTGACTTTCAGTTCTCAGCAAGAAGTAACATCACAATTCCAGCATTTCCCTTGGAAAGAAAGGAGAAAGCTCATCCTGACACAAGGCAGGGAGCCTTTCCCAGGCTCCTTCTGCTGTTCTGGGACCCTGGTAACTCTTGATTTGCAGCAGAACGAGCTAAATCCAGGGATAAACCTGCAGTCTATTGATTAACAGGAAACTTGATGGCTGATTTCCAAATGTTCAGATGAGTGACTGGGGATGTGACTGAAATACTGGCAGGAGGAGGCTGAGGGCAGCTGGCAGAAAAGATGTAGAGCTGTGTCAGTTTGGGAATGTGATCCTTATGGAGAGGATCTTAGGGGTTTTTTTTCCATGATCCTGCCTTGATTTCCTGCAGTAGGAGTGAGCTGTGTCTCCTCCAGCCCTGCTGATATATAATACAGAATATAAAAGTGAGTGTGTCTGTATATGTATGGCCCTGTATAGGTATTAACTCTGGTCTCAGTGTCAAAACCCAGATCCTGCCTCCAGCTGATCCTTGGATCTGATATCAGAGCTGGAAATTCTTGTTTTGAGCTAAATCCCAACAAGACCTTCCTCTCCTTTCCAATTAAAAATCCAATCTCTTGGGGTGGTCATTTTCCTCTTAAGAACTGCTGATTCTTAGCCAAACCATCAATAAATATGCCAGTAATTTAATGAAATCTTTGTGTGTATGTGCACTGACAGCATTAGTTTCCCTGGCCTGAATGCACAGAGTAAAGATTGTATGATCTGGCTGAATTTCTCCTTTTTCCACCCAGAATTCTTACACAGTCCCTGCCTCTTTATTTAAATGTGTCCTCAGAAAGTGGTTCCAACTTAAAAGCTGGAATACAAACGTTTCCTTCTTGCTGTAAAATCCTTGTAATCCAGTTGGAGTGAGAAAAAAAAAATGATCAAATGCAAACTGTGGGTCCTGCAGATTCCCAATTCCCACTCCGTGCTCTGGGTCCCACTGCACACACGCAGCACTTCCCGGCTGCAGCTGTTGGGCTCTGGGTTAGGATTTATGCTGCGTTTTTCCTCCAAAATTACTCATTCCCTTGAGACTGGGAAAACTAAAGCTAGGAAAATTAAAGCTAGGAAAATTAAAGCTAGGAAAATCCAATGGTTTTGGAATGGAGGGGTGAGAAAATGGATCTCAGGGAAGACAGGGCTGGAGGAGCCTCCAGGGGTTTGTTACGGATCTTGTTGGGATGTGAAATGTGACCGAGTGACTAAAATGGATAATGGACTTTCTGATAAAAAAAATAAAGGAATTCTGATCTTTATTTTAAGCCAGTGTCCTAAAAATAACCTCCAGCAGCATTTAAAGGGACAAGCTTCCAAATCTCCCCCTCCCTCCCCAAAAATCCAGCATCCCTCTGGCTTTGGGGCTGGGCATCCACCAGCACCGCTCCGGAGCCCGTCCCAGCCGAGCCTCCCCGGGCTGGGGCTGCTCCTGGCGTTCTCTGTCCCGTTTTTTTTGGCAGGATGAGGCTGTTTTCCAGCAGGGATGGAGTTAAGGGCTGCTCCGTGGTGCATGCTGGTACGAGGCTGGTTTGATGATGGAGCCGTAGTGCCCTGCTACCGGCATGTGCTGGGAATGGATGATGGGAAGTGTGGCACTGGAATAAGGACATTTCCCCTTCATCCCTGTGGGTTTTCCTCCATCCTAAAGCTCGCAGCCATGTAGGAGGCAGCCTCGGCAGAGCGATCCCGCGGTGGGGATGAAGGGTAGGGGCTGCTGGGAGACAGGATCACTCCGCTCCTTCTGCAACGCCGGCTGCCTGAATAAATTCCACAAGGGTTAGTGGATGCATCCCTGGGGCTTCCCTGCTCTGCTGGGGAGAGATGGAGGGGCTGCTCTGCTGGGGTGGGGTGGAGGAAGAGGTGTTTGACCACAAGACCAGCAATCTTAGGAATGCACGTGTGGAATCTGCCCTGCAGGCATCGTGTGCTACAGCCCTGCTGGGTTTGGTTGGAGATAGACAAATTGTGGGGCTCCTGCTTTATCAGGTGTTTAAAACATCCAGAATCCAGATTGATTTAGTTTTAATACAAAAAAGAAAACAACCCTTTAAATTTGCTGATAATTTGTTCCATTCAGGCACCTTTAATTGCACAGGGTATTGAGCTGTTTGTCATGGGTAAATCGGTCCCTGTGTTGGTGTCAGGATGTATTTTTTTAGTTCTAAGCCAAATTTTTTTGAGTCGAGATGGAATGAGAGTGTTGCTGTGTCGGTCCTGTGCTGCTCCCTGCCCATGCCGTGGTGTGAGGCAGAGATGTTCTCCAGGAACACTGAGCTGTGATTTAAGGTGTGCACTAAAATGTCCTGTCTCTTACTGCCCTCCGTGTTATTCTAGGTATTTCCCAGTTGAGCTCAGTGCTGGGTGTGCAGGAGCACTGTCCTTATGGCATAAAGGACTCTGCCCAAATCTGCACTGCTTTGGGAGAGAAATCCCCATTTTAGTGTTTTATCCTGAGTGGGATGAAGGAGGAAAAGGCTGGGGGTGGGTCCTGCCTTTCAGTTCAAGTTTTGTGTTGCTTCATGGCAGCACTTACAGTTCATGGAAGTGTTCCAGGCCAGGTTGGACAGGGCTTGGAGCACCCTGGGCTAGTGGAAGGTGTCCCTGCCCATGGCAGGGGGTGGGACCAGATGGGCTTTAAGGTCATTCCCAACCCAACCCATTCCATGATTCCTCAGTGGAGGGGCTGAGCAAAATCTGGTGTCTCACAGTGAAGGCTGATGGTGAGAAATGAGGATTTGCAGGATGTTCTTTGCTTTCCTTGCAGACCAGAGACAGCTCCCCTGACCCTGGGCACTGGCAGCTTGTCACATCCCATGTTTATTTCTATCCCTGCGGTGTTCCAAGGGTCTGCCTGCAGGAGCCTGGAACACCTGGTGATTCACACCTGGGCCTTGTGATGGTCAAATCCAAATGTTGCTTTTTTAATGTAGTTTGGGATAATGGCAGGACACAGGGAATGGCTTCCCAGTGTCAGAGGGCAGGGATGGATGGGATATTGGGCAGGAATTGTTCCCTGGGAGGGTGGGGAGGCCCTGGCACAGGGTGCCCAGAGCAGCTGTGGCTGCCCCTGGATCCCTGGCAGTGCCCAAGGTCAGGCTGGACAGTGGGGCTGGGAGCAGCCTGGGATGGTGGAAGGAGTCCCTGCCATGGCAGGGGTGGCACTGGATGGGCTGTGAGGTCCCTTCCCACCCAACCCATGCCATGATCCCATGGTCCTCTGTCACTCTGCTCCCTCCTGTGGTCCTGTCCTGCTCTCAAGCATCACTTCACAATAAATTATTTTATCTAAATGCAATTTCCTTCCTCCAGAAAAGGATGAGGAAAGGAGGTATGCAAATAGGTCAAATCAAAATTCAAGCAATTGAGGATTTACAGCTGGCTTCAGATGACCAAAAAAAAAAAAATCTTTTTTATCAAATCCAGATTGTCCTCTTCCCTCTGCTTTCCTTCTCGAGCTGTTTTTCCAGTGGGGTGACGTAAGGACATGCGTGTTCCAGGAGTTCTGCACAGAGCTTTACATAACAAGGCTTCAGTGAAGAGTAAAATGCCCCAAACCAGAAATATTCTCATCAAAAGCTGAAACCAGCCTTGTATGAGAATTCGGGGGAACGTGAGTGGTGAGCACTGGAGAAATGGGGAGTGGGCTTGGGAAGGGCAGGGAAGAACTTGGGGAGAGGTTTCTGAGGGTATCTGAGGTGAGGTTGGGGTATTTCCATGGCTGGCCTGGTCTTTTTCTGCCCCCAAAGCATCTCTCCCTCATTTTATGGTGGTATTTTGGGCAAGTTTTGCAGTGACATGTAAAAAATTTTCTCTGTCTGGTGGGGGAACATCCATTTCACACATGTGGAGCAAATTTGACAAACCCAGAGGCTTTGGCCCTGGGACATGACAGGCAAATATTTGTCATGTTTTAACAGCAAACTGAACCCCAAAGCTGGGAAAATTTTGACTTTTAAGACCAATTTACTGTAAAAACTGTGATGTGCAAAGTGTGTCGCTCTGGTAAGCACATTCCCCATTGGAAATGCAATATTTTGGATGAGAAAATACATCCCATGGAGGCTTTGCTTTTCATTTGGAAATCCTCATTCTGTGATTTTTTTTTTCCCTACCAAAATTTTGTCCTTAAATCCACTTATCTCCTCAAAAGGAGCTGTCTGAAGTATGTTTAAAATGCTGATGACTTTTAATGAGCAGCCCAGGGAAAAGCTGGGCCTGGCTCTGCTCAGCAGGAGATTCCTTGGGAACAGAAGAGCTCAGCCTGGAGGCTTTGGGTGGCTTTAGGAGTTCCTTTTGTGCTTGTAAGAAAAAAACCAATTATTGAATCTTTGGATTGAATGATTCCATAGTCCAGAATGATTGGGTTGAAAGGGTCCTTAAAGTGCCACCCTCTGCCAGGGACACCTTCCACTGTCCCAGGCTGCTCCAAGCCTGTCCAGCCTGGCCTTGGGCACTGCCAGGGATCCAGGGCATGACACAAATTGTGCCAGTTCTCTTTTGATTATACAGAATCAAAGGAAGATGCAGATGGATTTAAGGAGATGATTTGTTCTGTGTTTGTGTGTTAAGGGGCTGATCTGGTTCAGTCAGTGGGATCTTGGGTTTTGGGTTTGTGGCCAAGTTAAGGAGGAAGAACTGAGATGCTGAAGTCTTCAGAGATAGAGGAATGCAGGCACTTCACTTGCTGTGCACAGAAAGGTCTGTGGGTAGCTAACAGATAAAGGTAATTAGCTAATCATTAGTTAATTTTGAGGATCTCAAAGCTCTTGCCAGTAGAAGCAGTGCTGTTGCTGCTTGCAGAAGGCATTTCCATCAGGAATTTTCCTCTCCAGCTTCATGCCGTGTGTTTGGTGCTGGGCTTCTTACCATGCCCAAGTGCAGTCTATTAATATTAATATTTGGTGGTGACATGGATGATTATCCTCAAAGGAAATCACATCCTGGGCTGCGCCTGGCCCACAGCTTCAGCACAGAGGGGACCATAAAACAGATGGAAAAATGCATTTCTCTCCCTATAGACATGCAGAGTGTATTTATTTCGTGGCCCAGCTAGGAACCATTTAAATGAGTGTTTAAAGTCTGCTCAGGAGTGAGCTGGGTTAAATTTCCAGGAGGACCAAGCACATGTGGCTGCTAGAGCATTGATGATGGACAGGCTGTATCCTGCTCCCAGAGCAGATTTATTTAGAAATTTCTTGAGGTGGGGAGCTCTTTCCTGAGAGTTTTGGCATGAGGAGGTGTTGAATCCATGGGCTGCATCCTGGTTGCTCTGCTCCTGGGTTAAGAGTCTGGAGTTTGGGCTAGGGCTGTGTCTGGCTGGAGCTGCTGGGGAATTGGAGGTGTTTTATTGCAGCTTTAGCAGTTGTGGCTGCTGATTTATTTGTGAAAAGCACTTAAAATCTGTAATCATGGCTGGTGGATTCACCTGGTTAAAAATAAAGCCTGGATTCACCACGGCTAAGTCATGGGTCACTCAGGGTGCACTGACATGGGGCCTACCTGGTGTCCTTTGCTGTGGATGGTTTTTCCAGGTGAAATAACAATGTAGGAATGCCCATGGAGATGTGTGGAGATGTTTCATGTTGTGGAACCCTTGCATTTCAAGAACTGGGAGCTCAGGGAGATCAGTGTGAGCTGGGGATATCCAGGTGAGAAGTGGAAGGAATGCCTCCCCCATGACTGCCCTTGACCCCAGGGCTGGGGGAGGTGGATGTGGAAGTATCTCTGTGCCAGGGGGGATTCAGGCTGGATCAGGGAAAGGTTCTTCCCCCAGAGGTGCTGGCACTGCCCAGGCTGCCCAGGGAATGGGCACGGCCCCGAGGCTGCCAGAGCTCCAGGAGCCTTTGGGCAGCGCTGCCAGGGATGGACAGGGTGGGGTTGTTGGGGGTCTGGGCAGGGCCAGGAGTGGGAGTGGGTGATCTGTGGGTCAGCTCAGGGTATTCCATCATTCTATTCCATGATTCTCACTGGGATGAGCTCGGGGGGCAGTGAGTGTCCCTGGCCATCAGGGAATGTCAGAGTGCCTGGAGCTGGCCAAGCCCATCCTTCCCAGCAGGGAGCCCTCAAAGCTCAACAAAGCCGCAGATCATGTGCTGAGGGCAGGGAATGTTCAACTTCTTTCCAAAGGTGCCCTCTCTGCCCTGTTCCCTTTCATTTTTAGCAATTGTGGAGGTGGATTCTTGCCCACAGGCACATGTGGCTTGGCTGGGAGAGGATGCATCCCAAGGATGTGCAGGTGCCATGGAAATGGTTCAGGGACATGGTCTAGGGCTGGGCCTGGAGGTGTTGGAAATTAATGGTTGCACTCAATGACCATAAAGGGCTTTTCCAACCTGAAAAATCCTGGGATTCTGTGACATGGATGCACTGCCTGGGAGCTCCCGGTGTAGGCACAAGATAGGAGCTGCTCTGCACCTCTGAGCTGATCAGCAGCAATCACTAATAACAGGAGTTTATTAGCTGTATCTTAATTACAAAGCACAGTAATTAGGGAGGAAGTGGCCATCATGACAGCCTGATGGTGTTAATTAGAGACCAGAAATGCTCTTATAGAATTGGAAGGGACATGAACTTCCATCTCCATCAAGCAGCTCTGCAAATAGAGGCCCTGGCTCCAGCAGGAGTGGATTTCTTTATTTCTTTTCCCATTTTTTTCCTGATCTCTCTGCACTGACAGCCAGCACAGCACTTCCTGAGGAGACTGTGCAGTATGGAGTGCCCTTCTTGCTGTCTGTGCTGAGCTGCTGAGAGATTCCAGGGATGGGTTGGTTGTTCCGAGGAGCTTTTGGCAGTAAATCATTGACAGGACCTGCTGTGCAGGGAGCAGAGCATGGCCTGGCCTCAGCCCTTCCTGCTCTGTGTCCTGCTGCTGGAGCAGCTGTCAGTGCAGCCAGTGCTGCTGTGCTGGTGCTTCCTGCAGGGATCAAACCTGGATTTCCCTGTGCTCCCGCAGCAGGAACTGAGCCTGCCCAGGAGGGGGCTTGGGGTTGTCCTTGCTGTAAAGGAGGTGGGTGCCAGGCACGGGGCCCATGTGGGGTGGTCCGTGGCTCACCACAGGCAGTGAACTGTGACTTCCTGCTCTAGTCTCGGACATGTGACCGTACCCTGGCCTAGGGGAGAGGTCTGTTATCCTGTGACACCCATGAAATCACCTGGCCTTGCAGGGGACGTGACCTGGGGACAGAGGGGCTGCAAAGCTGCTGGTGGGAAAAGCCCTGGGGGTGCTGGTGGCAGTGGCTGGCCATGAGCCCAGCTGTGCCCAGGGGGCCAAGAGGCCAAGGGCACCTGGGCTGTGCCAGCCCTGG
>QUSF01000052.1:2309924-2335113 GCA_003676055.1 Chloebia gouldiae
CTGCCCACCCTCCCAGGGAACAATTCCCAATTCCCAATATCCCATCCATCCCTGCCCTCTGGCAGTGGGAAGCCATTCCCTGTGTCCTGTCCCTCCAGGTCCCTGATTCCAAATCCCTTCCCAGCTCTCCTGGAGCCCCTTTGGGAACTGGCAGGGCCTGCTGGGGTCCCTGGACACATCCTGGGCTTGCAGAGGAAATGAGGAGCTGCAGGTGATGCTGCCGGCACTGCGTGCTTGCCTCCTGCCAGTGGGGCTGGTCCTGGCCTCTCCTGCAGGGATTCCTGGCAGGAGAGCATTTTCCAGGGGTGACAAGAGGTGCTCACTGTCCCTGGCACCAGCTCTGCACCCAAACTGCTCCTGGAGTTCAGCACTTCGTGTGTTGCTGCTGTTCTGAGAATGGAAAATTTCTATTTTTATCAAGCCAGTATTTTAAATTTTTTAAAAATTCTCATTCCCAGCAATGAGCTGTGCTGCTGAGCCCCCAGTTATCTGCTAATGAGCCGTTATTTCCCTGTAATCACTCCTTCCCCTCCATGTTTTTGCTCATTGCTATTCACAAGTGCCCTCAGGGGACAGGAGGGACATTTGGCCATGTCCAGCAGGACTAACTGTGACTCTCCAGTGCTCCCACAAAAGCATCAGCTGGGTTCATTTACTCTCCTCCTGTGTTCCCTGCCAGCTCTGCCCCTCAGTCTCTGAGATTCCTGTGCAGGAGCTTTCAGGGCTGGATCTGTACTTTTCTGTAGGGCTTCCCAACTTCTTACCCTGTTGGAAACAGGGAGCAGAGCATTGTAGTCAAAAGGCAGAGCAAAAACTAACCACCTCCTCCAAAGGCCAGCAAAGTGGCATATTGCAAAGCTTCTTGGCTCTTCCTCAGAAGAGTTTTGGAAAGATTGTGAAGAAATCTGCTGAAAAGACTTGTGGAAGCAGCACTGATGCCTGCCTGTGTTTCAGCCCACATACGTACATACATATATATATATATGTGTGTGTGTGTGTCTGTGTATATATATATATATATATGTATGTATGTATTTATAGAGTCACAGTATGGTTTTTAGGTTGGAAAAACCCCCTGAGAGCATCAAGTCCAACTGTTCCCCTAGGACTGCCAAGGCCACCACTGACCCCTGTCCCCAGGTGCCACATCAACACAGCTATTAAATCCCTGCAGGGATGGGGATCCACCACTGCCCTGGGCATCTGTGCCACCCTGACCACCCTTTCTTTCCATGCAGAAATGTTCCCAAAATCCACCCTGGCCCAGCCTGAGGCCGCTCCCTCTCCTCCTGTCCCTGTTCCCTGGAGCAGAGCCTGACCCCCCTGGCTGTCCCCTCCTGTCAGGAGCTGTGCAGAGCCACAAGGTCCCCCCTGAGCCTCCTTTTCTCCAGGCTCAGCCCCTTCCCAGCTCCCTCAGCCTCTCCTGGGGCTCCAGCCCCTTCCCAGCTCCGTTCCCTGCCCTGGACACGCTCCAGCCCCTCCAGGTCTCTCCTGCACTGAGGGACACAGGCACAATGCTCTCTGCCCTCAGGGCTCTGTAGCTGCTCCATTTTCCAGCTTTGCTTCCTGAATATTTCGAGTTGTTCCTTGTGGATTGTCAAAATATCTCCATTTGACTTCTCCCATTTCTGCCCAACCCTTCCAGTGTCTGTCCTTCCAGTGACTGTCCCTCTGGGATGTGTTTCCCTGCCCCAGTGCCTTCAGGGTGTCCTTTCCTGGGACACTCTGGGAGTGCAGAATCCCAAACCAGCCATGGGCTGGTGAGGACTTATCAGAAATCACCTCATGTCTCAAATTTGCCTTCTCTGTTTCTATAACCCTGAATTCATCTGCTCTTTTAGCTTACTTTCCAAAATTCCATTGGAATTTGTATGGTTTTAGAATTAGCCATGACCAGTGGCTCCAGGGCTGCCTGTTGGGTTGGGTCTCTCCAGTGAGGCCACGTGGAGTCTTAGATTGATCACATCCTACATTTCATCTCCCATTTCTTCAGTGTGTCCATCCTATTTGTAGTTTAAACCCTGCCTTTTGCTATGTTTTAAACTCAATCTGTGTGACTCTGTAGCCCGAATTTCAGCTTGTTGGGGTTGTTTGGGTGTCTGGTTGTTGGGAAAACCCCGTTTGTGCCGGGAAGTGCATGACTGCAGTCCAGACAAAGTGCAGCCTGTGCTGCTCAGGATTATTGACCAGGAACATCATCATTTTGTAATTGCAGCAATAAAATGTTCAGTAGCTAGGCTGGGAATGCTGCAGTGATGGGAATGGAGATGCTTTGTGCTATCACTTTGCGCATTTTTTATCCTGCTTATTTTCATAGAGTCGTGGAATGGTTTGGGCCGGATGGGCTTAAAGCCCATCTCCTTCCAGCCCTGCCATGGCCAGGGACACCTTCCACTATCCCAGGCTGCTCCAAGCCCTGTCCAGCCTGGCCTTGGGCACTGCCAGGGATCCAGGGGCAGCCACAGCTGCTCTGGGCACCCTGTGCCAGGGCCTGCCCACCCTCCCAGGGAACAATTCCCAATTCCCAATATCCCATCCATCCCTGCCCTCTGGCAGTGGGAAGCCATTCCCTGTGTCCTGTCCCTCCATCCCTTGTCCCCAGTCCCTCTCCAGCTCTCCTGGAGCCCCTTTAGGCCCTGCAAGGGGCTCTGAGCTCTCCCTGGAGCTTCTCCTCTCCAGGTGAACCCTGCTAGGAGCAGTGGCCTTTGAGCTCTGGGTTTGCTCTGTGGAGCCCAATCACTAGGTGGGCCCTCCCCACCTGCTCCCAATGAATGTGACTTCAGGATGTGTCACAGCTTGTCAGGAGCAGCCAATTTTCCCTATTTTTAGGTTCCCATTTGCCTGCACATTTTCCCTTTGCATTAGTGGGGAGAAGCCACAGCCCTGCCAGGTTGGTGGTAATTGCTGAGCGATCACCCAGATTTGGAATGATGTATGAGTGCTTATTTTTCCTACTATTTTGATGATTAATTCTCAGTGTAATTCTTTCTAACCACCAAAATTCCGCCTGTTCCTGCATCTGCAGCTGCTATAAACCTCATCCATCTCCCTGGCAGCCGGGCTAGGCTATTAAATATAGATCCCTGCTCCATTTAATATTCATAGCGATTAAAAGTGATGAAAGCAGCTGTGTCTGCCAGAGCCAGGCTGGAAATTGCTCTGCTTCAGGAATGACGGGTGAGCAGCGTATCCCAGAGATCCAGATAATTCCACAGGAAGGGCTGGTGATTCTGAATCATACCCTTGCTTGGTGTTGGGATAAAGGGAATCTGCAAAGGAGGTGCGATTGATTTTTGTGGATTTACTGTGAGGAGGAAGAGCTTGGAGTTTCGGATGGGATGGCTGCAGGATTTGCTGCTGGCTGATCCTCATGGACATCTTCCACTCTGTCTGTGGGAGGAGAAAGGCTTTTCCCAGGCAGCTGGGATACTTTTCATACTTTTAGATCCAAAACTCCCAGACACGTGTGGGAAAAGGCAGGAGAAAGTGCACAAGAGGTGGAACTGGGAATGGAGGCATAATCCATGCTGTGCTGGTGGTGGGACCATCGGGGCACCTGAGGGCAGCTTATTCCAGGGATTGGGAACAGCCAGGGTTGGGACTCCCATGCTTCCAAGCTCAGCTCCCCTGGCAGATGTGCAGGTCCTGCTGTCCATAGGGAAATCAGCTGCTGAGGTGCCCCATTGTCACTGCTGTGGACTCTGGTGGCTTTGGGGCAACCCAGGAATGCTGTTTGAATTAAAGTCATCAGTGTTCCTTCCATCCTGTCAGAGTTTTCCCTGTGGATAGCACTCAGAGATCTCTGCTCTGGCTTGACTTCACTCCTGCAGTATTGATCTCATACTTCCAACCCCCCCCCCCAACCCAGTCACCTCATTCCAGCTGCCTCCAGGAAAGCTGGGTTTAATTTCCAGCACAGGGCCAGTCCTGCCTTGGGGAGGCTCCAGGGACTCTGATGGAGTGGTAGGAAAGCAGCTCAGGCTTGCAGGAAGACTGGGGAGAGATTCACAGTGATCTGTGAATTCATTCAGGACTGTTGCTGAAAATTAGGATACTTGGGAAGGGAAAGTTTTCCACTCCCAGGGAGAAGGAAGGTGAGGGATGTAGGGTGAGGAGAGCTGTGCTGGACTTGGAGAGGAAGATAAGCAGGGATGAACTGCCTGCCCCAGCCATGGTGTGGGGCTGAGGAGCTGCGGTGTTTTGGGCTGGAAACATCACAACCAGACTCTGGATGCAGTTTGGGAACTTTGGAATAAAAGGTCTCATGCTGAACCTTTCAATCCCTTCTACTGCTGGTTTATCCTTGAAAAGGAGAAGCTCTCTGAGCTCTGCTCATCCACGGGCAGCACTGGCACAGCCCAGCCATGAGCAGCAGCTCCCCGGGATTGCTCCCTGATGGTTTTGGGGTGGGAGCTCTGCATGGAAGTGCCTCCTGTGGGATCCCTGTCCCTGGCATCCCCATGGACTGCACTGCAAAGTCCCAATGTGTCCCTAGAGCAATGGGGACGCTCTGGTGTTGTGCCTCCAGCCAGCAGCTTTCCCACCAGCTCTGGCAGAATTTCAGGCAATGGCAAACATTTATCTGAGGGAAGATTTCAGGATGGAAGAAGGAGTGGAAAGGGAGCTCTGCCTTGGTGGCTCTGCTGGGAGGCTGCTCCAGGCACTGAGGTTTGTGTTCTCAGGGTTGAGAAGCAAGCCCGAGGAGGCTTATGGACGATGGCTGCCGATCCATTTTCCATAGATTAAATTGCATCACAGCTCCAAAAATAATCCCCCCGGTTTACGGTGAGGCTGCCTGTTCCTATAGCAACACTGCGTGCCCGTGCCCTACAAACCAAACCCAGCCTGAGCTGCTCCTGAGTTCAAACAAAGCATCAGGGGCTGGGCTCGGGGAGCACTTGGATTTGGGGGTGGAGGTGTAAAATACCAGCCTGGATGGATCCTGGAGAGGGGATTTATGCGAAGCTGCTGTGGTTTGTGTCTCTGGGATTTGCAGATGTTCCCCAAGTGCATGGTGAGGAGAGTGGGAAGCAGCAGCTGCATTTGTGGAGCCTTCCCGTAGTGAGGGGGGAAGGAAGAGAGAGGAGGAGAGGGGGGAGGAGGAGGAGGAGGAGGAGGGTGTTATGTGGGTTACTGCAGTGCCTGGGGCCAGCCCTGCTGTGCCACACTTGTGTCGTGCACGGGGAAGAGGCATGGGGCTGGAGCTGGGTGGTGATGGCTGCTCCCTCTGCTCAGCCCAGATCACTGCTCGGGCCCAGGCTCCCGGAGGTGTTGGCACCGAGCCTTGCACAAGGCCAGGGCAAAGCTGGGCTGCAGCACGGAGAGGGGGATGAATTCAAATCCTGAATAGTTCCTCTGTGCCACTGGCAAGCACAGGGAAATCTCCAGAGCACACTGTGAATGCAGGAATCCTTAGGAGGATGCTGTGGAGGCTGGGCTGCCTCATCCACAGCACAGGAGCCAGAGGAACCTGGCAATTTGTTGTCAAATTTTTCCTGCCAGCCTTTCATGTTTGTTTTCTTGAGGAGCTTTTGTTCCCTGGGGAAGAGAGACATGAATTCCTGCTGAATGTCTGCCTTTCATTCCGGGGGTGAGGAGGAGCAGGGTGAGCCGGGGTGAAGCTCCTGAGCTAGGGATGTGCTGCATCCCAGCATGGGGTTGGGAGCCCCCTGCCACCCCCTGAGGCTTTGCTGCTCTGGGGAGGATATTTGTTCCACGCTGGAGCACCAGGAGGGATGAGGGTCAGGTGGGAGCACTGCTGTTGTCCTGCACGGAAAGAGGGGATCCATCACTGAGCCCTTCCCTCTGCAGGGGCAGGGTGTGCAGGGGGCTGGAGACCATGGACTAAAGCACTCTGTGTGTCCTTGGAGGAGCTCCCTGTGGGGAGGAGCAGGAGCCCTTCCTGGCTCCTGCAGGGCCTCCAGGCTTTTTGCTGCTCCTGGACACGGTCCCGATCCTCTTTGGCCCTGCCCAGCTGGGGGATGTTGGTTTGAGGTTTTACTGGGATTTAGGAGCTGCTGGGAGCTGAGGACCCAAAAGGACCAAGTTGGGGGAGAAGAGTGAGGGCATCATCCAGAGACAAGGAGCACAGAGCATTGGAATAGAACCCCAGAATCATTAAGGTTGGAAAAGTTCTCTGAGATCATAGAGTTCAACCATTCTCCCAGCACTGCCAAGGCCACCACTGACCCCTCTCCCCAAGTGCCACATCCACACAGCTGTTCAATCCCTGCAGGGATGAGGATCCACCACTGCCTTGGGCAGCTGTGCCAGTGCCTGACCATCCTTTCCATGCAGGAATGTTCCCAAAATCCACCCTGAGCCTCCCCTGGCCCAGCCTAAGGCTGTTCCCTCTCCTCCTGTCCCTGTTCCCTGGAGCAGAGCCCGACCCCCCCGGCTGTCCCCTCCTGTCAGGAGCTGTGCAGAGCCACAAGGTCCCCCCTGAGCCTCCTTTTCTCCAGGCTGAGCCCCTTCCCAGCTCCCTCAGCCTCTCCTGGGGCTCCAGCCCCTTCCCAGCTCTGTTCCTATCTCTGGACACTCCAGGGATGGATGCTCCAGCCCTTGAGCATCCTCCACCTCAGCCAGTCCTCACTTACCCTTTTTGGTTCTTTCTCATTCCCTGCATGTGTGGAATCCCCTTCAAAGCCATCACTAAAACTCCTTTTGGGCTGTGCTGGAAAATATTTCAGTTGGATTCTGCTGGGTGTCTCTCACCATCATCCTGTGGGAGTTGTGTTTCCCCTCTCCCCCTCTTCCCTCTCCTAAATCCTCCCAAGTATTGAGGAATCTGTGTTTTTGCAGCTTCCAGGAGGTTCTGTGACACTCAGTGGGTGCTGTTAGGATCCCCCCATTTGTGCTGAAGTCCCAGTGCTGTGATCTTGCTGGGCCTGCTGCACTTTGGCTTCTGCAAATCCCCTGTGGTCCATCCTCGAATGAGGAGCCCTGGATAGACTCTCTCTGTGGGTATTTCCTGACCTTTGGGGCGTTTTCCCAGCCTTAGCAAAGCCAAATAATTTTTTTCCCCTGTCTGAGCTGATAGAGAAGCTGGAATAAAGGCAGGATCTCCAAAGCTGTGGTGTTCGGCTGGGCTCCAAGCAGAGACCTCCAGGCAGAGGCTTGCTGCTCTTCCACCCTTCTGGCTGAGTGAATCCTTCATCGTCAGCAATGGGATAAATATTTCTGCAGATCTTTCCTCCAGCCCTTTGTGAGACTCTCCAGCTGTAACTACAGGAGTTGGTGTGTCCTGTGCAAAGGTTGGACATGATGGAGGTCTTTTCCTAAATGATCCTGTGATTCAAAGCAGCTTCACTGAGAACAGCCCTCTTCTCAGTGAAGGGAATGAACAGCTCTGTCCCTCATTGGCAGAATGAGGGGTGCCAGAGCCCAGAGCCCTGTCCTGTGCTCTGTCACAGCATTCCTGTAGCAGTCTGTCCTGCTGGAACCCAGCTGGGGAGCTGCTGGGGGTGGCCTGGTGGGAGCAGGGCTCCTCCACTGGGATCTGGGGCTGCTGCTCCAAAGCTGGGGTAGATCTGAGTGGCTGCTGCTTGCTGCAGGAAACAAAAGGATTCATGTTTCAGTGGATTTGGGAATTGTTCAGCCTTCCTGGGAGCTCCCAGGAGAAAGATGGAAGCACCTTCAGAGGCAGTGTCAGAGCTCCACCGTGGAGAAGTGAGGAGGTTTGGGTGCTTTGTGTGATCATTTCTGCTTTCAGCTACTCTGATTTATTTGACTGAGGCTGTGACATTGAATTTTCTTCTTCCCATGCTTTGATTTGAGATAATTGCAACAAATTATGTTTCTTGAGATACTGATATATATAGACAATATTATATAATTAATAATATATACATATATTATTAATTGCTTCCTGCTCTAGTGGAACATGTCCCTGCCCATGTCAAGAAGATGGAAGGAGATGAGCTTTAAGGTCCCAGCCCAAACCGTTCCGTGATTCTCTGACTGCAGTTGCCCAGGAAGGAGGAGGAAGGTGGTATCCTGCTGCCCACCCTGCCAGCATTCCAGCATCCCACAGCAGCAGCTTTGGGACAGCAGGGGCTGGTGAGGGATGCTCAGCTCAACCTGCTCAGCTGGAATGAGCAGCATCACTGGGCTGACCCAGGTTCCTTCCCTCTTTTCGTGGGCTTTGAGGCATTTATATAATTCTGCACAGCGATGAAAAATTGGGCCATGCTGTGTTCCTGCCTCAAGCTGAGCACTCGGGCAGGGACTGTTCCCACAGCCTCGGTCAATGGGCAGGAAATAATGTCCTGGCAAAGTGCAGAGCCCATCCCTCCCTGTGCTCTGCCATCCCTGTGCTGGCACTGCCCAGGCTGCCCAGGGAATGGGCACGGCCCCGAGGCTGCCAGAGCTCCAGGAGCCTTTGGACAGCGCTGCCAGGGATGGACAGGGTGGGGTTGTTGGGGGGTCTGGGTGATTCTTGTAGATCCTTCCCAACTCTGGGCATTCTGTGATTCTGTGAAAAATCTCCAGGCGGGGATCTGGGATTGCACCTGGGCAAGGTGATGCTCTGGAAATCCCAGAGCACAGACAACCCACGGGGCCAGGGCTTTGGGGCAGCATTTTGTGTAAGGCAGGATGGGGGCAAATTAAAGGGAGGGATTTGGGGGTTAAGTGCTGCCTGGAGATAACCAGAGAGGTACTTTCTCTTGCTTGGCACAATTTTTGCAGCAGTTGTAAGCAGATAAAACTGTCTTTGTGAGTTATTTTTGATATCTGCAAACAGAAAATTGGGAAATTTGGATTGTCCCCTGGAGTCCCTCAAAGGTGGGTTTTGCCACGTTCAGCCTCCTGTTGGCAATGACAGCTGAGCCAGCGGGGTTGGCTTCTGCTCCTGGGAGCTTTATAAAACATGGGACTTTATTATAAATTGGCTATTAAAATCCAGCCTCGTTAGTGATCAGATCCCAGAGCTGTGGAGAAGAGGTTCTGCCGTCTGGAGTTCAGGCAGCTGGCACAGCCTGCACAAGCTGCTGGGATGCTGTGAGAAGAGCACAGTTTCTCTGGGGAGAGAGGTGGTGCAGGAGGCCAGAGAAAGCCCCAGGGACACAGCTTAGAGCAGCAGGAGCAGCCTGGTGTCCCTCTCCCAGGGAGTGCCTGGGGTATGGAATGCTCTGTCCTTGGAAGCACCAGCTCAGGATAGGTGCAGAGACAATATCCAAGCTCAAGGAATGTGCCCACCCTGCTGGAGACCCTTTGTGTGCCCCAGCATGGATGGCACTTTGGGAATACTTGAAACTTTTGTATCAGAAGATGGATTTTGAGGAGGTTTTTGTTATTTTCTGTACTGGTAGAAAAGTGGCTTTGATTTTCTTGACAGATCTTTTGGAGTTGGCCTGTGGTGTGAGCCTGTGCCATCACTGTGGTGCCTCTGTGCACCCTCCTGGGATAGAGTCCTTGGAATCCTGCTTGTTCCTATTCCCCTACCTGCCTGTTCCTTCCTCTACCAGCTGTTCTGGAGACTTCCCTGATTCCGGGTGTGTTTTCAAACCTCTGGTCCTGTCCCCTGTCCAGACTGTCTTTGGGAGCTGCCCAGCCCCCTCAGCTGGCAGATCACCTTCCTTAGGAAGCTCTCAGCTGCTTTCCCCTGGGTGTCCTTGGTGGCTGCTTTCTCTCCTGGCTCCAGCAGCTGCTGCTTGTGTTTGTCAGCTGGGTTGTAGAGGGGCCAAGTGGTGACACAGGGAGATGCTGTTCCAGTGTTACGGGGTTTGCTCCGTGCCCTGTTGTCCTTGGATTTTCTGCCATTGTCCCTGGGCAATGAGGTTGGTTCTTATGTGGAGGATCAGCTCTGTCCCTGAGCTCTGCCTCCTGTCCCATCACATCTACTCTGGGGAGGTTCTCCACGAGTCCTGGTGTGACCCTGTGCTGTGCTCTGCTCCTGCTGCCACCCTGGGCTGATGTTCCTGTGACATTTATCCATATCCTTGCCTTTGGATCACAGTCATGGAAGGGTGCTCTTCCTCTGCTTTCCTTACTGTGGATTCAGTCTGAGCAGTGCCTGAACAACTCTTGCAGTACCCAGAGCATTTCCAGAGCTCCTATCAATGAGCCAGAAATAGCAGCCAAACACCCACCTGCCAGGGAATCACGGGTTTCCTTCTTTCCTCACAGCCTTGAGAGGGAATGTGCTGCTCCCCTGTTACACCAGAACCATCCCTGAGCTCCATGCCTGGATTGTTTGGAGAATGTTCTCACTCCCCCAACACCCCCAGACCTGGCAGAGAAGCTGCAGCTGAGTTTTGCTGGTGCCCATCTCTCTGAAATCCAGAAATAGGAGATTGAGAGAGGAGATACTGGAGCAGCTCCCTGCTCTGCTGCCTCAATGGGTTTTGGGAGTAACTGGAAAACCCTTGGCTAAACTTCAGAGCATAAGGATGGGGCACAGCCCCTGCCCAGGACCTGCTTCTGTCTCTTTGTGTTTGCTTTGGGTGCTGCTGCTTCTTGGGGCTGATCACCTCCTTCCTGAGGGAGCAGTGGAGTGATCAGAAATTCTGTGTTACCCTCACTGAGTGAATTTGGGTTAGTTCCTTGCTTTTAAGTGTTCTGGAGTCACAGGAATTTTTTCTGCTGCTGATTGTGGAGTTTTCTGCCCTCTGAAGACGTGGTGGTAGTTTTGCATAAAGTGTCACTTTCCTTGGTGTCTCTGTGACCTGTCCCTTTCAGGTGCCGCAGTTCACCCTGCCCGAGCAGGGCTGGCAGAGCCCCCAGTGCAGGGAAGGGCACTGGTGAGCCTGGGAAGGGCAGGTTTGGCGTGTGGCACCCCCTGTGCCACCCCACCACCCAACCCTGAGCCCGATCTCGGTGACAGCCGCCGGAGCGGCTGCTCAGGGCTCTGGCTGCCGCTGCCACCACGCTGTGCTGCCGTGCTCCGGGGGGCTGCGCTGGCAGGAGGTGCCAGGTCCCGCTCCCCGCCGGGCTCAGCGGCCGGGGGTAACCATGGAAACGCTGTTCTCTCCATCCCTCCCTGTGCAGATGACTCGGGTGACGAGGAGCCCGCCTCGCAGTCAGACAAGAGCGAGCTGCACGGCCCCCTGAAGACCCTGTCGAGTAAGCTGGAGGACCTGAGCACCTGCAACGAGCTGATCGCCAAGCACGGCGCGGCCCTGCAGCGCTCGCTCAGCGAGCTGGAGAACCTGCGCCTGCCGGCCGACAGCGGCGAGAAGATCAAGGCGGTGAACGAGCGCGCCACGCTCTTCCGCATCACCTCCAATGCTATGATCAACGTGAGTGCTGCTTCTCCTACCCCTCCTCCTCCTCCTCCATCCTCCTGCCCTCCCTGTTTGCTCCCCGTGGCTTGGCTCGTGTTACCGCGGGGCCAGGCTCAGCACGGCCGGGGCTCGGCACTGCGCTGAGGGCATGGGGAGTTGGGAATTGGCTGGGAAGAGGGCATGGGTATGCACCCCACTGAGACTCAGGTATGCTACATCCTTACAGCCTGCTCCATGTAATAGGTGATCTTTGTAAAGCTGGGAAATGTGGGTGTTGGGAATGCTGAGGGGCTTTCTCCTGCTCCGTGGGTGCAGTCCTGCCTGGCAGGGCACTTCAGAGCCCATTGCCCGCTGCAGCTTGAGACCCACATGCCACATTCCTCACAGCCTCATTGCTTCCACGGAGCTGCTGGTGTTCCACAAGGCCGTGGGATTTAACCTCCTCAGAGTCCTGTGCTGGCTCTGCTCTCCCAGCCGGGTTGTTGGAGGTCAGGAAGCGGTGCCGGCACCGCCCCTGCTCCTGCCTTGTTCAGCCTCACGCTGCTTTCGGTGGTTTTTGGAGGCAGCTCGTGTTTGGAATGTGGCTCTGCCTCCATCACAGTGAGACAGCCTTTCCTGGGGAGCCTGGTTTACCCCGAGGAGCTGTGAGAGAGAGCAAAAGTGAATAAAATATGTAAAGAAAATTAAAAAAGAAATAATCCCAAAGCTTCACTGGGCTGGAATAATGTGTGAAGGCAGAGCTCAGGGAATTGTGAATGGAGCAGTGCTGTCGCTGTGCTGTCCCAGCCCTGAGCAGAAAGAGGTTGGGTGGCATTTGATGTGGGCTTTAAAAAATAACAATAATTCCCAGCAGGAGCTGGAGGCTACACAGCAGCATCCCCACTCCTAGGATTCTGTAGCCACGGGGGGAAAGGACTTCTTGAGTCTCTCTTTCGTGTTTCAGAGCAGTTTGAGGATGCTTGTGCAGCACTTTCCCCACAGAGAGTTTGTCCGTCCAAGTTTTGGGAATGGGGTTGGCAGCATGGTGGGAGGTGCCAGCATGTCGGAGGCAGAACAGCAATGGGATGTGGGCAGGGAATTGCCAGAGAGAGGATTCTCCAGCAGTCTTTGAGAAGGGATGAACAGAGCAGTATTTGCTGTGTCCAGCCCAGAGAGGAGGAGGAGGAAGAGGAGGAGGAGGAGGAGGTTGTGGTGTTTGCAACGTGATAAAAGCTTGAGCAAGGCTGTCTGGAGGGTGGGAAATTCCACAAAAACCATTGTGCTGGGATAAAACAGCAGGAACGTGGCTTGTCCAAAATCCCAAGCAGGTAAGAGGGTCTTGGGGGGTGGCAGGGCACATTCTCACAGCATCCTTTGGTACTTCAGCTTTGGCTGGGCATCCTGAGGAGATGCCCGAGGGACAGACTGTGTCCTGGAAGGGGCAGGACTGAAGGAGCAGGGTGGGAGCAGCGTGGCGGCTGCGGGAGGAGGCTGTGGCTCTCCCAGAGCCCTGCTGAGCCCGTTGTTTTGGGAGGAGGTGACGGAGCTGTGGGCAGGGGGACACTTTGAGGGGCTGGGTTGAAAAGGCAGGAGAGGGACAAGCAGTGAAGGGGGGGCCAGGAGGGAGGGGAGCAGCCTGACTCCCCTGTCATTCTGTCTCCAGCATGGATCCCTTTCTGTGCCTTGATTTCTCCTTTTAGATGGGCTGATGCCTTCTGGAGCTGCCTGGAGCTTCTTATGGGGGGATGGGGGGAGCTCTGTGCAGTGCAAAGGTCCCAAAATCTTCTGTATAGAGCATGAAACATCGCTCCAGGGAAGCACGGGGAGCTTCCTGGTAGAAATACACTGTGCTCATGCCCACCTCCATCCCCGAGCACGTATCCCATGGCAGCACAGGGTGCTTTTGCCAGGCCAGGAGCTCCTTGTAGGAGAAGTTGAAGTGTCCTTGCCCACCAGGCTTCTCCTGGAGAGTTCCCAGCCAGCAGCACTGGGCTGGTGGATGCTCTGTGTGCAGGCTCTGCCCTGGCTGCAGCACCAAACCTCAGGGATCTGCTTCATGGAAGTGGGTATGGATCTGTGAGCAGAAGGTGTGGGTGCTCCTGGGGAGGGGTGGATGCTCCAGGGAAGGATTGAGTGTTCCAGGGAAGGAGGGATGAGTGCTTCAGGGAAGGGAGGAGTGCTAGAGGAAGAAAGGATAGGTGCTCCAGTCAAGGAATGGGTGCTGTAGGGAAGGCATAGGTTTTCCTGGGAAGAAGGGATGGGTGCTCTGGGGGAGGGATGGATGCTCCAGGGAAAGAATGAGTGCTCCAGGAAAAATAAGGGTGCTCCAGGGAAGAAGGGCTGGGCAATCTAGGGAAAGTCTGGGTGCTCCAGGGAAGGAATGAGTGCTCAAGAGAAGGGAAAGGTGCTCCTGGAAAGAAGGGGAGGGAGCTCTGGGGAAGGTCTGGATGCTCCAGGGAAGGAATGAGTGCTCCAGGGAAGGGAAAGGTGCTCCTGGGAAGAAGGGCTGGGAGCCCTGGGGCCGGCGCGTGCAGTTCCTGTGCAGCTGCCTCTGATCCGATTATGTAAATGGCCCTGGAGCCCCGGGGAGCGCAGCAAGCACAGGAAATAAATAAATAGAGATGGAAATGCAAGAGCTTTGCTGAGAAGGTGACCTTCCCTCTGTGCTCTGGGTGCTGCCACACCTGGCACCAGGTGCTCCTCCCCAGAGGTTGGAGCATCACCTGGGCAGATGGTGCTGGGAGTGATGGGGAAAGGTTTGGGTGGAGTGGGATGTGCTGGGCTGTTGTGTTACAGGTGAGGATTTCAGATGTGCTGGATTTCAGGCTCTTGCAGGGCTTAAACTGAAGCCCAGAACTCTGTGAGCCTCCTGTTGGCTCTGCTCCCAGTTGGAATTTCACCAGGCAGAGTCCAGGCTCGCTCCTCTGGGATGGAGGAGCCCGGTGTCAGCAGGGCTGGGCAGCAGACATGGAAAGCCAAGGCACAATCTGCCACGGGGGAGGAGTGGGAGGTGTGTGAAAATAAGAAGCAACAAATTACCGGCAGAGAGGCCCAGAGGATCCGGAGCAGTGCGCTGAGTTGTGTAGACTCATCCAAGAGTGGGGAAAGCTCCGTCTCATCGTTCAGCAGGAGACAGCAGGCAGGAGGGATGTGTGGATGTGCTGAGGAAGCCAGTTGGGGCGTCGGGAAGAGCTCACAGGGCTGTGGGTGGTGATGGAATTAGGTTTTTAATAGGAATGGGGATGCTACGGTGGAGCTTTGTGCTTCCACAGGAACTGGAGTGTGGAGAGCAGCAGCCTTGGCCTTGCCTGTGCCATTTCTGGGTTAGCTGGTGTTTTCCCTTGAGGTTTTGGAGGAGCAGGGCTGCAGGAAGGCTCTGCTAGGCAAGTGCAGCCCAGACAAGGAAGGGTGAGAGGAGCAGGGGTGTGGTGCTGGGTGGAAGATGCTGCTCCATCAGGACCTGAAGCAGGCAGTCCCAGGAGCAAAGGACTCACCTGTCCTTGAGAGGCACTGCTGGCCACCCCAGCCTGTCCTGCAGGGATGCCAGCAGCTGCTTTGAGGCAGGCTGATTTCCCACCCAGCTTTTCCTTTCCCATGGCAATGGACCTACCTGGAGCAGCAACACCTGAGACATCAGCACAGAGCACCCTCCATCCTTCAGGCCTGCCAGGAGGGCTTCCAAGAGTGTGAAACACGGAGCTGGAGCCAGAGTGAGATGGACAACAGCATGTGCTGCCTCTTCTCCAGGAAAAGGCCCCCAGGCTGTCAGTTTAAATCTCTCCAGGACATCCAGCAGCATCCCAGAGGCTGCATCCTCCAGGTTTCTCCCTGTGGATCCCCCCAGGGCTGTGCTCCATCTCAGCAGCATTTTTGGGGTGGCCCTTTGCCATGTGCCAATTGTTCAAGGAACCTCTGGCCTCTCCCTGCAGCCACACTGGGCTCCTGGGGACTCTGAGTAGCGTCTGCATGGTGGAGTTGGTTTATTTGGAGCCCTTTGGGTGCCTGTGCTGGAGTGAGCTGCCTGGGCACAAGATGTGCTTCCCCAGAGTTGCTCCTCTGCCTCCAGCTTCCGTGTGGAGCACCGAGCCCCCTCTGCACCATGGGAATGCTGCTGTGATTGATCCATGCTCCCCAAACTGTTCCCATATTAACTCAGATGATGCTGAGCACCTGCTCTGAGCAGCCTCAGGTTGCCCAGCACAGTCTCCAGCCCAGTGAGTTCTGGTTTTATCCAGTGGTAGATGATGGATACACCCTGTGAGTGTGTCTGTGTCTGCCTGGAAAACTGCTCAAAGCTGGGATCACCTCCTTGGAGCGACCATGGGTCCGGGGTGGTGCTGTTGGTCCATACCGAGTGCTGAACTGCTTCCTGGTGTGGATGGACATATGGCCTGTCCCTTGGGGTCCCCAAACCCATCACGACACAGGCAGGGTGATGGATCTGACATCCTCCATCTGGGCAGCAGGGAGGGCCCAGCAGGCTGCTGGGCTGCTCCCAGTTCACCCCAGCACAGCCAGTGGGCTGGAGGAGCTCTCCCTGTGCATTCAGGGGTTAATTCCAGCACTGCAGTGAGAAAACTCCATCTTTAACCCCTGGATTTGCTTCTTCAGGGCAGGGATTCCCTCTGTGACCCCAGGCAGCTGCTCTGCTGCCCAAAACCCCGGCCAAACCCCACGGGGGGGCAGGGCTTGTTCCCGTGCCCATGGCGAGGGTGGTGGCGCAGGAGCCGGCTGTGTTAATTATCCGTGCTGCGCTAACGACGCGCACTAATCAGCGCCTCGCAAACCATGTCACCGACCCAGAAAAGGCCCGGCAGTGGGATTAAATCCCTAACCCAGCCCTAATCCCCTCGGATGAGAGGGCTGCAGCGAGGGCTCGGGGTGCCCTGCGCGTTCCTGCTGCTGCGGCGCGGCGCTGACCAGGAGGTAACTGGTGGGTGCTTTGCTCTTACTGGGGGGAGGGTGGGAGGGTGACAGGGGCACCCCGGGGTCTGTCCCTGCCTGACTGGGGCTGGGGGAGTGCAAATAGGGGGATGTGGAGATGGGGAGATGTGGAGCCTGGCCCTTCTCTTGGAGCTGCTGCGCCTTTCCCGGAGCATCCTGTGATGCTTTTAAATGTAGAGGTGTGAGGGTATCTCTGATCAGATCTGTTCAGACAGGCAGTGCCTTCCTCCCATTCCCTCCTCATCATCATTCTCTGAGAGCTTCCAACGGGGTTTTATCAGGCGTGTGGGTACTCAGACCTCGTGTGTGGCTGTGGGGCCTCCATGCTGGCCAGGGCTTTCAGTGGGTGCTCCTGCTCACCCTGCTGTGGGGGTTTTCACCTGTCTTCCCCCTCTTCTCTCTCTTCCTCCTCCTCCTTCTCCTCCTCCTGCCCATCTGACCCCCAGGAGGTTTTGGACTGTCCTGGGGCTCCCCTCAGAACCTCGTGCAACAAGAGAGGGGATGAATCTGTCCCCAGCACCTGAGGGTGCCCCTTGCAGCTCTGCCCTCCTGGATGTTTTTGGCTGAGAGGGATGACTTTTCCACTGAGGAGAGCTGGGAGCGTTTGTGCCATGCTGCTGGGTCAGCAGGGCTGTGTTGGTGGGCCCGGCACGGCCCTGCACCGTCAGCAGTGCCTGGGCTTGAGCAGCAGCTCTGCTGAGCCGGGAGCCAGCCCAGCCAGGCATCACCTCTGCCATTAACCTGTGCCCAAGGATCCTCCTGGGATCCTCATCCCTGCCTGGAGGCTGGGGCAGGATGGGGCCCTGGGGAGGGCAAATATCAAAGCATTGCTGGGTGAATCCCTTTGGGGTCACAAGGGTTGTGTTTGTCTTTTCCCTGAGCTGCTGCCCTTCCTCCAGCTCCTTTCTCCAGCATCAAAGGAAGAAGCTCCGGAATGTCCCCTCTGCTCTCCTGGATTTACCCAGGGAGAAGTTACAGCTTTGGGAGATGAGGGGATTGTGCGTGGCTACTGCTGCTCCTGTAGTCCCTCTCATACTGTGAGGAGGTTTGCAGGAGGCTGAATGCGAGGGACAATCCAGGCAGCTTCCTGCAGATCCCGGGGTCGGAGCTGCCCGTGGGCCATGCCAGCTGCTCCTGCTGCCGCGTGCTTGGACAGATGCTCCTCCAGCCTGGGGTCTGCTCCATAGGGGATGAGGAAGGCAGCCAGCGAAAGCCTCAGGAAATCTGTCATCCTGGGAGCTGTTGGCAGGACAGAGCTCCCCGGGCACACCAGCACCGGGATGGGGGCTCCAGGGGCCTGGAAGGGGAGACTGGCTGCTCTCCTCGTGGTGGCTCTGCTCTGCAGACCCTGAGAGGGTCCCCCACTGCTAGGGTGGATTTGGGGGCTTGGGCAAGCGAAGGAGAATGAAGAATGTGCAGCAGCCACCTGGAGGTACCTCCCTGCAGAGAAAAGCCAGTGCTGGGAGCTTCCCAGGGAGGGGAATTTCGGTACAAGTGCCAGTGGAGAGGCCCCGCTGCTGTGCAGGCAGGTGAGAGCACCAGGACAAGTGTGAGGCTTTTCGTGGCTGGAATAGACCAGGGAAGCTCTGCAGGGGTACAGTTCTGGGTAGCCACTCTGCAGCAGGAGGTCCCAGCACAGTCTCAGCTCCCAGAGTATCTTCTGTATATCTGCCCTTGGCACCCTCTGGCATGGCCAGGGGAGGCTGCTGGGTGCTGCTCAGTGAGGTTTGGGGTGGGAGGGTTGGCACCCTGGAGTATCCAGCGAATTCCTTAGTTGTTTTCCCACCAGAAACCAGACTCAGATCCTTCCCCAGCATAACTCCAGCCTGGCACTGCCTTGGTCTGTAACCCTGGGCAGTGTTGGTCCCTTCCCTTTCCCAGAACCACACTGGCCACGTCCTCTGCCGAGTGCTGCTGATTCGGGATCGGTCCCTGTTTCCTCCTCCACAGAGGCTCCGTGGGGTTGGGATTAGAGCCTCTTAGCACAGCCAGCTGGTGGATTTGCCACTGTTTCCCACTAATCCCCTCTTCATTGCATGGGGTGGATTCCACGGCGCTGACGGCGGCACTGCAGGCGGGGTCTGGATGCTGTGCCAGCCCCGGTGCTTCGGGATGAGCTTTGGGATGAGCTTAGCTCTGAGGAACCCCTGGACAGGGTGGATCTGATTGGAACACTGGTGTGTCCATGGCCTTTAAACAGGTGGCCCAAAATAACATAGTAAGGTGGGAAAATTCACAGATTCACAACCAGGAGACAAGATCTGACCCCTCCAGCATGTGGATATATCCCAGACTCCTTATCTTGGACTTTTCTGTCTTGGACATCTCCATCATGGACATCTCTGACTCCCAGGGAATCCATGAACCCCAGAGAGAAGCAGGCACTGCTGGAGCACAAGGTGCCACATGGAATGGGAGCATCAGGGATTTTGGGAACACCTTGTTCAAGCACTGGGTGTCTGGCTGAGCTGCTGACAGTGGCATCAAGGGGTGGGCTGGAGCCTGCTCCACTTTCTTCCTACTTCCTGTTGGGTCACCAAGTATCCTTCCCAAATCTGTGCTTTTTTTGTAGCACCTATTTCCCCTGGATGCAGTGGGATAATTTTCCATGGTGAACTCATAGGGTTTTGTGCAATGTCATCTTGGTTTCTCAGGGTGTCACAACATGCTGAGGCTCAGCCCAGCTCTCCCCACCGGCCCTGCCACAGGCAGGAACAGTTCCTGGTGTTTCCACATCCGGCTTCAGATGGACGCTGGCTGAGGGTCACTCCAAGGATTTGGGACAGATTTGCTGTTATTTAAGCAGGCTGGGTTGATGTGGCACTGAGCAACCTGGCCTTGGCTGTGGGTGCCGTCACTGTCGAGCAGATGACAACGCTCCAGACCGTGTCTCGTTGCCATCTGACTATGTGGGTTGATTTGGGATTCAGGTTGCCTCTATCCTAATATTTCCCCTTTGCTTGCTGCTCAGAGTGTTTTTTGGAGGAGGAAGGACAAATCAACCATCTCTGGGTGCAGTGGCAGATTGTGATTCTGTATCTCACTGCTCTGAACCCAAATGACTTCAGCTCCATCCCTGGAAGTGTTCAAGGTTGGACAGGCCTTGGAGCAGCCTAGTGGAAGGTCCCCCTGCCTGTGGAGGGGGTGAAATGAGACGAGTTCCAAGGTCCCACCCAATCCATGCTGCTGTGATTCTCTGGTTTCGTGCTGTGCCTGGCTGTTTGCAGAGCCAAACAGAGGCTCTGCAGTTGCCCTTCCCTCAGGGGGCTGTTTTGCAGCAAGCAGCAGCAGCAGCCAGCTGTGTCCCAGGGTTTTGATGACTCCAGGAAGGAAGGGAGCACTTATCTCCCAGGCACTCGAACGGCAGAGCTCTGTCCCTGCTGAGTGGAGTGATGGCTCCTGCTCTGTAATTCACCCAAGAAAAAGAGATGATTGAATGCATCTGGCACTTGCTTCCTCTCATGTCACTCCTGGGCTATGAAGTGGTCCTTGTCCCATGCTTGAGGAGCAGGAGGTGTTGGTCCCACAACAGCAGGCACTTCCCTGCTGGATTTTTCCTGCCCAAAGGCTGGATTTGTGTGTCTGATGCTCTGGGGTGCTGGGACAGGTGGGATTGCAGGTGTGAGCACATTCCCTCACCATCCAGCAGTGTGGTGCTGTGACTGGGAATGCTCAGCTGTTCTGGGGCTGCCCCAGAGGGTGTCACCCTGTGGTGACCCCAGGCAGAAATATTCCCCATGAGGGTGGGCAGGCCCTGGCACAGGGTGCCCAAAGCAGCTGTGGCTGCCCCTGGATCCCTGCCAGTGCCCAAGGCCAGGTTGGACAGGGCTTGGAGCAGCCTGGGATAGTGGAAGGTGTCCCTGCCATGGCAGGGGGATGAGACAAAATGAGCTTTAAGGTCCCTTCCAGCCAAGCTATGCCATGATTCCATGAAGTCTGGCAGGCCTTGCTTGAGATCATTTACCCTTTAAGCTAATTAACTTCATCTCTTTGTTCCTTCCATCCGATTTCGACTGTTTGCTCCACTGAGGAAGCAGAGAACCCCGAGGGTGTGTGACACCACCACCTTGGCTGGACACGGGTGACCTCGGGTGATTGTTTTCCACTGCATGAATAATCCTCTGGCTGTTAACGATGTTCCCATTAGCCAGCAACAAGCTGTGAAATCGGGATACTTGCTGTGACAAATGTGTGAAAGGTGCTAAATGTGCCCATGGCTGTGCAACTGCTGGGCACAGGGAGGGACCAGAGAGCTGATGGCACCAAGGGTTGCCTCCTGCTCCCCGGCAGGATCTCGATGGCACTTTGCCTCTTCCTCCAGGAATTTGCAGGGGCCTCAGTGGTATTTTTCCATCTCTTTTGGCCACCTTGGCTGTGCCTCCTGTTTTGGCTGGGATTTACAGTTCCATCAGCCAGTGCTGGGTTAGGACTTGCCACAACTTCTTCCAGCCATGGAGAGGAGGAGAAACCACCTCTGTCCCTCCTGCCACATGGTTGCAGGTAACACTGGGGCTCCCTGAGATCAGGGACTGTACATGGATGGAGTTTGCTTTTATCTGTGGTCACTGATGACCTGTCAGCCTGGCTGCTGCTCTCCAGCCCTGTCTGTGCTGTGGTGATGCTGAGGCAGAACAACCTTCAGAACTTTAGGATTTGATGCAGCTCTGGCCCTGGGGCAAAACCCAGGTCATGTTCTGTCACCTCCTGTACCTGCTGCCCCTCTGTGAGTGGGAGGCAGCAGTTTGGATGCTGTGAAGGATAAACCCAGTCTCTGATGGGGTGAGAAGCATGTGGAGATGGGCACAGCATCCTGTGCCCTTTCCTCTTCTTAGAGCCTGGATCCTGGGAGAGCTTCGAGAACGGTGGGGCCTCCCAAGGCTGTACCTTCATGGCCTCGACTCCTCAGCCCTACAGCTCCCTGGGGAATCACTTTTCCTGCACTTTCATCCTTCAGCCCAGGCTCTGTGCCCTCCTTTGGGAGCATTCCTCAAGGAGCCTCTTCTCACTCTCCTGTGTCCCTGTGCCAGCCTCTCATGGATTTGTGGCTGTCTTGCTTACAGCCCCGAGCAAGTTCAGCTGGAACTAAATTTAGCCACCTCTCCATGAGAATTCTATAAGCTGGGTTGCGAGGTGTTGCTCCTGCTCAGTGGCTGGGATTGTTTGTACCTTGGGAACACCAAGGCAGGGGATTAATGCTGGGAACGAGTGATGAGCTGGGATATTCGTGTGTGAGCTCCTCATCCCAGTGCCCTGCAGCCCTTGTTCCATACAGGGATGAGTTTTGGCTCAGGACTGAGCTCAGTTGATAGAGACTGTGAAAAAATATCCCCTGATGCCTGTTTGGTGCTGCTCCCACCTTCTGTGAGCATCCCTATGGAACTTGGCACTGTCTGGCTGTAGGGGATGTAAACCCAAATTAATCACTTTAATTTGCTTGGCTGCTGGTGGCAGCAGTGGAGGCTGAGTTTGGCAGATCCCTCTTGCAGGATATTCTCTCCTCTCCACCCTGGCATCACTTCTCTCCAAGGAGCAAACGTGATCCTTGTTTGGGTTGATCCAGAGCCTTTGATCCTGGTTTGGATCAAGCCATTGTCTGAATTAGAGAGGAAGAAGCTGCAGAGAGGGGCCCCTACAGCCTTTCAAACCCAGGGAATAATCCCTGTATGTATGCCAGCTCCTAAATCCGATTGTGGGATGCAGCGTAGACCATGCACAGACCTGACCTGCTCCATGGAAGCTCCACAGCCTGTGGTGGGATCTGTGGCCTCGTGGGGGCCATCCTGCTCATCTTCCCCAAACCTCCCCACGCTCTGCAACGCTGACAACCATTCTCCATCACTTGGATTTTTTATATGGCTGTCAATGAAGCCCAGTGGTGCAGGTTTCCCTTTGGGATTCCCTATTGAATCCTCCTTGTAGCTTTGGGATGGGAGATTCCGAGGTGTTACCTGCTGTTTTTCATTAGGATGTTGATTCTCGTCAGCAGCTCCCAGCCCTGCCTCCCCATGACTCCTCCATAATTACCTCCTTTCCCCCTAATTCCCTGTTCCAGCCCGTGGTTAATTGTGGTAGGATAATTACAGGTGATCTCGTTTTAAAGCACTCAGCCCCTGAGCTGGGAGCAGCCGGCATTTCCCACCCTCGGTGCCAAACTGGGCATTTCTGTGCCTGCTGCCTGTGGAGCTGGACCTTTGGAGCAGATAATGAGCTTTGCTGGGATGGAAGGTCATGGCCATATCCCGTTACTTGCCCTGGTTTCATCCTCTTAGCCCAGTGCGTCCGTGGGACACCGGAGCCAGCGGCCAGCCTGGGATGGTGTCACTGGGAAGGGCCAGGGCAGGGTCCCCGTGGGCTTTGGGCCATGGGTGGCTCCCAGAAGGATTTTGGGGTGGGGAGGAGCCGAGTTGTTTCCAGAGGAGGGGGTGAAAACATCGCCCTGAGAATGTGGGGTCTTGTCTGGCCTTTGAGAGCATCGACTGTTCCCCAGCACCGCCAAGGCCACCACTGACCCTCTCCCCAAGTGCCACATCCACACAGCTGTTAAATCCCTGCAGGGATGGGGATCCAGCACTGCCTGGGCAGCTGTGCCACCCTGACCACCCTTTCTTTCCATGCAGAAATGTTCCCAAAATCCACCCTGAGCCTGCCCTGGCCCAGCCTGAGGCCGTTCCCTCTCCTCCTGTCCCTGTTCCCTGGGAGCAGAGCCCGACCCCCCCCGGCTGTCCCCTCCTGTCAGGAGCTGTGCAGAGCCACAAGGTCCCCCCTGAGCCTCCTTTTCTCCAGGCTGAGCCCCTTCCCAGCTCCCTCAGCCTCTCCTGGGGCTCCAGCCCCTTCCCAGCTCCGTTCCCTGCCCTGGACACGCTCCAGCCCCTCCAGGTCTCTCCTGCCAGGAGGGTCCCAGAGCTGATCCCAGTTTTGAACACATGTATGATGGAAGCACAGCCAGGAATGTGGGGGGACGGGACCCTGAGCCCTCCCTGCCTTCAGTGGGAAAAGCATCAAAGGGGTGGAGGAGGGGACACATGGAGGGTCTGGTCCCTCCATGTTCCAGGTGTATGTGAAGCAAAACCTTAAAGGAAAAACTTCCTTCCCTGGATAGTCTCAAATCCTGCTCCTATCCAAGGGAAAGTTTTGCTGAAGAACTGATGAATTGGAACTTTCCTTGGACAAATCCTGGTAAAATCAGAGCACGTCATGGAAGCTGAAGCCCTGAATCTTCTGCTTGACCAGGAGTTACCTCGATCCTCAGGTGCCACCTGCAGCCCAAATGCTGAGTAACCAAGCCAAGAGCTGGGTGAATCATCTGTGGAATCTAAATAGCTGGAAACAGAAAATAAGCAAGTCCTGGGAATGTTGGAAGTCTTTCAGACATCCAGAACGCTCTGGTTTGAATAGGTTTGAGTTTTTCAGCTAGCATTTATCCATTGGACTTCCTTGGTATCACAAAGAGTTGCACAAGCACAGTTAATTTCCCTTCACTCTGCCAGCTTCTGGAGAATTCCATAAAAAATCCTGTTTCCCTACTTTGAAACATAAGAAGAAGTTCACTGTGTTGTATCTGGCAGAGATCTGGGGTGGGAGGAGCAGCCCTGCCTCCGTGCTCAGCTGCACGTGGGGCTGATGGCAAAGGAAGCAGTGAGGCCACGGGAACTCAGGGCTTCATCCAAGATAGAAAATAACCTAAAAATAGAGCTGTGAGGGCCAGGCTGTCCTATGAGGCCATTGTCTGGGATGAGGCAGTGTGGGACAGCCAGAGTGTCCCTGTGTCCTGGCCCTGGGCGGATGTCCTGCTCCCGGAAAGCTCCTGCTGGGAGTCCGGCGCAGCTGGAGCTGGCTGATGCCACTCCTGGGGGGCTTTGGGGGGTTGGTGCCACGGGGTTCTCCTGCCAGCCTGGATCGTGGTGTCCCAGCTGTCCCCCGCCTGGTGGCACAGGATGGGGGTGCTGTGTGTGCTGCAAGGCTTCATTTGGAGCACTCCCTCAGACCTCCTTCCCTGTGCCCTGTGTGTCTCCAGGGTCCCCATGGCTGGGGGGTCCCCCGGGCTTGTTGGGGAGAGGAATGGGGGTTCTGGCCATGGTGGATGTGTTACAGGGGCCAGGCCAGGCCCTGTGCTTGTCCTGGGCTGTGCAGCTCCAGGGAGGAGCTGGGCGTCCTTTGTTTCTGCCTCCCTGGAGCACAGGGATTGCTGGCTCCTGACTTAGGTTGCCCAGAGAAGCTGTGGCTGCTCCTGGATCCCTGGAAGTGTCCAAAGCCAGGTTGGATGGGGCTTGGAGCAGCCTGGGCTACTGCAAGATGTCCCTGCCCACAGAACTGGATGATCTTCAGGTCCCTTCCAGCCCAAACCATTCCATGATTCTATGATCCTCTCCTGTCTATGGCTGTTACCCCAGGGACCACTGTCCCATTCAGCTTCTCCTCATTTGCTGAATTTGGGCATGAAGGTGTCACTCGAGACCTCTGGGCTTTGCTGAGGGCTGTGAGAGCTCCCGAGGAGCACAGCGGGCTCCGGGATGGGGACAGGGACAGGCTGTGGGCAGGCTCTGGCAGGCTGGGCTGCCAGGGCCAGCTGTGCGTGTTGCAGCCACCTCCTCGGGGGTGGTTCAGCTTCGGGCGGCCGGAGCTGAGCTGTGGATGTGGGCCCTGAGCACAGCTCTGGGAGCTGCTCAAACCACGCTCCTGGCAGAGGGGCGGGAGCACGGACTGTGGAGCCAGCCCGGGGTCGCCGTGTGCCGTGACACCTCCCGGCTGAGCTGTGCCTTCCTGCCGCAGGCCTGCCGTGATTTCCTGGACTTAGCCGAGAGCCACAGCCGGAAATGGCAGCGGCTGCTGCAGCATGAGCGAGAGCAGCGGATCCGGCTGGAGGAGACCATCGAGCAGCTAGCCAAGCAGCACAACAGCTTGGAGCGCGCCTGCCGCGGGGCGCCCGGCCTGGCCGCGGGCACCGCCAGCATCTCCAGCACCGCCAAAGGTGAGCGCCAGGCCGGGGCTGCTCGGGGGCCCTGGGGTGGGACAGGGCTCTTAGGGGATCCTGGGATGGGACA
>QUSF01000052.1:2341594-2390046 GCA_003676055.1 Chloebia gouldiae
ATCCCATCCCATCCCATCCCATCCCATCCCATCCCATCCCATCCCATCCCATCCCGTCCCGTCCCGTCCCGTCCCGTCCCGTCCCGTCCCGTCCCGTCCCATCCCATCCCATCCCAACCTGGCAGTGCTGAACAGGCTCTGTGGGGTCTCCTGGAAGTGTGACCCAAGGAAGGTCCTGCGGTAGATAATCCCCAGAATTCCTGGCTCTGCTGTCCCTCCACACCCCAGCGCTGTGGGCCCAGTGTCACCCAGCTCTGCCTGTCCCCAGATGGTCCATCCCAGCCTGGGAGCCATCCCAGTGCCCGTGGCTGCAGTGAGGTGGGACACTGCCAGCCACAACCTGAGCCCCGGCCTGCCTGCCAGGGTCAGAGGTGGCTTCAAGCCTCAGCCACCCCAGCACTGTGTCACAGAGCTGTCACAGAGCTCAGGTTCTCCCACCTCAGCAGTGTCACACCTTCACCTCCCCTTGCCTGGCAGCAGTTCCTGGCCTGTCACCTGCTTTAGCCTGGAAGTCGATGTTTCCTGGCCAGGATCCATCCCTTAGCCAGCTGCCACCCTCACCTTCCTGGGGTACAGTTGGAAGTCCCGGGTGGATTTCTCAGCCTCATCCCAGCTGTGGTGCCAAGCCCAGGTGTCCCCCCTGGGTGCCTCTGACCACATCTCTCCCAGTCCTGCCTGTCCAGTAGTTCTGGACACCCCTGACTGCATCATTCCCAAACTTTGTCATCCCTGTTCTCATTCTTTCACCCCCTTTTTCACCACACTTCTTCCTCCATCCCTGTACCCTCTCAAATAAATAACCTGCCTGAAATTGCTTTCTCCAGTTGGTCCCAGTTTTCTTCTATTTGCACCCAGATTTGATATTTCTGACCAATTCCAGCCTCCTTTCCCACTGCTCTGAATTTTCCTTGGTGCTGCCTGTGCTGCCCCAGCCCACCAACGTGCCCAGCCAAGCAGTGATAATCCAGTGCCTGAAATCCAGTTATCCAAATAGGATTTCCTGCTGCTGGTGCCTGGGATTTAATGGCAAGGCCTTGGCCCTGCCCGTGTGTGTAATCCTGAGCTTGGGGCGCTCAGCTGTAATTACAGCAGGGAAATCATCCCAGAGCTCCGGGGATCCGTGGGTGCCTGTGCCAGGCTGTGCCACCAGCTGAGAGCCTGCTGAGGACAGGTCCCTCTCTCTGCCTGGGATATCCCTGCTCCTACCTTGGTTTTGAGCAGCTTTTTTCCAGGGCAGGGCGATGTGAGCACCATCCTCTAACAAGTCTCTCTCAGGATTTAGGGTGCTGTGTCCTCTCTGCCAGCATGGTGTGTGTGTGAGGGAAAAGCCAAAGCTTTGCTGTGTGTTCTGGACAACTCGTGGCCCTGTGTCCTCTGGGATTTCCCAGGTGCTGTTCACTGGGATTACTGGGGTGCCAGCACATCCATGTTCCTCAGCCAGGATCCCAGGAAAGCAGGGCCAAGTCCTGGGGTCAGGGAAGAGCAGCATCTCAGAGTGGTGATTGCTCAGGTGAAGATCTCATGGATCATGCTTTGAAATGAGCCTGAGCAAATCCTGGCAGGATCCTGGTGTGTCTCCCTTTGCTGCCAGGGCACCTCACGGGGGTACCCCCGACGCCCAGGAGGAGGTTGTGGTGCACAGGAGCACCCTTAATGCCAAAGCTGACGTGGTGCCCAGGGCCTGGAGCACCCGTAGTGCTGAGCTGGTGTGGGGCTGTCCCCTCTCCAAGCACTCAGCCTGCCTCTCTGGTGGCCGTGTCCTCACGGGCTGTGTGTCCTGTCCCCAGGTGAGCCACCACCCCCCGGCAGCAGCCCACCACGTGTACTCCAGGCGAGGGTGGACGTTGTGGCAGGAGATCACCATCGCCAGCAAGTTCAGGGGCAAATACCTCTCCATCATGCCACTGGGTAGGTGATGGATTCTGGAATTCTCTGGGATTGACTGGCCTTGCACTGCTCATGCAAAACCCAGCAGTTAAAGGAAGTGCTTCCTTAGCCTTTGGCAATTCCTTGGGTTTACCTGGGGCTCAGAGAATCCCCTGGGCTCACCTGGGGCTCAGAGAATCCCCTGGGCTCACCTGGGGCTCTGAGAATCCCCTGGGCTCATCTGGGATTCTGAGAAAGCCCTGGGCTCACCTGGGGCTCAGAGAATCCCCTGGGGCTCAGTGAGTTCTACCCCAGGCAATTAAGGAGTCCAGGTTTGTGCTCCAACAATAACATGTCTGCCCTGGAAGTGGAAATGATGCCAGCTGCAAAGGCGCCTTTGCTTTGGAAATACCCTGCTTGCTCTGGATTTCTCCTTCCATGATATTTAAAATTAACTTGCTGCCTGTTTTAACCCTCTCCCTGTCAGTCAAGTGCAATAAGCTGTCTCTTGCCAGCATTTTATTTTCCTTTTGCCTGTCCCTGGGCTGGGCAGCATTCCCAGAGTGGTGCCAGTGCCTGAATCGACCAGGCAGCACATTTCTGACCTGCTTTTAGAGTGAGTACTTTTGGCAGAGAGCAGAGGGCCTGGCAGGACTTTTCCCTTCCTTCCTGGAGCAGACTAAGGGAGGGGTGAATCCAGAGCCAGACCTGGTTGTGGGGGATGCAGGGAGAGGGGTGGCCCTGGGGATGGGCACAGTGCTGGGTTGTTGCTGGGCTCTGGGGAACATCAGGCCCTGCTGAGCTCAGATAATTCCTCTCTCCACAGGCACCATCCACCTGGAATTCCACTCCAGTGGGAATCACTATGTCTGGAGGAAGGTCACCTCCACGGTTCACAATATCATCGTGGGCAAGCTCTGGATCGACCAGGTGGGTGAGGGCACAGTTCTGCCTGGCTCTGTGGGGCTGGAGGAGCGTTTTCCTCCTGGGGACCTGCTCCTGCTACGATGGGAAGCTGTGCTGGGATAGGAAAGGCTTCCTGGAGCCTTCCCTGCCTCTCCCTGAGGCCAGCAGGTGCTGGGGGTGGCTGGTGTGGGGGGCAGCCACTGGTGCTGCTGTGCCCAGTGGGGATTGGTACCTGCACTACAACTAACACCTCCTCTGTCTCTCCCTGCTGTGGTTCTGTGTCTTTTATCCAGTCTGGTGAAATAGAGATTGTTAACCATAAGTCCAAAGATAAATGCCAGCTGAAATTTACCCCCTACAGCTACTTCTCCAGGGATGTCCCCCGCAAGGTGAGTATCCAGCAGGGACTCTGCTCCTTCAGGGGTCACACCTGGCTCTTCCAGGCTCCCAGTACCACTGGGATGAGCCCCAGCCTGGGGCTGAGGGGCTGGCCAGGCACCTCTAATGTGGGTCACCAGGGAGGGCTGGGTGGCACCTCCATGTCCCGTGGTTTGGCTCTGATGTGCTGGAGCTGCAGCACTGAGACGTGGGAGGGCTTTGGTGGGTTGGACACCCACCTGCAAGGTCAGAGATGTCCCAGGAGACACAGCACCACATCCAGCTGGGCACCTGGAGGCTGTGGTGTCCCTCTGGGCATTCCCACGTGTCACCAGAGCTGTGTCCCCCTGCCAGGTGACAGGGGTGGTGAGCGACGCCGACGGCAAAGCCCACTACGTTATGTCCGGCACGTGGGATGAGAAGATGGAGTGCTCCAAGATCCTCCACAGCAGCCACGGCAGCACCAGCACCGAGGGCAAGCAGAAAACTGTCTACCAGACACTGTCCCCAAAGGTCCTGTGGAGGAAGTACCCGCTCCCGTGAGTGCCCTGGGGTGGGATGGCACAGCAGGATCGGGGTGGGGATGGGATTTCCCGGAGCCTTGTGGAATGGGAGGCTCGTGTGCCCAGGCCTGAGGACATGTGGGACTTGTGGGGCTGAGTGGGTCCCTGGAAGGGGAAGGTGGCTTTGAGGACTCTTGTGGATGGGTTTGTGGGGGCTGGTTGGGTTTTTGGTGCGGTGGGCTCTGGCAGGGAGGGCTGTTGGCCACTTTGCCTTGCTGGTCATCATGTCCCTGGCCATCGTGTCCCCCAGGTCACTTTGTCCCCCTGGAGACCAGCCTTGCCTTGACCCTTGTGACCACGGCAGGGCTGGGCTCAAATCAGTCCCTGAGCCCTGCGAGCACCAGCAGACAGTCCCTGCTTTGGGGATTTTCTGTTGGGATGGGGACTCCAGCACTGCCCTGGGCAGCCTGTTCCAATGCCTGACCACCCTTTCCAGGAAGGAATTTCCCCTAATATCCAGTCTAAAACTGCTGTGCTGCAACATGAGGCCATTTCCTCTCATCCTGTCCCTTGTTCCCTGGGAGCAGAGCCTGACCCACCCTGGCTGCCTCCTCCTGTCAGGGAGTTGTGCAGAGCCAGAGCCATCACACACCTGTCAGCAGCTCGGTCCCTTTCTCAGCCACACACATCCCATGGGAAACATTCCATGCTGCCCAAATTCCTAAAGAGCCAAGCTGGATTTATCCACAGGGAGGTTTTATTGAGGAACTGAGGCTTTTAGGAGAATTTGTTGGGAAAACCACCCTTGTGGCTGTAGGCAGACTGGGGTCACTGTTTGCAGCTCAGAAGGTGCCCCCTGAGCCTCCTTTTCTCCAGGCTGAGCCCCTTCCCAGCTCCCTCAGCCTCTCCTGGGGCTCCAGCCCCTTCCCAGCTCCGTTCCCTGCCCTGGACACGCTCCAGCCCCTCCAGGTCTCTCCTGTCAGGAGGGTCCCAGCGCTGCCCCAGCTCTGGAGTTGCCCCAGCAGTGCCAGCTCATGGATCAGTGGGGGCTGGGGGGCTGTGCCTGAGGCATCCCCCAGCCCCCATCCTGACCAGGCTCTCTGCATTCAGGGAGAATGCTGAGAACATGTATTTCTTCTCGGAGCTGGCGCTGACGCTGAACGAGCCCGAGGAGCGCGTGGCGCCCACGGACAGCCGGCTGCGCCCCGACCAGCGGCTGATGGAGAGCGGCCGCTGGGACGAGGCCAACGTGGAGAAGCAGAGGCTGGAGGAGAAGCAGAGAGCTGTGCGCCGCCGCAGGGAGGCCGAGGCCGTGGAGGCCCTGGAGGAAGGTGAGGAGGCGCTTGGGGCTGGTTCAGGATGCGGGGACTGCGCTGCCCGTGCTGCCCCTGGTTGTGGAGGACACACCCTGCAAGGGGAGGGTGGCTCTGGGGGATCCTTGTGGGGGCTGGTTGGGTTTTTGGGACGGTGGGTTCTGGAAGGGAGGGGCTTCTGGCTGCTTTGCCTTGCTGGTCATCATGTCCCTGGCCATTGTGACCCACCAGTCTCTCTGTCACCCTGGAGACCAGTCCTCCCTTGGCCCTCGTGACCACGGCAGGGCTGGGCTCCAATCAGTCTCTGAGCCCTGGGAGCACCAGCAGACAGTCCCCGCTCTTGTGGGAGCTGTGGGATTGGGGGCTGCAGGTGCAGAAGCCCCCCTGACCCCCGTTCTGCCTGGCCAGGGAAGGACTACGAGGGGTACATCCCGCTGTGGTTCGAGCGCAAGCTGGACGCCGTCACCGGGGAGCTGATCTGTGTCTACAAGGGCGGCTACTGGGAGGCCAAGGACAAGCAGGACTGGAGCGTGTGCCCCGACATCTTCTAAGCCCCCCAGAGCTCCAGGGCCACCCCTGGGACAGCGGCATAGCCCGAGGGACAGCGAGGACACGCTGGCAGCGTCCCACCGGGCCGACAGAGTCAATACATGCAGAGATCCAAACAGGGATTCCAAACCTATTTTTTTATGCACTAATAAATAGCATCTTTTTTTTTTTTTTTTTTTAAAGATGGCTTTTCCAGTGACTGCTTAGGAGGACACGTGGAGCTGGGTTGGGTTTAGGATGTTCATTGCTGTCAGGAGTTGCTGCCTATATCCTCCAGCGCCTTGGCTCCGGTGGCCGAGACGTCGACTTCCAAAGATGCCCGGGGTGTGGGAATGCCGTGCTTGTGTGAGCTCTTCTCTTTGCCATTTTTTTTCTTCTTTTGGGACCCCATTTCTCTGTGGACTTTATGGAATTATTTTTTTAAAAAACAAATCCTGCTCCTGGTACAGGTTTCATTCAAAGACGGACACAAACAACTCTGCTTGGAAAACTGTCCCCAGGAGCTGTGGCACTTGATCCCAGAGGCTCTTGGTGGTTCCACAGTGCCCAGTCATCCCAGTAACAACAAGTAGGATATTTCAGCTGGTGACTTTGGGGTGTTTGACCTGGTTTTTGTTTTTTCCAAGAGCGTTGGAGGTGCTTCCCCACAGTCTGATGTGTTCAGGCAAAGCTTGAGCCTGTCTATATTGTGTGGGAGTGGATTGAGTGAGGTTTGCTTTGGTTTTCCTGAAACCACATCCGAAGGGGGAAATGGCCTCAGCGAGGCTGGGAATGCCAGGGCGATGCAGTGAAGAGTTCTTGTCCCAGTGATGCTCCTGGCTCCATGCCCCTGCTCTGTATCCCTGCACTTGGGGGCTGGATCTCAGTTCCAGCTTTTCCATCGGTGTCTCCCTCCTGAGCTGTGCCGGAGGCTGGATGGGAGAGGAGGGAAGAGGTGCCATGATGGTGCTGGGATGGAGCCTTGGTCCTGCATCTCCCACCCTGTTCAGCCAGACAAGCCTGGCCACAGGCTGAAGCTGGAGGGTCTCTGCATCCCAGCAGCTGCTCCCAACTCCTGTTCCTCCCTTTCCTCATCCTGCAGCAGTTCCAGTTTGTCAGGGCAGGGAATCCCTCGTCTCCCTCACCCCTGCTGGGTGCCATCACTCTGCCTGGCTCTGGATGCACTGGGAGGAGCAGAGTGAGCACTGCTGGTGACAGGTGAGGACTGGGAGCACCAAGGAGAAGCAGGAGGTGGAAGCATCCCAAAGATGCGATCTGCTGGGCCAGGAAGCAGCAGGAACACCTGCAGACCTGCACTGGCCCTGCTGGATCCCATTTTTGCTGTCTCCTTCTCTGGCTGTCCATCATATCACACTGACCCTGCCTCCGGAGCCATCCTGAGCTGGCCCATCACACCCACGTGAAGTTAATTAGCAATAATGAACCTTGAGGCAATGGTAACTGGAATATCCAGGCTTGCACATGGGACACTTAATGCAATCAGGGTCCTCATCCATCAGTCTCCTCCTGATCAGCTTCCAGCACTTCCATCCCTGTGATCCCCACGGTGTATAGTCCCCACGGCCCTGACGGCATGACCGTGCTGCAGGGCAGCCCCCACTGCTCTCAGTGCACCCTTTAATCTTATTTATTTGCTTCTAATTTATACATATATATATAAATATATATAAAACTATTTTGCTTAAATTTCTATGGTACACAAAAGATGAAAAATGATGAAGACAGAAGTGTCTGTCTGAGTTTTTACAGCACGAGTACGATTCCCCTCAGCTCATCCCTGAGGTTGTGATGATGGAATGATTCCCATGGCGGGGAAGCAATGGTTTGCTCCAAAGCTGGATCCTGTAGCATGGAAAAGGTGTTCCAGAGACATTCCCATCTGGAAACGATGGGTTTGGGGTTAGAGGAGTGGCACTAGGGATTCCTGGGAGCGGGATGCTGCAAGCTGCTTCCCAGTGTCCCGAGAGTTGCAGCAGCTGCTCCGGAATGTTCACTCCTTCCTGGAGCTTTGCCCAGGCTCTGGAAAGCTGATCTGAAATGATGCAGCCTGGGGTTTGGCCTGTGAGAGCTGCCCGTGTCCTGGCCCCAGTGTCTTGCCCGGGAGAGGGAGGATGTCCCCACTGATCCCTGGTGCCGCTGCCCTGGCACCGAAGTGTCCCGGGGGATTTGTCTCCCTCGAGGCCTGAGCCGGGTCTGCAGCACGGCTGGAATGGAGCTCTTCAGAATGCCTTATTTGCCTTTTTGCTGTGTCAATGCAAGTGTCAGCCGGGAGCTGGGAGCAGGGAGAAGCTCCAGCACAGGCCGTTCCCAGGCTGGACTCGGCTGTTCCCGGGCGGAGCAGAGCAGGGAGCGGGATGTGCTCCCTATGTGCTGGCACCGAGGGTCCTGCTGGGCTCTGGGGCCCCGAGGAGTCCCCTCTGCTGTGCCCCCATCGCCTCCTCCGTCTGGGAACCCCCTTCACAGGCCCTGCACAGCTCCACGGAGCCTGGGGGAGCACGAGGAGCACCCCAACCCAGAAATCCCCCGGATTTTAGCCTAATGGAAAAAATTGCTCCATCTTCCAGAGATCATCTTATCAGCAGCACTAAACCAGAGCACCATCTCCTGGTCCTTCTGTTCCTCCTCGAGGATTTTAATGTCATTCCACTGTAAATGCTGTTGAATGTACTTTCTTTTTGAACAATAATATATTGTGAGTGATCCCTCTTCTCCTACATGGAAATAAAATTTGGATTCGGGAGTTTTAAAAGCTGTGGTGCTGAGATGGTCACTGGCTACCCAGGGCTGCAGGTCCTGGAGGAGCTCTGGGTGTGGGAGGGGACACGGACACGGGGTGGAGGATGGGGAGGCATCCTGGAAGGTGGCACAGGAAGGAGAAAATCCAGGGAATGTTGCTCAAAGGAGGAGGTCGCCCAAAGGACGGGGAGGTCCGGGGAAGTGGTGGGTCAGGATCTGGGGGAGAAGTTGCCACGAGGAGGAGATGGTGCAGGGAGGGTGGTTTGAGGGGCAGGAGGGAGGTTGTCCAAGGCATGAGGTGCAGGGAAGAAGGAGCATGGAAGGAGATTGGGAGCAACAGTTTGAAGGAGAAGGAGAAGCAGGGCAGGGTTTGCCCCGGGAGGGAGGTGGGCCGGGAGGGATCCTGGGGTGGAGATGTCCCAGGGGAGCCTGGCCAAGGGGTAAAGGTGGTGGCCCAGAGGAGGAGGAACAGCAAAGAGGCTCAGGGGAAGGTACCCAGGCACGGAGGTTCCCTGGGGGTGGTGGGGAGGAGCTGCCCCAGGGGCGCTCTGTGGGGCAGGAGCTGACCCGGGGCAGCTGGAGGAGGGTCCGGGCAGGGGCTGCGGAGGCGGGTGGGGAATCCGGGCAGGCTGAGACCGGTCCCTGCGGGATGTTGCCAGGAGACAGGGACACACAGCCTTGCCCGTCCCGCTCCTGCCTCCTCTCTGCCGGCCCCAGGTGAGTCGGGGCTGCGGTGGGGGGACCCCGGCGCTGTGACCCTCCCCGTGCGCCCGGGGGGCTCCGGGGCGCTGGGCACGGCGGTGGCCCTGGGCACCGGCAGCTCCGAGTGCAGCTCCAGTGCCCGTGTCCCGGCTTTAAGGACCGGCCCCATCACCCGCTGGCACCGCAGCTCCGGTGGGCCGGGCCGGGCCGGGCTGTGTCGGTCTCAGCACCCCCAGTGAGCCCTGGCTCAGCACACCTGGCCCAGCACACCATTGCTCCGGCACGAACTTGCTCCGTCCCCTCCAGCGTGCAGCGGCTTGGGAGCCCAGGGTGGTTCCTGCCCTGCCTGGCCCCGCTGGAGAACCCCCCTGGGGATTTCTGGCCCACCCCTGAGACCTTTGACAACCTCAGCGCTTCTCTCCTCCTCTGCAGCCCTGGAGCCCAAATCCTGGATTTGGACCCTGCTGGTGAAACCCGAAATCCAGGTGTGGGAAGGGGGGGTCCTTTGCAGGGCTCAGATGTGGGGGGCAGATGCAGCAGCAGCCCTGGGGTGCTCCTGCCCTGTCCCCGTGCTGAACACATCTGGCAGTGCCCCATTCCTGTTTCCATTCCCCGCTCCGCTCCTGCAGAGCCCTGGTGTGGCTGTGCTGAGCGCTGCTGGCAGCCAGAGTGGTGCCATCCTTCCCAGCAGTGTCCTGGCATGGCCGGTGAGTGGGGACGGGGCACTCTGGGGCTTTCTCAGCTCTGCTTGGCCCTCCAGCCCCCTCTGCCAGTTCTTCTGCACAGCAATGCCTGGGAATGGTGATGGAGCAGAGGTTCAGGGAGCTGGGAAGGGGCTGGAGCCCCAGGAGAGGCTGAGGGAGCTGGGAAGGGGCTCAGCCCAGAGAAAAGGAGGCTCAGGGGGGACCTTGTGGCTCTGCACAGCTCCTGACAGGAGGGGACAGCCAGGGGGGGTCGGGCTCTGCTCCCAGGGAATGGAGAGGGAATGGCCTCAAGTTATCCTGGGGAGGTTTATATTGGATATTAGGGAAAATTTCTTCCTGGGAAGAGCTGACAGCATCCCTGCCCCACCCTGGATGCTGCCAGCCCTCCCTGGCACTGCCCCCCCCTGCCAGGCTGTGCCAACCCTGGGAGCATCAAGGTCAAAAATGACCCTGGTTTAAAATGAAAATAAGAACGATATTGTGGCTTTTCCTTCCAATTGGAAGCAGTTGAGGGAGAGAGTGGGAAGGGTTTGGTGTTGGTGCTTTGGTGCACCCCCAATGCTCCCTGACAAGAACAGGCATTGCCAGCCCCTCCCAGGTGGTTCAGATCCAGCAGGATGGGATGGCTCCTTCCCACTGGGGTGGGCTCATGGCTCTGCTGTCCCCCACAGAGCTGGCAGGACGTCGTGCCGGGTGTGCCCGGGGTGGCAGCCCTGTCCCACGGGAAGAGGAGCACTCCTGGGCTCAGCTCCTGGGCTCCCGGCCCCGCCCGGGGCACTGGAGCAGCTCCAGCTCCATCTGCACCGAGGACTTCGCTGCCAGCTTTTGGGAGGGGATGGCGGAGCCGCTGCTGTGCCAGCAGGAGCCTGCGGGGGATGTCCCCACGGCGGGAGCTCATCCTGGGCAGGACGAGCCCTTGTTGCCCACAAGGAGAAGCCTGGCCGTGGCCATGGAGCCGGGCAGGGCTCCATCCCGGAGCAGCCTGGAGTCCCTGGGAGCGAGGATCTCCCGCCTGAGCCAGAGCCATGGGGGGGTGGCCTGGGGGGTCCCCTGGCCGGGCCCCCCTGCCCAGCCAGCCCTGGGCCCCAGGGGCTCACCCCGAGAGGAGCTGCTGGCCATGGCCTCGCCCTGGAGAGCTGCAGGGATCGCTGCTGGCAGGAGCAGGGCTGCGACAAGGACAGGCTCTCCTGGCAGCGGCGTTCCCAGGGCCAGCAGTGCCAGAACCAGGGGACATCCCGCCCTGGAGCCACCAGCTCTCTGGGGACGTGGAGGGAGTGTCACCTTCACGATGGCTGACGGGGACAGGGAAGGAGCCGCCAGCAGCAGGAGTGAGTCCGGACTGGCCGTGGGGAGCTGAGAGGTGCTGGAGGAGTGTGCAGGGCTGTGACAAGCAGGGGAAGGGACATGGGACAGGGACACGGTGGCAGGGACCAGCCCCAGCTGCCCGTGGGGTTTCCGTGCCTTTCTGGGCTCCTCCCTCCCCAAATGCCATTTTTTCCCGCAGGTGCTGGCACAGCCGTGGGAGCTCCCGGCCGATGGGGGTCACCTGTGTCCCTACGTGGGGACCAGAAAGGGGGGCTGCCCTGCCAGGTATGGCCCTGGGGCCTGGGTTTGGGGTCTGCCACGGGCACAGCCCCGCCTGGGACAGGATGTGTTGGTGGGGGCAGGGATGGAGGCAGGGATGCTCCTGGCTCTGCTTCCGGCTGGGATCTGGACGTGGCCAGAACACCGAGCGTGGCCCTGGCCCTTGGCCCCGATCCTCGAGCCGCAGGAATGCATGAGGAAACGCAGTGGAAAAGGGGCAAGTGGGATTGTAACCCCGGTGCTGGATGCCAGGGGGTGGCGGGGCAGCCACTGCGCTGGTCCCTGCGGAGGAGCCAGGAGGGGACACGAGAGCTGGGATCTGGTGCCAAGCCCTGGAGCCAAGGGGACAGAGCCAGGTATGGGGCTCCAGGGATGGCTCCTGCACCGAAGCTGGCCCTGGAAGCCCAAGAGGGGATGGGTACCCTGAGGGCAGAGCTGGGCTGGGGCGTGACTGGGGATGTGGGTGATGGTGTCCCTGGCACAGGACTGGCCTGGCACTGCTGGGACACGCCTGGGACACCCGTCACCTGTGCCACACGGACCTGCAGAGGATGGTGAGGTGACCTTGGGATGGCCCAAACAGGGGTTGGGCTGGCACTGCTGCAGGTGTCAGGAACAGGCTGGGGTGGCTGTGCTGGCTCTGCTTTGCTGCTCCTGGGTGTGATGGGAGGGCCAGAGCTGGCTCCTGAGAGAGGCAAAGATGAGGGAATGGGAAAAGAAGCGGATTTTCCAGTCTTGGCAGGGGCAGGGAGCCCGTGTGGGCCAGGAGCGGCTGGACAAGGAGAGAAGGAAAACAGCAACTTCACAAGAAGAGAAGCTGGAGCTGCTGGAGGTCAGCCCACTCCCAGTTTTCCAGAGGGGCCAAGATCACATCGGAGGGGCCGTGGGAAGGAGCACACACATCACACCCCTGCCACAGCTCAGTCCCTTTTCCAGCATCCCATGGGAAACATTCCTGCTGCCCAAATTCCTGCAGAGCCAAGCTGCATTTATCCACATAGGGGATTTATTGAGGGACTGAGGCTTAGAGGAGAAGAATTTGTTGGGAAAACCACCCTTGTGGCTGTAGGCAGACTGGGGTCACTGTCTGCAGCTCAGAAGGTCCCGGAGAGCCCCGGCAGGGGCAGGGAGAGCTGGAATGTCGGGAAGGGCAGAGAAACAGGCAGGGTTTGAGGCCGGGGTGAGAATTCCTGGGCACGGACCCAGCAAAGCTCAGCTCTTTTCCAACGGGCATCAGGACTGTGGTCCTGCCCGGACCCTGCCCTCGGGAAGAGCCCTGCAGGGGCTGCGGCGTGGCCCGGGGCAGCCGAAGGCTGACGCGGCTCTGGCTGTCCCGCAGAGGCTGCGGGAGCTGGAGCGGGGCAGCCGCTCCCTCCTGCGGCAGCGGCTGCGGGTGCTGCACCGGCTGCACGGGCTGCTCCAGAGGGACAAGGCGGAGACCCTTCGGCAGCTCCAGGAGGCGCTGGAGCAGGTCAGGGACGGCAGGAGGGAGCGGTGGGGAGGTGAGGCAGCGGCCACGAGCACACTCAGCCCCGGAGCCGGGGGCTTTGGTTCCCGCAGGGACGGGGATCAGCCAGGGGGCACGGCAGCCCAGATGTGCTGCTCCTCTGAGGCCACCCAGAGGTTTTGTCCCTCCCAGGAGAGGGGCTGGCGGGGGCACGGGCTGCGCTGGGAGTGGCTCCGGGGACACACCCCGGGTGTTTCTGTGCTTCTGCTCCTTCCAAACCTCTGCTCAGCCCGGGGGGCTGCCAGATGTTCCCTGGAAGCTCTGACCTGTCTCTAAAACTTTCCTAGGAGCGGCTGAGCGGGCTGGGGGGCAGAGCTGCCCTGATCCATCTCTCCCTGCCCCTCCAGGACCGGGCGGGCAGGAGCGTCCGGCGGGAGCATCTCCCGAGCCGCCCGCGGGACGCGGCGGTGCCGGGGCGGGCCGGGGGCTGCCCGGCCGCGGGGAGCCCCCCGGAGCCCCCGCGGGCACACGGGACCCGCCCCGGCAGTGCGCTGGGACCCGACCCCTCGCCGGCAGCCCTCCGGTGGGTCCGGGAGCTGCCCAGGGGGACAAGAGGGTCCCACTGGCGCGACCCTTCCTCCCTCCCTGTCCCGTCCAGCTCATCCCTGCCCTCCCCCAGCCGCGCTCTCCACGTCCTGCGGGGGCTGCGGCAGCAAATCCAGCGGCGCCTCGGGCAGTGGCAGAGGCTGGAGGGAGCCCTGGGAGGCGCTGGGCAGAGGAAGGAGGTGATTTGGGACTGGGAGGAAGGACATGGGGTCCATGACAGCATCTGCCCTTGGAGGAGCTCCCATTCCTCATCCTTGAGTGAATGCCAGCCCCTCTCCAGCCCCTGTGTGGGTGACAGGGAGTGCGGCCAGCCGTGTTTCTGTCCCTGTGCAGGAGGGTGAGCAGAGGCAGCAGCCAGAGAAGGCCCCAGCTCCAGGAGCCCCGAGGGAGTCCCTGGTCCAGGTGAATCAGGCCCCAGGTCCTACTCCGAGGCTGGGCTGGGCTTCAGGTGGCCAGGTCTCAGGGGATTGGGGTCTCAGAGAGCCTTGGGGACCCCCAGATCACCTCCAGAGGCTCTGTGTCCAGCTCTGACTGGTGAAATGTCCACCAGGTGACATAGGTGTGTGTCCTGCCACCTGGAACTGCCTCACGTGTCCGTGGCTGAGCTCCAAGCCATGAGGAGCCAGGAATGTGTGGGCAGGATCCTCCTGGAGCTTCCAGCCCTGGGCTGACCTGACCTTTCCCTCTCTTGTGCAGAGACAGAGGGAACATCCCCACCCCGCCTCCTCCCTGTCCCTGAGCTCCATCCCTGGGCTCCCCCAGCCCGGCCGGGGCTCCCGGGGGCTGCTGCAGCACTTCCAGGAGCTGCAGCTGGAGAAGACACCGAACACGGGGAGCCCCCCTTCCCTGGGGGTGCAGCTGGGCATCGGGGACAGAGAGGGACAGCCCGGGGTGGGGACTCCCCCTGTGCCCCAACCCCACTGCTGATCCCAGGGAAGAGGAGCAGAGCTCCAGCACGGAGCACAATTCCTGCTGGGAACAGCCCTGCAGTGGGGCTGAGGTCTCGGGCAGGTCCCACCACCACCAATCCATGCCTCCAGGTGACCCCAGGGCCGATTGTTGATCCTGGAGGAATCAGGTGGGATGGCCATGGAATGCCAGGAGCACTCTGGAGAGCCTGCCTGGATCAGGCTCGGGGTTCCCACCTCCTCTTCCTGCTCTGCAGCTCCTCTCTGCTCCCATCTCCCATTCTGGGATAGAGCTGGAGGTGACATCTCCTTTTCTGCTCCACCACGAGGACACCAGTTGGATATTTGGGAAAAATTCCAAACTGAAAAGGAGGTTAAACACTGGACCAGGCTGCCAAGGCACTGGTGGAATCACCATCCCTGGAAGTGTCCAAAAAATGGGTCCATGTGGCACTTTGGGATGGGGTTTAGTGGGATTTGGTCAAAGGTTGGACTTGATGATCTTGGAGGTCTTTTCCAGCCTGAAGGATTCCATGATTTTGAGTTTCCTACCTGCACACTGAGGTCCCAGTTATGAAATTCCAACAGGCAGAACTAAGCCCCTGCAAATTCCTTGAGAAGCACCACGAGGTTGTGAGGGGTCTTAGAGCTGCCAAGTGCCCTTGGACCAGTGGGATCTGCCCATGGAGCCAGGCTGGGATGGCTGACCCTGGGACAGAGAGGTTTAATGGAAAAAAATCAAAGGGAATTGCTCTGTCTGGATACTTGAATTTAATTTGGAAAAGGAGAAACCCACCCTCAATCTGGGCACATCTCTGTGGGAAATGCTGGTTTTAATTTGCAGGAGAACATCCAAGGAAAGTTTCTCCACGTGAAAAGGGGGAACTGGGAGTTTCTTGCAGGATTTTATTGCTGTGCCTTGTTCCAGGGGGAGGGGGGGGGATGAGGATTGAAATATCCATGTGCTTTCTTTCCAATGAAAATAAACGTGAGTTTTATTATGTTTCTCTGCAATGTGGGATCAGGGAAAATCTGGAATCCCTCAGGACACTCGGCCAGTCCCTGGCTGAAGTTCAGGATTTATTATTTTCCTTTTAAGTCTCACAACCAGAGCAGTGCCACAAACACATTTTTATACAGATCTTTTAATGAAACCCCAAATGTTTGCAAGGCTCCAGGAATGTCTCTGCCAACCTCAGGGTTCCTGGACATGTGGATGACACCAAGGGACACAAACCTGACCCTTCAGCAGGAGATTCCTGGAAAAATGGTTCCCAAATCCCTGAATGGTTCCCAAATCCCTAAATAATCATAACCAGGACTTCATGTTGGAGAATTTTCTGCCTTGTCTGAGCCCTGGTGTTCCCTTGGGATGTCACAGAACCAGGGAATGCTGGGGGCACCTCTGGGGTGGTGGGGCAGGGACTCAGAGCTGGGCTGCAGTTCAGGGATCCAGTTTTGGGGTGCAGATCCCTGGTTTTGGGCTGTAGGGACCCAGTTTTGGGGTGCAGGACCCCAGATAGGGTTGGGTGCCCAAATTTAGGGTCCTGGTGCTGGTGCCTGGGTCCAGGTCCATGTGCAGGGTCCTGGATGCTTTGGAGTCTTCCCATTGCCTCAACATCGTGAAATAATTCCTCAGGGAAAATAAAAGGATAAAAAGATGTGATTTAAGAGAGGTCTTCTGTTTGGTTTGATTTTGGGGTGGGCTGTGTCCCTTCCAAAGGGAAGTGAGCTGGGAATGCTCTTGGGATGGAGTTTTACAGCCCTGTGGTGCCACTGGGATTTTGGAATCATTTGAACATTTCCTGAGAGGAGCCTCTAAAGGAGGCAGCAGGAGGAGCCAGACTTTTAAAAATATCAATGAATTCACCTTTCCCCACCCCTGTTTTTGACCTTTTTTTCCATCCTGGGATGCAGCTGGAATGTCTCAGCCTGGGCACCTGCAGCCTCTGCTCTGCTCTGGAGCCATCCAGAGGATCCCAGGGAATGGGGTGGGTTCAGGCAGGGAAACTGACTCCCTGCTGATTAATTCCTGCTATTCCAAGGCAATTTCAGCCTGGAAAGACATTTTTATTCTTCTGGTTAATTATTACCCACAATAATGAGGGTGCAGCAGTGCTGAACTAAAGGTGCATTTGCTGTCTTTTCCTAATTCCAGGAATCCCTGCAGGATGCTGCTCCAGCAAAGCGTTTATTCCTATTTTAAGACATTTTGCAACAAGTATTTTACTCCAGAGGGGAACTCTGCTTGGAAGAGGATTTTGGTGGTCCCACAGCAAAAATTCCCAGCCAGCCTAGAAAATTCCAGTCCTTCCACTCCTCAGGCTGCCCACCCCCAAGGAGCCCTGCCCCATAAGGTGTGTGTTTTGTTGAAATCCCTTAATTTCCATGGAATGGCAGCAATTGCTGTTCAATCCTCGACCATCATTGCCCATTAAGCAGGGCCAATTAATTTTCTCCTAATTTCAGCATAATTAAATTTATTAGATGCATTTTGTACTCACAGTGAACAGCCCCTGCCATCACTTATGGCTCTGGCAGCCAATTATTGGGGTTTTCTTCTCATTCCCATTCTCCGTGGATGTCCCAGCTAATTGTGCCCATGGTGAGAAATTCCCACCTTTCCTGGGAAAATTGGGGTAATGAGTGGGAAATGGAGGAAATTCACCATTGGCTGATCCTGGAAGTGCTGCCCATCCCTGGCAGTGCCCAAGGCCAGGTTGCATCTGGCTTGGAGCAACCTGGAAGGGTGAAAGGTGTCCCTGCCCATGGCAGGGGGTGGGATGGGATGGAATTTAGGAATTCCCCTCAGGAATGTTCTTTCATCCCTTGTGGAAAGATTAAGAGGGAAAAAAACCCAAAGCAAACCCACCCACCCAAGCAGGAGCAAAGAAAAGATTTTTTTTCCACTTGGGTGATGTGAGAAACTGGATGGAAAATTGAATGGAAAAAGGAAATAAAAACAAAAGGAAATCACTGAAATCACATTGAAAAAGATGGAAAACGATGGGTAAGAAATACAAAAAAGGAAAAGCAATATCTGCCACCATTTTGTTGGGGGATAAATGATAAGAAAGGAGATGAAAGTTTTGCTGCCCTGCTGGGATTAAAGATTTTGACAGCCAAGGAGCAGCAGTGCAGGGAAATTGCCCCACTTCCCAAGCCCAGAGGGAAGGAATAGGGAAAAAATCGCTTCACTTTCTCCCCAGGAAAAAGCAAAGCAAAAAAAAAAAAGTAAAATCTGGAAAAAAAACTTTTTTATATTTTACTGAAAAAAGGTAGAAAGTCTGAAGAAGATGAAGGGAAAAATGGAAGAATAAATTAGAAAAACTGTGAGAATGAGAAAAAATTCATTTCATGGAACCTGGACAGCAAGATCCCTTTTATAGCAACATTGCCACAAAACCAGAACACACATCTGGGTTAGAAATCTGGGAAATAGCCATGGAAAAGCCAAGCAGGGAAGGGCTGGAGAGTGGAAGGGGCTTACAGCCAACAAATGGGGCAGTTTGGGAGGTCCTGGTGCCCTTCCCTGCCCAAACCAGGGCCTTACAGAGGTTTTTATGGGCAATTTCAGTGCTTCAGTCCTCCCTCGAGTGAGAGAAAGGAGCAAGGTGCAAGCACGTAAAGGAGCACCACAATGACATCGAGGTCAGCGAGGAAGAAGTCAAGTCACAGATGGGAGGGAGGAGGAGATGCCTTGATTTTGGAGTTGAAATCCTCTTGTAAGCTGTGGAGAAAGGATTCTTTTTCCCTGTAATGCATGAAACTATGGGGAGATGAAAGTGTTCAAATTGTAGATATGAGCAAAGGCCTCCATGCTAAAGTCAGCAGATGTTGAAGTAGCTGTGATCCCATGAGAAGTTTGAACAGAGAGAAGAGAGAGAAGAGTGATGAGAACCCAGGGAGAAGACGAAGATCTCTGTTCCCAGGGATGAAGGTGATTTTAGAGATTGACAATGAGAACCATTGCCTTTGAACAGCTCATCTATAAAACAATACCCCATAAGTGGACATGGCCCATGGACCAGCTGTGGGAAGGTTTGTGGGAATGGGAAGGATTTCACGACTACAGATTTCCCTAGGTGGATGCTATCTGTGAGAGAGCCACGAGAGAACTGGTTTTTCCTCGTGGAGAAGTCTCCATAACATTTGCAAGAGGGACTTTTCTCCCCAGGTAAGCTGAAGAAAGACTATTCTAGAGGTTGTAAGCCAACTGGAAATTTTAGGTTTTGATTCTTTACATTGTCAGTGGGAAAAGAAAGGTTGTGGGGGGAGGAGAAGTGTTTTGAAGGGTTTGTACTGATTCTTATTTACTTCTTTCTTTTAGTTACTGTTAATAAAATTTTCTTTCTACCCTTTTAAAGTTTTGAGCCTGCTCTGCCTTTCTCCTAATCCAGTCTCACAGCGGAAGTGAGTGCCCTGGGGATTGGCCAGCACTCAACCCACCACACTCTTTGGTGCTTTGGCTGGGAAATCTCAAAATTGCTGAAATCTCAAATTGGTGAACTAAACCCCAAAATTGGAAGGTGTCCCTGCCCTTGGCAGGGGTGGAACTGGATGGGATTTAAGGTCCCTTCCCACCCAAACCATTCCATGGTTCTGTGAAATCCTGGAGAATTCCTGATGCTGACTGGACAAAGGTCAGCAAATTGTAACATCTGCCAAATCTTTTTCTAAATGTGGGATATTCATAGAAGGCAGAGCTATGGAATTCCCATCAGGAATAGCAGCCTGAGCACCTCTGGGGTTGTTTGAGGGAATTTGGGGGTGTTTAGGGAGGGGTCCCACCCTAAGGTTCAGGGGAGCACCCTTTATTTTCTGCTGATTTTTAGGAGCTGCAATTTGTAGGGAAAAAAAATGGTTTATTACCTCCCCCCCCCCCCCCCCCCCCTTAACATCCAGTTCCCTGCAGGAGCTACATCCAATGGGCGCTGGAATCATGCAGAGCTCCTTTTTTAATTAGAACCCTGGAAAATCTGGAATTAGGGAAGGAGTCAGAAGAGCTCTGCAGTCACTGCGCGCTGCACTGGAACTGCAGCTGCAGCCTCAGAGCCCAGACCAAGCCCCAGACAGGCAGAAAATTCCCAGAACAGCATCCCGTGGCTTTTTCCTTTCCATGGCCACACACTCAGTATCCATCCTACCTAAAATGAGTGGGATAAAATCAAGTTTTGGGCCAAAAACCAGGCCGGGGTTAAAGCTGGGCGTTTCATCTCGCCACAATTTGCGGCTGGAGAGCGGTGTCGCCCTGTGGGCGGCTCTGGGCTCATCCCAAGGGTTCGGTGGAAGCTTTTCCCTTCGGGTAATTCCCGCTGGGATGAATCCCGGAGCGGGGACAGGGATGCTCTGTCCCACTAGATGGCAACTTCGCTCCGCGCAACGCGGGCTCCGCTGGCAGCGCTCGGGAAATTGTAGATGGGATAAAAAAATCCAGCTGCTCCCCCTTCCCTGGAGCTCTGAGGGGTTTCCTCCTGCCAAAGCAGCGGGATCCAGATGTGCAAGGCACAGCGGCACCTCTGGCTGCAGCGGGATGGCTGCGGGTGGGCACAGCTGGGTCTGATGGAGCGTTCCGGGCTGGAGCACATCCCAAACATGCCAGCCTCCCTTTCCTTGGGAAAGCTGCTCTTCCCAAACGCTGCCTTTGGGCTTTCTGTCAGCCTGAGCCGGGGGATCTCTGCAAGAGCACCGAGTGGAGGAATTCCACTGGGGCTCCAGTGGGGCTCAGCTCCACAGGATCCTTCCCACACTCCATGTCTGAGATCCACACCTTGGGTGAAACACCCTAAAGCCAGGATCATCCAGTCCCACCCCTGTCCCTGCCCAGACCCCCAACAACCCCACCCTGTCCATCCCTGGCAGCGCTGTCCAAAGGCTCCTGGAGCTCTGGCAGCCTCGGGGCCGTGCCCATTCCCTGGGCAGCCTGGGCAGTGCCAGCACCTCTGGACATCTGTGACCCCCAAAGGAGGGATAAGGAACAATTTGCCCTTTTCCCTGGTGTTTCCATGCTTCCAGGTCTCTCCCCATCCACCCCTTCCATCAGGGCAGCTTGGCCCTGCTCTCAGGAGGGTTTGAGCAGAGCAGATCTATCCCAGAGCTCATTCTCCATCCCTGGGGAGCTCCACATGCAGCCCCACACAGCCGAAGCAATGTGAGGAAAAATGTCCTCCATAAACCAGGAAATTTCCATGTTCAGCCTCACTGGGAGTTTCAGAGCAGGACACATTCCTGTCCTTCGTGTTCATCCTTGCTGGCACCTCTTGGGCCACTCCTGCTGGGCAGAGGCTGCTTTAACCCAGCTCAATCCTGCTTGGAGTCAAAGCAGGAAGAGGGAATTGTACCCCACCCTCCGTGATCCCCATTCCTACAACGCATGTCAGGCGTTTCCCTGAGGTGTTTCCTCTCCCAGAGGCACAGGGGGCCTGGAAAAAGGGAAAAACGGGGCTGGGAAAGTGTGAAACTGCAGGATTCATTCCTCAGGACCCTGCAGGATCCTCACTGGCACTCAGAGGTTGCTCACAGGGAGCTCAAGGAGAAACCTGAGGCTGCTCCGACCTCCAGAGCAAGGGGAGGGAGGCACCAAAGGAGCAGTGGCACCTTCAGTGAGGTGACACAGTGACAGGAATGTTAATGCTGGCACAGCTCACTCTCCCAGGTAGGAAGTGTTTCTAGCAGCACAGCAAATCCAATTTCTGCTGGATACAAATTCCACCAAACAGTCAAAGCCCCAGTGAAACGCTCAGTGAGGCTGGAATTGAATTCCAGCTGTGGGAGACAGGCAGCAGCTCTGAGCTGGGAGGGGCTGGGGGGAAATGGAGCTTGGGGCAGGGGCAGGGAGATTTTGGGAGCACAACTGAGGCTCTTGAAGGAGGAGAAGAGGATGGAGGAGAATGTGGATCTGCCTGGGGGAGAGCAAGGGGATGTGGGGGAAGTTGGAGCTGGGTCTGCCTCACACCTGGAAGTGGCCAAGGCCAGGGGTGGTTTGGCCACTGCTGCCTCCTGCCTTGCCCGGTGAGCAGCACATGGAATCTTGGAAACATGGAATGGCCTGGGTGGAAAGGCACCCTAAAACTCATCCAGTGCCACCCCTGCCATGGTAGGGACACCTTCCACTGTCCCAGGCTGCTCCAAGCCCTGTCCAGCCTGGCCTTGGGCACTGCCAGGGATCCAGGGGCAGCCACAGCTGCTCTGGGCACCCTGTGCCAGGGCCTGCCCACCCTCCCAGGGAACAATTCCCAATTCCCAATATCCCATCCAAAATGCTCATCTTTTAGTTTAAAACTTAATCCACCACTCTCTGCCCATGTAAAAATTGATCGTTCATGAGGACTTGGCTGCTGCTCCTGCAGGATTTGGGTTACCCCAGTGGTTATCCTGGGGAAACTGAGGCAGCAGAGGAAGGAGGACTGGATCAAGACGATTTCAAATCTTGGATTCTCCATGAGGATCATCCCCCACACTGTCCATAGGGCCCTGCATCCCTCCAGTGCCCACTGGAAGTTCAGGCATTGCCTTCCAGGGGTATTTTCTTTCCCAAACACATCTGAGCAGGAAGCTGGAATAATCCAAAGTACAGAATGAAGAGTTTCAAACTGCAGCAGAGAACCAACTTCAGGTTTCCAGGAAAAAGGGGTTTCCAGGAATCCTCAGTGTGGAAACCTTGATGGGGGCACCTGGTCAGGAAATGAGGCTCCAAGGGGTGTCTGGGTGGATGAAGTTCTAAAACAACCACACACAATAAATGGTAACACTCTGGTGGTGCTCACTGCAGAGCTCCAAAGGAACCCAAGGATGAAATAGCTGAGCTATTAACAGCATTAACTCTGCTCTGAGAGCTCTCACTTAACATTTCCTCACCATCAGAGGGAAAGGAAGCAGCGAGACCTTGATTGGAAAAAATGCTCTTGAGCAGCTCCAGGAACAGCAGATTATGAAAAGTGATGTGCAAATGAGGTAGAACTGCACCAAGGAGGGGAATTAAGGCGCATGGGAGAGCAGTTCCTGGGAAATCCAACCAGGCTTTTGTCCTGGAGTTCCTGAGGGAGGCAGCAAGGGAGGGGATCAAGTGGCACAGAGATCCAATGGCATAATCTACTTGACTTTCCTAAAGATTTTTACCAAGTTCTCTAATCAAAGGAGCTGTCATAACTTCAAAAACACAGAGGCATGGAGTGATCAGGATAAGGGGATGGATTAAAGGTGAAGGAAGGAAGGTTTAGACTGAATATTGGGAATAAATTCCTCTCTGTGAGGGTGTAAGGCCCTGGCACGGGGTGCCCAGAGCAGCTGTGGCTGCCCCTGGATCCCTGGCAGTGCCCAAGGCCAGGCTGGACACACCTTGGAGCAGCCTGGAACAGTGGAAGGTGTCCCTGCCATGGCAGGGGTGGGACTGGATGAGCTTTAAGGTCCCTTCCCATCCAAACCATTCTGGGATTCTGTGAAATCTTGAAGAATCCTGAAGTCCTTACAAAATTAGAAGGAAAGTTCTGCCAGAGGTGATCAGGGTAAAGATGGGACGCAGAGGACAGGAGAAAGAGTTCAGGCCCCACAGGGATGAGCTCCACAAGACTTGGCCTTCATAATGTTTGAAAGTCTAAGCTCCAGACTGAGCCCACAGCTGAGACATGAGCAAAGGTGAAAACAAAGCCTGACTGTCCCACATTTGGACAGAAGACACAATGAATTCTGAGTGAGTGCCTGTGAGAAACAGAGCTGGGCCAGCCTCAGCCCACGATGAAGATGAGACACCAGGGCCAAGCCTGGAATGAGATCTCCTGGACCTGGTTCCACGTGCTGGTTCTTCTGGGATCTCTGCACTCCTCTGGCTCCTGGATTATCCCAAACATTCCTGCCCTGGATCTCAGTCCCTGGAGCAGCAATAACCACAGTGGTCAGTGCTCAGGGAAGCCTTGGAGAGCACCAGCCTGGAGAGATGAGAATTCCTTGGCTCCAGCTGCCCCTGCCTTGGGGATTCCCTTTGGCCTCTCTTTAATAGCTCTGCACCAAATAATGTCTGGTTTTCCTTCCTTCTTGCTCCTCTCAGTAAATCCTCTGCCCTGTGCCTCTGGAAGTTGGGATGAGGACAGGGATGACTCCCAGTTTCCTGCTGGCAGCTGAGCCTCTGTGTTTTACCAGGATGGTTCCTTTTCATTCCCTGCCTGTCCCCACCATTCAATTTCCCAATTTTTCTGACTCCTGCAAAGAGCAGTGCTGACATATCCTCAGAAATGTCCCTCATAACTCCAGCCCTCCTTCCTGAGTGGGGATTTTCAGAGCCTATTATGGTCCATTTGGAGTCAGGGTTTGTTTTCCCTGTGTGCATCCATTTCCATTTGTCTCCACTGAATTCCAGCTGCTGTTCTGTCACCCTCTCACTCACCATTACCAGCTCCTCTGGAATTCTCTGCAGGCAGCCCCTGCCTTTTCCACCTTCAGTAACTCAGCCCTGCAAATCTGGCCATGATTCCATCCTTTCCTTCACAGACCATGGAGGTGTCCTGCTGTTAGCAGAGATCCCTCCACAATCCACCTGCTTGCACTCCAGGAACCAAGAGCTTATTCCTGTCCTTTCCTTCCTACATTTTTTGGACATTTTTAAAGAGTTTTTAGACTTTTTTTAGCCATTTTAGACATTTATCTGTGAGGACCTTCTCTTATAATCTCATATAATCTCCAAGTCTTTGGGGAGATGATGTTCCTGCTCCAGCAGCAGATTCCTGAGCCTGATGAGGTGTTCAGCACCCCTTGGTGCATCTTTTCCTAAACCCTCTCCCACTTTTCCCATGGACCCATGCAGGATTTCAGTACTTGCAGTTTTCCTTGGCAAGGAGCTCAGCAAATCCAACTCCTGTTGCATGGAGGAAGAGGGTTTTTGTTTGCTTTGACCTTGATTCCTGCTTGTTTTCCCTTTTACTTCCTCAGGAAGAGAATCAGAAGCTGAGTCCTTGATGTCCTCGCATTATTTCGTTGACTTCCATAGCTTTGTTACAGCAAATCCCTTTTCTCTGCTGGAGAATCTCATCCTCCAGTTTTCCTCATGCAAAACCCATATTTGACCTTTGACCACCTCCTTGTGCCCCTGTTTTCCAGGTTCTGCTGTATCATGGAATGGGATAGAAGGGATCCTAAAAACCATCTTGGTCCATGTGTCTGAGGTGAGGAGGTGACAACGACACCAGAGGCCACGGATGTGGCCCAGCCGAGGATTTGCATAGCACTGGAAGTGCATTTCCATGGATCAGATCACTTCCATGGATCAGATCATCTTCTGTGGATCAGATCACGTCCATGGATGAGATCATTTCCCACAGGTCAGATCACTTCCATAGACCAGATCACTCCCATGGATCAGATCATTTCCCATAGATAATTTCTCATGGATCAGATAATTTCCCATGGATCCAATCACTTCCTTAGGTCAGATCACTCCCGTGGATCAGATCACTCCCGTGGATCAGATCACTTCCCATAGATCAGATAATTTCTCACAGATCAGATAATTTCCCATGGATCAGTTAATTCCCCTGGATCAGATAATTTCCCATAGATCAGATCACTCCTATGGATCAGATAATTTCCCATGGATCAGATAATTTCTCACAGATCAGATAATTTCCCATGGATCAGATCAATCCCATGGGTCAGATCATTTCCCATGGATAAATCATTTCCCATAGATCAGATCACTTCCATGGATCAGATAATTTCCATGGATCAGATAGTTTCCCACAGGTCAGATCACTTCCATAGATCAGATCACTCCTATGGATCAAATAATTTCCCACAGATCAGATCACTTCCATGGATCCGATCACTTCCCACAGATCCCCATCATTTCCTCCAAGGTTTTCCAGGAGTCACCAGTGGTTGTGTTGCCATCTCTGCTGGCTGATTTGATGCTGGAGATGCTCCCTGACAAAGGCTCTCCCTCCACCCCCGGGGAGCCCTGAGCTCCTCTGCCACCACCAGCGTTCCCCTCCCGGCTCTGCTCCATGTCTGCATCCTGTGAGTCCCAGGGCTCCTCTCCCTGCCCACAGCTGTGCTCTGACTCCCTCTCCTTCCCTCATCATTTTACAGCTCTTGGGCCCCCATTTCTCTTCCCAAAGCAATCTGCAGCCTTGTCCACTGGGCTGCTTTGCTCCCTGCTTGGGAAAGGCATCAATTTCATTATTAATTTTGGCACTTTTTAAAGAAGGATGTGAAGCCCCAAATCACATCCCAGTCACAAGAGCAGAGTGACGCCTATGAGTTGTGTTCTGGCTCAGGTCATCTTTCAGGGGACACTCAAATGCTGCATTATTTGGTGCCTGATAGGGTTTCACAGTCTCTTTATAACATTTCAGTGGTCATTTGCTGCAGAAAATGGTCCCTCACAGGAGGCTGGAGGAGATTTGTGCTGTGCTCCGAGGAGGAGGAGCAAGGAGATGCAATCAGGGATAAAGCTCTGATATTGCAAGAGATAAAAAGACTATCTGGGCTGTTTGGGCTGAGCTGCCACCCTTTACAAAGTGAATGCAACCTCTGTTTCCATCCTCAAGGCTTTTTTCCCCCCTAGTGAGCTGGTAATGGCTCCTTTGGAACCTTTGGAATGGAGGTTTCCTTACCAAGTGATCTGTGAAATATTTCACTGAAAGCTCCTCCCAGAGCCAGAGAACTGATTTTCAGATGTCTCAGCAATTCCTGTGAGAGAGCAGCTCTCCAGGACTCCTTGTTTTTGAGATATTCCAACACGGAGATAGCAAGGGAGGGCCCCTTACCCATGGAGACGGAGTTTGGCTGCCAATATCCAGATAACCTCATTCACTCAGGACCAGCACTGCTCTCTGCTGACCCCCTTTGTGTCAGCCCTCAGGGGACCCCTCAGGAAGGACCCTTCAGACCATTTATGTATCAAACTCCTTATCCACCATGAAGGAATATTTTAAAAAACTCACGGAACAGAACATGGCCACTGTTCAAAGCACTCCTGTAGGAGATCAATTGTTGATAGGCACAAAATCCATGTGGGGAACAGAGACCCAAAGGATCCCGAAGGCTCAGAACCCAGGGCTTGCATTTACTGAAATTATTTTTCCTATGATGCAGCCTCCTGCTTTTCAAAGTCAAGGATGCTCCCAAATCAAGCCCTGTGTCTCTGAGCTGTTGGCAGGAGTGTTTGATTTATGGAGGCACGTGTGAGATGCTGACAGGGAACCCCTTTAGCTGGCCACACAGAGCCTTTCCTGAGATGTGATCAAAAATTCCTGTTTGAACCTGTGCACTCACCCATCCCCTCACTAATGACTGCAGCAGGCAGGGCCTCGATGCTGACTTTGGGCTGAGGTTTTTCTCCTTGCAACTCGAGCTCATGACGGGTCTGAACTGCTCAGAGCTGCACTTTGTTCTTGCCCCTCACAAGTCCTGGCACAAGGAGAGGCTGGGGCTGGACCACGACACATCTGCAGCTGTTTGTGTTCAAGCTCATCCCACCCACTCAGGGTTGGTATTTTTTGTGAATACTCAGAGGAAACTCCTCTGTCTCTGGCCAGTGAGAGCTGTCCTGGCTCCCCATGGCCTTTCCCCTGGGCAAAGTCCTGTGTGAGAGCCACAGAATTATGGAAAAACTCCTCTTGGAGCTCTTGCTGAACTCTTCAAGGGGTTGTCCTGCATCAGTACCCGGGGGGCTGAAGGTCCTTCATCCACCAGGGCAGCGAAAGCAGCCCTGCTCCTCATGGAATCATGGAATCACAGAGCTGGGTGGGTTGGAAAAGCCCTCTGAGATCATCAATCCAACCATAACCGGATTACGCACATGGGCACCACAATGTTCCCCACTGACCTCTGTCCCCAAGTGCCACATCCACATGGCTTTTAAATCCCTCCAGGGATGGGAACTCCCCCAATGCCCTGAGCAACTTATTTCTGTGCCTCATCACTTCCAGTGAAGGAATTTTCCCAAAATCCACCCTGAGCCTGCCCTGGCCCAGCCTGAGGCCGTTCCCTCTCCTCCTGTCCCTGTTCCCTGGGAGCAGAGCCCAACCCCCCCCGGCTGTCCCCTCCTGTCAGGAGCTGTGCAGAGCCACAAGGTCCCCCCTGAGCCTCCTTTTCTCCAGGCTGAGCCCCTTCCCAGCTCCCTCAGCCTCTCCTGGGGCTCCAGCCCCTTCCCAGCTCCGTTCCCTGCCCTGGACACGCTCCAGCCCCTCCAGGTCTCTCCTGTCAGGAGGGTCCCAGAGCTGCCCCAGCACTGGAGGTGCCCCAGCAGTGCCAGCACAGGGCACTGCCCTGCTCCTGCTGCCAGGGCTGGAGCTGTCCCTCTGCAGAGCACAGGGCCACCAGAGGCAACATTAGGGATCAGCATCACTTTGCAAGTTAAATTAGGGACACACTTCCAGTGTTTTTGAAGAGTCTGTAGAGCCCCTTCTCTTTTTAACAATGCAAATCCTTGTACTGGAAGCTTAGTTCCATCTGATGGGAGAGAGATGGTGTCAAAACATGGAATTTGCCCCTTTTTGGAAAAAACGATCACTCTGAGGAGGGCAAAATTTGGAAATAATATGGGAAAAAATTGTATTCAAACACAAACACACAAAACAAAGCCAGGAGCACCTCTGGATTTCCCCTGTACCTGAAGCCATGAGGCTCAGCTTTGAAGGATGCTCTGAGAGTATTCCCTGCCCTTCCCAGGCTGGCAGTGCCCTGTCAGTGCTCCTGACAAGGAGATGCTCTGGATCCCATGTACCCACACTCTGGGGGTCTCATCCCACCTCGTGGAAGGATTATCCAGGAGTCAGAGCTGAGCCTGGCTGGGCCCTTCCTGCAGCTGCATTTTATGGTGAACAACTCCTGATCTGCAGCTGTTTCTGACTCCTGGAGGTGTGTAGTGGCTCTGGCTGCTTGTCCCACTGAATTCCAGCCCCTGGCTGCCACTTGAGCTGGAGCCAGGGATGCCTTGAGAAGGCTGCCCTAGAACAGAGACTAGACAGGGTTAAAGAACAAAGCAGAGATTTATTGAAGGTCCTCAATGGATCCACCTTGGGCAGCACAAGAGCCCAGCCAGGGCTGCACCCAAGATGAACCAAAATGGCCCCAAAATGCACGACCGCTCCTAGGGGCTCTCACTTTTACAAATTCTGCTCCATTTGCATATTGGAGTTCAATGTCCAATTCCAGCTTTAGCCCATGAAGTCCCATCCTTGTTTTTCTTCCTTCAGCCCACGTTGTTTGTGCTCTTGGACCTGAGATTTGGATCATTTGTCCTTGGTGCCCAGCTGGAGAAGGAATTGTTTTGTCTCCCTGCTCTGTGCAGAGAGCTCACCATCCCCTAATGTGAAGCCCAGACCCACACCAAAGCAGCACAGAATGGGAAAATATAAAAGCTCAAACCTGAGGCACCACCAGGAGCTGAGGTTTTCCTGCTGCTCTGCCCCACCTGTGGAGGAGGCAGCTGAGCCTTTTTTGGGGTCTGATTTTGGAAGGTGGCCTCAATAAGGAGCATCTCCCCAGTGCCTTGGGATGATCCCTAGCATTGACTGGGGTCGGATGATCCCAGCTCTGGGTGTTTACTGGGATGGCAGCTGTGCCCTGGGCACTTCTGGGCTTCCCAGCAAGATCCTCCTTCTCCTTGCTCCCTTCTCTCTTCCCAGGTTTATGGAATCCCAGCAGCATCCCGAGCTGCATCATCCCAGACTGGCATGGCTTTGGCATGCAGCAGCTCTCAGCCAGGCAGGGCCAGAATTTGGGAATGATTCAGGTGCTCAGGTTACCTAAACCTTTCCCTGCCTCTGTCCCCCTGCTCCCTGCCTCCCACTGCCTGTCCAGTGCTGGGGATGTGCTTCCAGAGGCAATTCCTTCCTGCAGGAGGAATGTCACTAGTCCTGAGTGTGTCCCCACCCAGTGACCTTGTGGGCAGCTGCTTCTCCCTCCCTGGCACAGGGAGCTGGGGGGACAGCCCTGTTTTTCTTGCCAAGGGTTAATTCCCCAGTCAGGGCCAGACCCAGGAGATGTTTCCAGGAGCAGCACCCACGCCATATGCCCAGGATTTAGCTTTATAATCATCCTGGCTTTAGCAGCAAAGCTGGAAAGAGAAGCATTTTTGTGTTTATTAGACATAAGAAGATCTCAGTAGTTAAGAATCCACAGGGATGAAAATGGGAAAAGAAGAAGGGAAAAAAAAACACCCAACAAACTCTTTTATAAGCCTGAAAGATTTAAAAGCTGGAATCTGCATCTGTGTTGCCCAAAATATCTTGGATAAAGCTGCTGGGATAGGGGAGCCATGTGAGTTGTGCCACCCCGCTGGTCCCACCCAGGAGCAGCAATCCCTTCATCCTGCCAGGATCACTTTCAAGTGGAATCTAAGCCCAGGCTGTTTGTTTTCACTCATTGTTTTCTCCCCTAAATGAATCCTGATTTTTCTCAGGGAGAATCCCCAGGAGGGGTCAAGAGCATGCCGGAGTCTCTTCCTCCTCCATGTTGAGGAAATTAATTTTGTGGTTGAGTTTTGGTATTCCCAAATCCACATGTCTGTAGAAAACATCACAAAGTGGGTGTCCCCTTCCACATCCCACCCCAAAACAGGAACCACAAAATTATGGAATGGTTTGGATTGGAAGGGATTTAAATACCCTTCCAATCCCACCCCCTGCCTTTCTACCATCCCAGGCTGCTCCAAGCCCCAGTGTCCAGCCTGGCCTTGGGCACTGCCAGGGATCCAGGGGCAGCCACAGCTGCTCTGGGGCCCCCAGAGATGTCCCTGCTCCATCAGCCTGAAGTGCTCTTTGCTGTCTCCCACTGCTGGAGAGCCCAGGGATCCCAGAGTGTTTTTATTCCAGGGAGTGTAATGGAAACAAAAGGGCTACAAATGAGAATAAACTCACCAAACACTGATGGCATTTTCATGGCTGTGCTTGAGGAATTGTCCCTCATGTCCACGGAATCCTCCTGCTCGCCTCAGCACATCCCTGGGTGCTGGCATAGGGTGACCTGGCAGTTTCTGCAAGCAAATATCCAGAAAAAAAAAATTGGAAAAACCCCATACTCCATTGTTGGCTTTGTAAAAGTCTTCTAACGTGACCTGGCTCCAGCAATGGCCTCATTTTTCATTTCCACACTCTCTCCTCTGCTCCTCTGCCAGAAGATTTGTCTTTTAAAGGTTCATTTGGGCTTAGATGTGGCCTCAGGCCAAGGCTGGTGCAAGTTTTAGGTGTTTAATAACTCAAACTGGGCTAAAGTTCAAGGGTGAGGGCTCAGTGCTTCCTGGGAATCAGCTCCCTCTGGAACTGGCCACCCCCACTTCAGGAATGAGTGGAATTAAATAGACATAACCAAAGCTCTGGGTTGCCTCTCTGGGTTGTGGTGAAGGAGAAACCAAGGGTTGGAAAGTGGCCCTTTAGCCTTGTGTCCAATTCCCTTCAGGTGTTTCACCATTCCAAAGCTCCTTTTACACACATGGGGTTATTTGAGGCCAGTTCCTCCCAGTTTTTGCTGTCCTGTCACTGTCACCATGCTCTTGGACACAGACCATAGGTGGTGAAAGAACCAGAGAGGTGGGAATTATCTTTTCCAGGTGATGACGTTTGATGTCGTAAATTGTAGCCCTTCTTTAAAATAAGCACTTACAGCCCTCAGACAATGTTTGTATGGCAAGTCACTCATTTATCCTTTGGGAACCCCTCTGGAGCACTTTCCTGGTGGTTTCCAGGAGGACCTGGCTGTTCCAGAGGTCCCTGGAGCCACCCAAGCCTTTGGTCACCTGTGCCAGGTGTTCCCTCAGCAGCCCTGGTCCCTCCAGCTCTGAGGGGGTCACACTGGGAATGGGGCAGGGAGCTGATGGAGACAGGCCCTGGATGTGCTGGTTATCCTTCATGAATATTGAGTTAAAATAAACCTTTAATGCACATTCTATGCCAATGTCCAATTAAATTTGGGAACAGGATCTTCCTCTTAAATTTTTCAACCTTCTCCTTTCAGTTAAGACACAAGAATGTTTAAAATGTTTATTAATTGTAGCTTCCTTTCTTCCCACAGTCCTAAACAAAGTCATGGGCTTGGAGATAGAGATTTCCTATACTTTATATTTAAATGGATAAATCTTTTCCCATGGGTCCACCCAAACTGTGTTTTCCCCTCTGAGCCAAGTTTTCCACTCCATCATCCTGTTTCTCCACCCCTGGGAAGGCAGTAGGGCTTTCCTTGAAGGGAGTCCCTGACTTTGGGGTGGCAATATCCACTGTGGACACTTTTCCTGCAGTCCCACCCCTCTCCATGCCCGTGCTTTTCCCTGCTGCCATCCCAGCTGTGCCTGGGAGATTCCAAAGTACAAACAAAGGATCTTGGTGTGGGAAAAATGCTTGGGAAACACCTCTAGCTGCCTGGGATTGGAGGATCTCCTTGCTTCCCACCCAAATCCCACAGTGCCCACACTGAAGGAGGCTGATTCCAGAATGGGATTCAGTAAAGTTTGTTTGGACATGGGCTGGGCATCTGTGCTTTGTTCTAAAGCAAAACTCCTGAACCAAAAAATTAATTCTTTCCATATCACATTTATTATCCCCTCCTTTATTTCTGCATAAATTCCACATTATGGTCAAGCTTGGATTCTCCACACTGGCTGCATTGCCTTGCTCTCCGTTTATCACCTGGCTGTACAGGAGAGATTTTCAGTGGCATTCCTTCAAAATATTCCTGGGAGTTTCACTGGGGGTGGCTTCTCTCCCATTTTTGGGTCCCTCAATCTCACTGGGCAGAAGTGACAGGAACAATTTCCACAGTGAGGCTGGGAAAACCTTTCCCAAATTGAGCCTATCTTTTCTGCTTGATTTGATTTACGGTCCTTGGATATCTCTGATTCCCCTCCCTGGAATAGTTTGCTGGGCATGGGATATCCCCAGAAGGTCATCGAGTTGTGCCAAGTTGCCACAAGTTCCTGGGAGGCTGCTGGGAAAGTCTAAATCCTCCTGAACGATCCTGAGCCAGGTGTGCCTTAAATCATCCCATGGATTTGGCAGGAGACACAAACTGGTGCTCAGGGACAGGGAGGTTTTACAGAAATTGGAATTATGCGACAAAAGGGGCCCCGGTGAACATCGATTTTAATATTGGTAAATGCAGGAAAGGCCTTTGCCATTTTTAGGGGATGAAGTTTATCCTTGGGAAGAGGGGGCTGTGGCCTCTGGAGAAAAAGCCTGGGAGGGGTCTCTCAGACCCTCAGGCACTGAGGCCCAAAAATGTGCAGAGCTGGTCCATAAAAATGCAGGTGCAGGTGGTGATCAGCAATGAGAGAAAAAGGGTGGGAAAAGGGACGGGGAGAAAGAGTGATGGCCTTGCACAGAAAATGTTACAGCTCTTTTCCTTTATTGTTGGCAACAGGTGAGTGCCCTCAACCCATAAATAGAAATAAATTGCTGAAAAGCGGAAGATCATGAAATCACAAAATTGCAGAGTGGTTTGGGTTGGAAGGGACATTAAAGCTCCTCTCATCCCACCCCTGCTATGGGCAGGGACACCTTCCACTACCCCAGGGTGCTCCAAGCTTGGACCTTGGATACTTCCAGGGTCTTTCCACTTGCACAGGACTGGTGAGGTGAGGAGCAGGCAGGGCTTTGGTGGGACAGGAGGAGAGGGGACCTTGCCAGGACACCAGTCCTGTAACCTTGGCCCCAGAAATTGTTTCCCAGAGCAGCTGTGGCTGCCCCTGGATCCCTGGCAGTGTCCAAGGCCAGGCTGGACACTGGGGCTTGGAGCACCCTGGGGTAGTGGAAGGTGTCCCTGCAATGGCAGGGGGTGGGAATGGGGTGAACTTTGAGATCCCTTCCCACCCAAATCATTCCATGATTCTGAGTGGTGACTGAAACAGGGAAAAATGAAAATCCTGGATAAAATGGAGCATTCTCTACTCTCTTCTGGACAGGGAGAGTGAGAGCAGAGCTCCAGTTAAAACCAGTGACCACCATGGGGCCTGGGCCAGCCCTGGGCTCAGTCAGCCCCTGGAGTTAAGGACATCTGGTGTTGGCAGGACTGGCTATTCCTGGGATGCTGCAGCACCCCTGGATCCCACAGGGAACGTCCTGAGGATTCACCTCCTCCCGCAGAGCCCTCCATGGCCAGAGCTGCCTGCTTGTTGTCTCTAAATCCTCAGACATCTCCTGGCTGCTGCTTTCTCCTCCTCCTGCCACATCCCTGGGCTGGTCCCTCTCCATCCCTCCCCATCCCTCCCCATCCCCCTCCATCCCTGCCCATCCCTCCCCATCCCCCTCCATCCCTCCCCATCCCTCTCCATCCCTCCCCATCCCTCCCCATCCCTCCCCATCCCCCTCCATCCCTCTCCATCCCTCCCCATCCCTCTCCATCCCTCCCCATCCCTCTCCATCCCTCCTCATCCCCCTCCATCCCTCCCCATCCCTTCCCCCAGAGCTGCTCTGCATTCATTTCCCACAGATCCCAATCTACGCACGGCAGGAGCTGGGGAGGGGAGTGGGTTGTGTGTGGAAAAACAGTTTCAAATTTGCACATCAAAAGGAGGCCACGTCTGCTATCAGGAAAATTAATAAGAATTAAGACCCTTTCAAGAGCTGTGTAGCCCAGTTTTTGAAATGGAACCAATTAAAAATATTCTGGAGCTGGGAAGGCTCTCGTGGGCTCGGTCCAGGCTGAATAGGCTTTTCATTGATGAAAGGAGCTCTTCCCCAGCTCAGACAGCCCGGACAACATCCAAGCAGCCGCTTTTTAGGGAAGAATAGACAGAAATTTCTGCCTGGGAGCGTGCTTCCCAGGGGCTGCAGAGAATCATCTGCTAAGAGAATAATGAGGAGACAATTGCCGGCACCAGCATGCGACAAATTAAGAAAACAATTTGTTTATAGGGTGAAAGAGCAGGAAGATGATCCTTTGTGATAAACTTGGAGTAGGGAAAAAAGGGAATATCTGTCAGACTGTGAGAACAGAGACTTGGCTTGAAACGAGAATATTCTGGGAAATGCTCCACTCTGTTGTTGTTGTTGTTGTTGTTGTTGTTGTTGTTGTTGTTGTTGTTATTATTATTATTATTATTATTATTATTATTATTATTATTATTATTATTATTATTATTATTATCATCTTCATCATCAATAACAACAACAACAATAATAATAATCTGTTACAGAAACTGATCTGGTTGCTAAAGCTGCATTCCAAGATCTCTGTTTTTTTTAGGTGTGGTTTTGTGGTTTTTTTTTTTTTTTTTTTTTTGTGAGGGGCAGGAATGTATGGAAGCAGCTGGATGGATGTGGAAAGACCCTGGGGAATAAGGAAAACACAGAGCCCTGGAGCAGCACTGACATTTCCGGGTTCTTGTTCTTCCCTCAGCTGGGCTCAGCTCAGTGGTTTGGTGCTGCACATCCTAAATTTGGGACTTGGATCCATGGCTACAGAATTCCAGTGTCTGTTTTGGAGGTGGCTCTGTCTGAGCAAACCCTCCCGGGACTTCTCATGGGCAGTGGTGCCTCTGGGATAGGGAAGGATGTGCTGGCTGGGCACCACTGCCCTACTGGGACATTAGGACAAGACAGGTGATGGACTTTGGACCTGGTTAGCACAAGAGGTTTGATAACAGGATGCCTAGGCAAATAGCAAACAGAACTTTGAGGATTAAATCAAGATTGCAAGAAGATTTAATCAGACTGACTTACCAGAAAAAGAAAATTACATCAAACTCTGCAAACAAGAGATGTTTAAAGTGTTTAAACAAGAGATGTTTGTTTATGTGATCTTTAGCCCAATCATTGTAGTAAATCATTACTAGTCCTCCTCGAATAAGTATATAAGCAGTTGTACTCCACAATAAATTCAGATTCTTTGACCATCTCAAAGTCTTCCCCATCTCTCCTCATCACTGATACTGCCCTGCCTCTCCATCTCCAAAGGGAAGCCGGCGTGGGCGTGGATTTGTCCACACTTGAGGCACCCTCAGTCACCTGGAGAGAGGCTGCTGCTGGACTGGGGACTGGGACTCCCGAGGGGCACTTTGCTGCACCAAAGGCACCAGTGCAGCACCCAGCCTCAGAATCTGGGGTGAAGATCTCAGCAGCTTCCCCATTTCCCTTTCCCTTTCCCTTTCCCTTTCCCTTTCCCTTTCCCTTTCCCTTTCCCTTTCCCTTTCCCTTTCCCCTTTCCCTTTCCCATGTTCTTCCCTCAATTTCCTCTCACTGGTCCAGCCTGGGGGAAGAACCTTTCCTGATCTCCAGCCTGAGCTGCCCTGGCCCAGCTCCAGCCATTCCCTGGGTGCTGTCCCTGCCCCAGAGCAGAGATGGGAGCTGCCCTCGGGAGGAGCTGGGAACTGCTGTGAGATCTGTCAGCCTCCTCTGATCTCTCTGGGCCTTATCCAGGGCTTCCTCCTCTGCTGGGATGTGCTCCAGTACCAACTGTGGGCTGTGTTGCATCACAGTGATGGCTCTGAATGATGCTGCTGTCTTTGGGAGGAAAAAATAATTTTTTTTTCCTGGCTATTTCCTATTATTCAGTGGAGGAAGGACCAACAGAGTACTGGGGACACAGCTTTGGAAAAAAATCAGCCCTAAATAGGAATGGATGTGGAATAGGAGAGAACAGAATAGAAAAGGATCCATTTGTTCCTCTCCTGATGTGCAGCTGTTAAACCAGCATGGGACACCCAGGAAAGAGGAAAAGGGCTGGAATGGCAAAGGAACCTCCTGGTCCCTCACCCTCCCAGCACAGGGTGACAGTCCCCACCTGGTCATGCTGGTCCCTCAGAGGACACAGAAATGTCACATTTCTCCCTCAGAGCATTGCCTCGGGGTCGGATAAAATTCCTCTCTCATTTTGAAGTGGCAGCAGAGCTGGAGCTGGGATGGGCTGTGGCAGCAGTGCTCCCATTCCCTGTGGAAGTGCCCATGGATCAGGAGGCACAGGGAGTTTTAATGAAGTGTCCACACAGAGCTGTTGTCCCAGGAAGAAAACGCTTCCCATGAGCAATAAAAGACACATCATCTCTCAGTGACACTTTGGGACAATCCAGGGTAAAATTCAATTAAATGCAAAATCCAAAGAAAGCCTGACAGAGTTTCAGGTGCTTTTCAATTCGTCACTTTTCAATATTTCTGGAAATTCCCCAGGAACAAATATCCAGGGGTCATTGCAGAAGCTGCTGTGAAGAATGAGCCCGAGGAGCTTTCCTGGGGGACCCACACTCGCCTTGTGATGGAAAACTCTCTCCATGAGCCGGAAATTTGGGAGCAGACAAATGTTTTGTTGTGTCATTACACCCGTCTGGATCTTCCTTGTGCATTCTGATTTGCCTGGAGCTGCTGCTGGGTTGGAATCCACACCTTTCCTGGGGGCTTATTTCGGGTTTGCTGCCATCCTGATCTCCTGGAATTTTGTGATTTAGAGCCCAGGGAAAATATTCACAACTTGGGGTGAAAAATCCAACTCTTATATTTGCATGCTAATGAAACCGTTTGCATTTTCCTTTATGTTTGGAACACCAAATAGTGGGAAAATTCTTCTTTCTACCCAGGTAAAGCCCTAAACTCATCCCAGGGAAAATGAATCATACATTTTGCATTTCAGTGTTTTTCAGGGAATGGCTGCTTGTTTCACAGACTATCCCATGATGTATTCCAGCACCAATAAACTCCATGCTGCCAATCCCAATCCCTAGAACAGCTCCTGAACCCCTTTATTGGCTGCAGTATTGATCAGCTACAGCAGTAATTGCTTCCATTTACTGAAGAAACATTAACAGGAAACAAGGGCAAGTTGTTAAAATGCTCCTTATTTGACCAATGACTCCCATCCCCACTAAACCAGAGCATGGAGAGCTGTGTCCAGCTGTTCTTTGGACACTTCCAGGGAAATCTCACCCAAAGGTGACAAACTCAGTTCTTCTGGTGTGGCTTCAGACTTGATTACCAGGTCCCCAACCTGTGGCAGTCCTGGAGATGCTCTCAAGTCCCTTTCAGCCACTGCCCACAGCAGGACTGTGGCTTTCCCAGGCCAAAGGGTGGCTCTGGGGACATCTGAATTCCAGTCCTGCCCTGGATCCTTGTACCAGATCAGGAGGACCAGTCCCTCAGGGCTGGGACAGGTTAATCTGATTTAGCAAGTCTCAGCTTGCAGGCTGGGGAATAATTCCTTGTCCCTGGGAATGTGGGGGGGTCGTGTGCTCAGACATCCAGGCAGGATACTGGATGGATTTATCACAACAGAACAGCCAGGCTTGGCTTGGGATCTGCGGGACGAGGGTGCTGGCTGTGTTCCCTGGCTGCAGGAGACTCTTTGGGAGAAAACTCCAGGAATATTCAAAGGACAAATTTCCTCTCCCCTGTGCCTCTCCAGCTTCTCCAAGGTAGGATTTACGTGGCCCCCCCAAGGGGGTCCCCCATGGACAAAGAGCCTGGAGAGGAATGAAAATCCCACTTTTGAATCACATGCAGCAGCTGAGTTTTCCAAAGGCATCAGCCTCTGGCAGACCTGAATCTTGGCCTGAGGACAGCAGGATGCATAATTTTGACATGAGGGGTGTCAGTTAATCTGAATTTTGGTTTGGTGGATAAACCCAGCCCTGCCCCTGCCCCAGTGCATGGCCAGCTCCAGTTTTCACCTTGGCCAGTGAGCTGACCTTGCCTGGATCTGGAAGAGGAGAATTCCAGAGAGATGCAGTTCTCCTGCACACAACAGCCTGGGAGGTCATCCTTTAGACAGCTCCATAAGAATAATCTGTGCTCCACAAGAGACACAGTTTGAGGTGCTGCAGTGTTTGTTCCTGGAGCTGCTGAGTGGGCACGGTTTGAATTCAGTGCTCCAGGATACCCTTGTGACCAAGAGGAATTTTGGAGCTATGTTATGACTGCAGACCAGGATTCTGAGCCTCTCCAGAGTGAAGGAATATTTTCCCTGCTTAGCTCTACAGAGGGATGAATGGAAAGACCCAAATGTCAGCAGGACACCCTCCAGGGATTTGAAAACACCGTGGGCAGGGACACCTTCCACTATCCCAGGTTGCTCCAAGAATATTGGAGAGAAACAGCTGAGGGAAATGTGGGATAATTCATCACCATAACACCTTTCCAAAAGCTGTTTTCTGTTCACTGAGATTGTCCATTTTTCAGTTTAGCCTTTGTTCTTTTTCGAAAAGACCTAATTTTGCTACAGATAGGAGACTGGAAGAGTCATAAACACAGATAACACCCTGGAGAAGTGTTTATAGGTGATCACAGTGGTTGTTCTTATCTCTCTACCTGTGAGATTTCTTTTCCTTTGTGGAAAAGTGGGTGGGAAATAAAGGAATTAATTTTTTCGGTCAGTATTTTAAAGTCCAGTTCTGAAGTAGAAATTTGATCAGATCTAATGGAGGTGAAAATGTGAAATCCTCATTTGCAAATGTTGTCATGACTGATTAATGGGGGTGCTGAGAGGACTTTATCTTACAAGGGTAATCAGATGGCTGAAGAGAAAGGGGAACACATTTATTTGCAAATTACTTGTCTGAGACAACTGATAAGAGGATCTGGGCTGAAAAGGTTTCTCTCAGTTGTTTTTATGGGTCTGTTCCCAGGACAAAGGGAGCAGGCAGCACTGGGAATCAGCCAGGGAATCACTGTCCCTGAACCTCCCAGGACACTGGGGACAGATCACACACCAATATTGTGTGTTTGGGGCAGTCGCTGGCAGGTTCACACCTCTCCAAACAACCTTTCCACAGCCCCTGGTGGAAAGAAATCTGGATTCCATCTCAGGGTGGCAACACATCTGTCCTGGGTTAAGTCTGTACTCCATCCTCATCTATCCGAGCTGGGCCAGTTCTCTGCTCTTCATGGGGAAGTTTTTTCTTTATCTCTCCCACAGCCAATCCTCCCTCCAGGAGATCTCTGCTGTTCATGGCCACTGAGTGTCCCTGCATGGCTGAGAAAATTCCATCATCCATGGGGAGATGCTCTGCCCAGGGGAGGAACCAAGCATTCCTACCTGGATCCAATCTGACCTGGGAACAGCACAGCAGCCTTTGCCCCCTGCATTCCCAGAGGAGCAGCTTTCTTCCCCCTGCATTCCCAGAGGAGCAGCTTTCTTTCCCCTGCATTCCCAGAGGAGCAGCTTTCTTCCCCTGCATTCCCAGAGGAGCAGCTTTCTTCCCCCTGCATTCCCAGAGGAGCAGCTTTCTGCCCCCTGCATTCCCAGAGGAGCAGCTTTCTTCCCCCTGCATTCCCAGAGGAGCAGCTTTCTTCCCACTGCATTCCCAGAGGAGCCCAGGCCCATCTCCCCCAGCCCTGGAGCTCCAGAGGAAAACTCCCCCCTTGTGCAGGATCCCTGCTCCAGCAGGAGCACAGCTGGCACTGCAGGAGGGCTGAGCCACCCTGGGATGGGGCTGCTGCCACCTCCCTGACCCACAGGGGCCAGGGCCTGCTCTGACTCTGGCAGGGGTTTGTTCTCTTTTTTTGTACTATTGCATTTGTATTTTTAATTTTCCTAGTAAACAACTGTTATTCCTATTCCCATATGATTGCCCAAGAGCCCCTTAATTTCAAAATTTTAACAATTTGGAGGGAGGGGGTTTGTATTTTCCATTTCAGGGGAGGCTCCTGCCCTCCTTAGCAGACCCGTGTCTGTTCAAACCTAGACAAGAACTATAAAACACAATCCAGACTGAGGAAATATTCAGAGAATCCTGGAATATGCTGAGCTGGAAGGCACCCTCAGGACCCAGCCCAGCTCCTGGCTTTGCACAGACACCCCAACATCCCCTCTGGGCATCCCTGAGTGGTCTCAGAAGCTCCTGAAGGCCCTCACGGGGTGGCAGAGGGAATAGGAACATCAGCACTGCCACTTCCCAGTGGCTTCAAGTGGTTTAAAGCAGTTTAATGCTGTGTAAAGGTTGCCATAACTCCTGGAAAGAGTATTTTCCTTGGGCAGTTTGCTGAGAGATTCCTAAAGCAAGGGAAGAGTCTTAACTGGCTGTTTTCAGAGCAAATACAGACAGCAGCTGCTCAGGCTCAAGGGACACTGCCACATTCAAAGCCAACAGGGGCAGATCACATTGTAGACACAGGAAAAGCCAATTTTCCTCGCTGCAGAGAAATAACTGGAATGGTGGGAGGCACAGAGTGGGGTGCTGGGGGTGTCAGACGGTCCAGTTTGGGTAAATATCAAAGATGGGCCTATGGGATTACATAGAAGGGTTTTTAATATAGAAAATTTTTCTGTGAGGACACCCTGGGGACATTAAAGCCCACCCTCCATTCCAGCTGGGACACCCTGTGCGTTCGATGCTCTGAATACACCACTCGCAGCCAGGAATTACACATGGAGTCGGAGATAAATATAAACAAGGTTCAGTCCAGCTACTCAGAGCTTTCTTCCTCATAGCCAAGATAACTGTGCCATGTGTTTTGAATCTGGCAAACAAATATTCCTGTGGGCTTTTCCTTGGGAGCAATTTGAGCTCAGGTTAAGGAATGACCTAGGAGAGGGCAGCACCCCTGGTTCCCCATATCTCTCCTCCAGGTACTTCTGTGCCCAAGTAGGGCAGGTGTCCAACACCTTGCATGGCAAGTGAGATACTAGGATGGGCCACTGGCCACTGGAGTCAAGGAATGGGTTTTTTCTGAGATGGGCACTTCTGAACTGCCCCAAATCTTCAATATTCTCATCTAAGAGAGGGAGGGCTAGGAGGACAGTTAATGGTTGATCTGCTGAGTTGGACTACCCATGGAATTTTGGGGATCTGTTTCCCAGCAGCCCAGGAGGGGCATGCAGCAGAATTATTCATGTTCCTGGAAAAGCCGGGGGGCAGAGGGAAGGCCCAGCAGGAAAACAGGAGGTGATGGTGGGTTCACAGGGAAAGGTGGAGAAGAAAGAAGAGGAGACTGCTGTGGACTGGGGACCCCTGGAAGTACAGGTCTGGCACAAAGGGACATGGAGAGAGGGTGGGAAGCCAGCCTGGAGTGACGTGCAGACAGCCCCGATCCTCCTGCCAGGTAAGCCAGCACAAACAGGGTGATTGAGGTACAGAAAAGCCAATTCTGCCCAAGCAGCATGGTTTTATCCCTCTGTGCTGCTCCTGCAGCCTTTCCCAGGTTATTGGGAGGGATATGATGGACTGGGCTCTGCCATGACAGATAATGCATTACACTTCCAGGCCACAGCATAACTTTTTCCACAGTAATTACTTTCGATTTCCTCCCAATAAATACATTGCTCCTCTTCCCTCTGCAGTAATTGAGGGTATTTACTCCTCAGGAAGATTAACTGTCCTGTGGAGCCCAAAATGGATGGGGGGCCTGGGGAGATCAATGTGAGTGCTCACAGCGGTTCTGTCTTTGGGAAAGCCTGAGGAGCTTCCAGCTGCCCTCAGATGATCCCTGCTCCCTCCTCCCTGAGCATCCCTGCCCAAGGTGGGCTTTAAGGTCCCTTCCTACCCAAATCATTCCATGATTCCATGATCTTTTCATGGCCTCCCACCATGCTCCATCAGAGCCTGTGGGAAGCCTCAGTTTAGGCTGGGCATTGTGAGTGGTGTCCTGCTGCTGTCACTCCTGGGGCAAAGTAGAGATTTAGGTTAACCCATTGTCTTGGTTTGAAGAGACAGGAGTCTGAGAAGGAAGGCAAGAGTCTCCTGTGAAATGGAAACGGTAAACCCCCTCCCTCCGAATTACCACAAAATTTCAAAATTAAAAGGCTCTCAGGCAAAGATATGGGAATGAGAATAACAGTTCTTTACTAGGAAAAAACCTAAATAAAAAAATGTAATTAGTACAAACAAAACTACTGATAAGAGTCAGAAACCTGACACCCTGAGGAGTCAGGGTGTTGGTAATAGTCCAGTTGAATGGTGGTTGCTCCTCCTGGAGTGGCAGATGAAATGCTGCTGAAGCGGTGATCTTTTGTAGTGTGTAGGGTGTAGTTTTCTCTGAAGGTCTGGTGATGGAGTAGCTGGGCCTGGTCTTCCTCTGGGGATACAGTGGGGAAGAAGCTGCTCCTCTGGGAATTCAGGGAAGAGGCTGCTCTGGTGTCCAAAAAAATGCTGATTTTATGCAGGTAGGGATGCTTGGCTCCTCCCTCTGGGTGGAGCATCTCACAATGGATTATGTAACTTTACCAGTCATGCAGTGAGTCATTCAATGGTCCATTAACAGAAGATATCTCCCCGAGGGAGACATTGTTCTTGGAAGAGATAAGAAAACTGCCCAACAGGAGATATCTGCCCCCCCTTCAACAGATGGCAAATAGAACACATGCTTATCTTACAAGCCAGGACACCCATCATTTATTACTCTGTTATTTCCCATGTTTTTCTAAGTTGTTCTCTTATCCCTTTCTCCCTGAGTTCTGTGGCTGGTGTCCCAAGGAAGGGAAGGATTTTCCCTGTGATTCCATGTTATGGAGTGTCTTCTCCCTGAGGAATGCTTATAAAAATAGGCAGTGAGAGGATGGCACCAAGACATGGGATTCTGGAGAGCAGGGGGAGAACTCGGGCCTAGGAATGTCCTACAACACAGCTGGGTGATTGTCCTAAATCCTCACAGTTCTCTGGAACTTCACAGGAGGAAATGAAAGAATGCAGCTTAGGAGAGAGGCAAATCCCTGCCTTTGGTCCTGGGATAGCTTTGCTTCCTGTAGGGAATTCAGCCATTCTGTCTGGTAAGATCTTGTCACATTAGAATGACTTGAAAATCTATTAAATGAAAATAAAAATAAAAATTAAAAAAAAAAATTAAAATCCCTGCCTGCCCAGCCCTGGAGTTGCTCTGACTTCCCACAGCAGCCAGGACCAATCACATCCTCATGGATGTGGAAGGGATGGTAAAACATGGAGGTGAAAATCCCAAGACAAAACAGCTTGAGCCCAGGCCTAAAGTGAAAGTCTGGACTTAAAACAAGTGGGAATGAGACCCGAGCTGTGCATCTTTCAGGATTTCCTGCTCTTATTGGAATAACATCCACTGGGAAATGTGCTCCTTCCACAGCCTTTCCCAGGCCTCAGTTTTCCCTTTGGTGACAGGGATGTGCTGATATCATGGAAGAGATTAAGGAAGGCAGCAATCTTGTGGAATATTGCACTGCCAGGAAAATGACATCTCTACAGAGCCACCAGGGCTTCATTTTTCCTTCAAGGTGGATAAATGTGCTCGTCCCTTCTCCTGAGGGCTCCATGTCCGGCCTTTTTGTGGGAATTGTTGGTGCCTCGAAGTTCTTGGAGTGATGTCTGTGCTTCCCATCTCCTTCTGCACAGGGGGATCTCAGCCTGCTTGGAAAACTCAGGAATCATGAGGTGGAAGATCTTTTGATCCACAAAAATCAAATTCAAGACCTTGTAGAGTTGACTGGACCAGTTGGAATTGGCCTCAACTTCTCCACCTGCCACATCCGGGGAATATCCAGCAGGAGGAAGGCAGAGCTGATAGAGTTTTCCAAGGATGTAAAGACCAATTCTTGAACATTTTTTGATCTGTGCCAAGTGTATTTTTAACACAGCTTAAAAAGATGGCAAAATACGGGAAATAATTCCTAGCACCCCAGGAATGACAGCAGCAAGGGGTGAGAGGGACCCACATCTCTGAAAACTCAGAAAATAAAAAATATCTCCTTGGACTTTTGCCCAACAACTTCCCGGAGGCTCCACAATTTCCACTGTGCTCAGGCAGATATTTTTAGGACCATTATTAAATATTAACTGTAAAATCATCATATGAGGATTCCTTCCACTGTAGATATTCTTAACTACCTCTTTTTGAGCTAATTACCTTAAAAAGTTTCCAGGTTTCTTGGTCTTCAGTAGAAATCCTCATAAAGGAAAATTTGATGTCATTTTCTTTGCCCCCATTTTCTTTCTGTTTTTGCCCAGGGGTTTTGTCCCATCCCTGGAAGTGTCCAAGGCCACGTTGGATGGGACTTGGAGGAACCTGGGAGTGTGGAAGTTGTCCATTTAGGGTGGAAGGAGATGTTCCAGTGCAGATCTTGGTGGGAAAAGAAGACAAAGTATGCAGTCCCTGGTTCCGTTCCTTTCGCAGCCATTTATAGCTGCTGCTAATGAAAGTGAAATAAAATAAGTGGATTTCTCATTTTCATGTGGGGGTGTTGTGGTGACGGTCGGACTCAATGCCCTTAAACTTTTCCAACTGTAACAATTCTGTAATTTCATTATTTCCTCTGATTTCACCAGAGCACTGCCATGGTCAGCTGAGCCCTCTTCTGAGAAATGCCTTAATTTAGGAATTTACTGAACTCCGGGAGTCTGGAGGACACCAGAGTAGTCTCTGTGATGATCTAGTAGCAGGAATTTTGTTCTCCTGTGTCACAGAACTCTGGGCACGTCCCAACATTCCCTGCAGGAACCTCAGCACTGAGGTCAGGACAGGATTGGAATGATTCTCCTCAGGATTCAGTTCCACAGCTCCCAAAAACTTCGTGTTTCCTCTCACTTCTCTGACTCCTCCAAGGGAAAGCTCAATGATTCCATTCCACCCATTAGCAGGCATTTGGTAATTACTGGCCAGCATAAATTTTAATAATTATTATTATAATTCCTAATGCAATCATTAATCAATTCCTTATTATTGAGATAGCAATTACAGAAAGATTAATAACTCCAGCTAATACTTTTAAATTAATTTAATTTGGGGAGGTGTGGGAGTGAAATGGAAACACTGCACTGCAGGCACTTCACAGGGGGACATTTTCTTTCGGGCTTTTTGCACAATTCCTGTGTTTCCCCCCACATTGCTGGACTTTTCCTACACTCATAAATGTCCCTAGTTTTTTTCTGAGATACCACAGCATGGTTATGCAGCTTTTATCCACTGGAGAGGAAGAGTTTTCCTCCAAGCCTTTCCAAACACCACCCTTATCCTTCACAGAGGTTCTGCTTCCCAGAACAGAGCAATGGGGATAAGAGATGGATTTCCCACACTTGTTTTCCAGCCTCAACATTCCTAGCTGCCAGGTCACTTGGAATCTACCCCCTCCTTGCCACTCTTCCACTTTTAACCCTCTCCTGTATCCAACCTGACAGGAAGAGGGACCGTCCTGGTTGAAAGCCTTCAGTGGGATCATGGTTTTGGAGAAAATTGTGTCAATGCCTGGGAAAAAATGCAGTGAATGGGATGAGCATTTATTCCCAGGATAGAAGAAGTCTCTTCCCTGATTCCTGCTCTGCCATGGAAGAATCTTTCCCAAAGACCATGGAGAGACTCCAAAATCCTAGCTTGTTTTGATTGGGATGTTCCTTTCTCTGGAAACTACTATTTTTTCATGAAACAAATTAAGAAGCAGGAGCTGGGAAAACACGGAGCTGATCTTGTCCCACACCTTCTCTCTGTGGGAGGAGCAGGGACAATCGGTCCTGTGGCCTCTCTCCAGCCCTGAGCTGACCTTCAATGTTCCAGGATTTAAACTTTTGGATGTGACTCCTGCAATTTCATGTTGGAATGGTAGAACCACAGGCTGGATTGGGATGAAGCTCATCCAGTCCCACCCCAGCCATGGGCAGGGACACCTTCTGCTATCCCAGGCTGCTCCAACCTGTCCAACCTGGCCTTGGACAATTCCAGGGATCCAGGGGCAGCCACAGCTGCTCTGGGCACCCTGTGCCAGGGCCTGCCCACCTCCCAGGGAACAATTGCTTCCCAGTATCCCATCCACTCCTGCCCTCTGGCAGGCTCAGGCTCTTCTGCAAGGATTAAATTTGACACAGAATCCCAGAATATTTGAGTTGGAAGGGGCCCACAAGGATCATCAAGTCATGCTCTAAAGTGAATGGCTCATACAGGGATTAAATCCACAATTTTGGAGGTCCCAGCACCCTGCTCTGACCCACTGAGCCAATTCCAGGTGATTGTGAATCCCAGCACATCCTGTTCACCCACAAAGGGGTGATTCCCTCTCCAGGAAACTCAGGAATGTTTAAAGATATCCTGTGGCATGCTCTGGAATCCATGCATGGGGTAGACATCCAACTTCAGGTGTGGGGAATCCTTCCAGCCTCTCCAGCCACACATTCACAGAATAATGAAGACTGGAAAAGACCTCCAAGATTCCAAGTCCAACCTTTTCTTTGTTCTCCTTCCTTTCATGGCTTCTTGTTTTTTCTCACTCCTCTGGAGTCTCATGGATATTTCTGGTGAGATTTCCTCTGTGGGAAGAGGCTGCTCAGCCTGTCCCAGCTGGGTTCCAATCTAACATCTTACATCTCCTTTTGTCTCCTAATTTTGGGTCATGGAACCCTCGTGGGACTCCTGAGCTGTTTAAACCCCCTCTGTGCTGAGAACAACCATAATTCCCCATCTTTTTTTATTTTTTTTTTGGAATTGACTTCCTCATTTAGTATTTGCACAGGATAACTCCAGTGTTCAGTTTCAAAGAAAATCCGTGAATTTTTAGCTGTTAGTGCTCTCCCTGTGCTGTGATAATTGCACAGAGGCTGACTTTAATTAGCTCCAGAGCTGTGTGATATCTTTGGGAGTCAATACAGTCCTTTATTTGTGGAAAACACATGGAAAATGTGCTGAATAAGCTGTAGAGTTTCCCTCCAGAAAGCAGGGAAGAAACTAATCCAGTTTTATGTAAGTTCGCTCTGAGTTTGTTTTTTGCAAGTTAAAAAAAAGATGGAAAAAGGGAAACAAAAAGAAAGAAAAAAAAGAAGCATTTATTAAACTTTAATGAGGGAAAACTGAGCCCACACAGCAATGGGGGAGCTGACAATAATATATAGCTTTAATTAGCAATCAGGATTTGAGGAACAGCTTATTATGCTAATGGGGTTCAAATCTTCCCAGGAAAAAAAAGTTCCTATGGAAAGAGTTGGTAATGACAAGGAGATCTCCAGTTTGTAACAGAATCTTGAAATGCTTCAGACAATAATTTCACATTTCCTTGCATGTTTCTGATGAAACTCCAGATTTCAGATGAGCTGGATAATCCCAGTGGACTGAGGCAAAATATAACGACCCCAAACTTTTATCCCTAAAGGCAAGAAATGAGTGATTTTGCTCTCCAAAAGAAACTCTGTCATGCCATGGGTTTGAGTTGAAGGAGTTGGAATCTGAGCTGAACTAATTGGAAATGCTGCAATTTAAATGAATTTGCTTTAAATAAAGCAATTAACCTGCTGGAGTTTGTCCAGATTGGGGTTCGTGGTTAGATCTGTGGCTCCGGGGCTGAGCAGTGGCTGGTGGAGAGGACATACTAATGAGGAGCTGGGTAATTAAACTCCCAGCTGCAGGATTCCCAAGGGAATGGGGTCCACAGCAAGGATCTGGGGATTCAGAATAAGTCCTGATGTTTTTAGGGACATCAGGATTTATCCGAAGGAGTGATGGATGCTCAGGTGAGAGGAGCAGGGGAGGAATTTCTCAAGGAGGTTTGTGGAGAGGTGTTGTAGGCACCGTGGTGCTTTCACACCCAACTTCCCTTTGGAACTGTTCCTTCCCAAAGGATGATCAGGAAAGTTGTGTGAAACCTTTTGCATTCTTTTTTTTGGAAGATGCTTTCCAACTAGGGCCTGAACGCTGCTGGCAAACAGGAGGCTTGAGAGCTCCTCATGCTCAGGTCTCCATCCATCTCAGGATCTTCTTCCAGGGATTTTAAGATTCTCTCCTAGGACAGCAAAAAAATATTCCAAATTTCTGTCTTGTCCCCACTGCAGTTCACTGGATGCCCTCTTCTCATCCCTGCACAGGGATCCAGGGCAGGTGGACCTTTAGGAGCATCGTCTGCTGAAACTTTGCAGGTCAGAAGGTCCCAGCCAGGCCTTTGGATTGCTCTTCACTTTGTATTTGAGATGAGTTTCCAGAGATACAAAAATACTTTTGATGCATCCCTAATTGAGGCATTCCCATCATCTGTGTCCCAAAAAGGATATGGACATAGAAAATTCCTAAGAAAAGCTGGATTTCTACAGGAATTATACCTGGGACAGTGACCTCAAAGCAGAGTCCATGGCCTCACAGGAACCCTGGTGGATGAAGGAAGAGCAGCCAACGTGGATTTCTCCTAAGGTATGGAAGGGAAGTACTGGGAAGGGAAGTTCTGGTAAGGCAAGTTCTGGGAAGGGAAAGGAAGTTCTGGGAAGTTCTGGGAAGGGAAGTTCTGGGAAGTTGTGAGAAGTTGTGGGAAAGGAAGTTGTGAGAAGTTGTGGAAAGGGAAGTTCTGGGAAGGGAAGTTCTGGGAAGTTCTGGGAAGTTCTGGGAAGGGAAGGGAAGGGAAGGGAAGTTCTGGGAAGTTCTGGGAAGTTCTGGGAAGGGAAGGGAAGGGAAGGGAAAGGAAGGGAAGGGAAGGGAAGG
>QUSF01000052.1:2390446-2419791 GCA_003676055.1 Chloebia gouldiae
GAAGAGAAGAGAAGAGAAGAGAAGAGAAGAGAAGAGAAGAGAAGAGAAGAGAAGAGAAGAGAAGAGAAGAGAAGAGAAGAGAAGAGAAGAGAAGAGAAGAGAAGAGAAGAGACCTGTTTTCTTGGAAGAGAAGTGACTTTCATTTCTTGGGACCTTTATCCCAATTAATTTAATGTTTCCACTTCCCTGCATTTTCCAGGTCATGTCCATTTGATAAGCAATCCATGTATGCACTAACTCAGGAAGTGTGACATGTAATTTGATGGAATGAATTAGAATTATGTGGATCTATAGACTGAGATGTAAGGAGCGTGCAAGGAGCCTTTCTGTTTTCTATTGTAAAAAGATACATAAAATAAAATACAAATAATACATTGAGAATTTTTAAGCACTTTCTCCACTTTGGAGATTGTATTGCTGTACTAATTCTCCCAATTCCTTTCAATTAAGCAATTAATTTTAATATTTCAGGTTATTATACAGCATGTTAGATTTGCTCAGTGTTATTGCCCTCCTTGTACTGAGCAATTCCTTACATTCCTCAACCTGACAAAAATGTAGGGCAAACAGTAAAATCTGGGAGTTTCTTTACATGTATTAGGTTTCACCAATCCATTCTTTTTTATGTCCAGTATTTTTCAGCCAATGTTCCTGAAGATGGACACAGAATAGCTGTTAAAGTACAAGACAGATGAGCCATGTACAGAAAAATGCATTTCTGAGTCATAAGATTAATAAGTACACCAGGTTTGGGGCTTGGACTCTGGGAGTTAATTAGGAAAATTGTTCTCCAGAACTTTTAATTTTCTGCTGTGTGTTTTTCCCCCTAGGATGAGTAAACTTAGCCTCATCTCTTTCCCTCTGTTCAGCTGGAAGGAGAAATCCAATCTGCTGAGCAAAACAGGCTCTTCCCATGTCATTCCCACCTTGGAGGGGGAAACAGCAGCTGATGGCAAAGAGCTGCTGCAGGATCATGCTGGGATGACCCAGTCATGAAATTCCAAGGAAATGCAACAATTGCCAAGCAAAACCAGCCACTTCCCAAGGTGTGCCCTGGAGTGGCTGTTCCTGCTCAGGAGGGAAGTCCTGGAGCGGCTCCAAGGATTCCTCTGCACATTAAGGCTCCGGGATGCCACAGATCCTTTAGGTGATGTTAGGATGAAGGAATGGAGAGGACTCCTGGTGTCCCTGCTCCTCCGGGGTGCACATGTGATCCCTGTGATGGAAAAGCAGGAACAGGTTGGAAAAGAGACAGTGGAGCAGAGAAAGGCAACAAGAGGAGCAGAGACCTGGGATGGCCTCCAAGAGGGACAAGGGTGGCTGGGCTGCTTCAGCTGGAACCGAGACACAGGAGCAACTCCTAAATGCCAGAATGGAGTGGGAATGGGAATTCCTGAGACTATCCAGTGGAAATGGGCAGCCAGTGAAGAGGATGATATCAGAGCAGATATAGACCAGGCTTGATGGAATGTTTTTTTTTTTTTCCATTAAAAATTTCATTTAATTTGGTGGTTTTTTTTCTCCCAGAATAAGGCTGGATTGCACAACTCTTGTTCTTGGTGTCTGGAATGATCAGGGAATTCCATCTGTGCCTAAAGAAACACCTGGAGAAAGGACAGGAGGTGTGTCAGGAGCACAAAGATGCACCTGAAGCCCTCAGGGGATTCTTCCTTTTTGTTTCCTTTTTAAATTCTTTTTTTTACTTGTAAAAACAAACTTGAAGCCCTCAGACTGAGTCCCAAGCTGTGGTCACCACAAGATGCTCCAAGTACAGAGATAAAATTGTGTTTTCCATCCCTGTGTTCTCCCATGGAGCTCAGGGAATGGGAAGATGGGCCTTAGTGTTCACAGAGTATTTTAATTCCATCAGGTCCTGGTGGGATTGTGGGGGAGTTTGTGCAGGGCTGGGAGCTGGATTTGATGTTCTTGGTGGGTCCTCCCCAGGGAACAATTCCTTCCCAATATCCCATCCATCCCTGCCCTCTGGCAGTGGGAAGCCATTCCCTGTGTCCTGTCCCTCCATCCCCCATCCCAAGTCCCTCTCCAGCTCTTTTGGGTCCCTCTCAGCTCAGGATTTTCCATCATTCTGTCATTCCACATCCCTGTGACAGCAGTGAGCTGAAATGCCAGGTGGAGGAGCTGCCTCTGGAGTGTTGGCTGTGAGTGTGAGCCAGGAGCTGCCCAGTCCCTCTGCTTTGGGCCACCATCGCTTTTGGTGAAACACAACAGATTCCACGCGACCAGAGCTCCTTCCACTCCAAAGGCCTCCAGGATTTCCCTTTGCCTCCTGCTGTCTTTGCTCTCCAAGTGGAGGATTTTTGATCCCTGCAGGATATTGCAATGGAAACTTTGCCCGTTTTCTTTTCCAACTGTTGCCAGCCTGACTGCAGAGACCAATATGTTTATAATATAATATATTGTAATTGATTATCCAATTTCAGAATCAAAATCCCACTGCATTGTGTCCAAATTAAATCCTTTCATTGGCTGCTTGGAATTTCCCCCTCAAGAATTACCCAGGAAGAAAATATCAATGTTTGGTTTCACATTCCTTTTGGGACTATATTTGAAAATCTCTAAAATTCTTTGTGCTAAAATCCAATTCTTCTCTTCTGCTCTGGTTATCAGAGCCCTGTTAAACCCACATGGAGCAGAGCTTTGTCCTTGGCAGGGAGAAGGATCAGATACTGCCTGGAGCTCACTGGGGATTTAATTCTTGTTATTAATTTTATAGAGAAGCTGTCCAGATACCACAAAGAAAGGGCAGGAGCATGTCCCCCTCAAATAGATCATCAGCCAAATTTATTAACTGGAGCATTTGGAAAGGGAGAAATGGGGCTGGTTTTTTTTTGGGTGGGGGGTTGGATTCTGCCCTGGATTTATGTTAGCCTTTGACAGAGGGAAAAGAAAGACAAATCACTCAGCCATGTCTCTCTGTGTGTTGTACCATTAGCAGGACACCAGGGTTGGGGTGGAAACAGGAGATTTGTTTTCCCAGATAATTTCTTTCCTGGAGCAAGTGGGGTTTGTAGCCTGTGACAATGAGCTGGGCCAGCTCCAGTGAGGGTGACCCTGTGAGTCCTCACTCCCTGGGGACACTCACAGATGTGAGGAAAAGGCCTTAAGCTGCCCCGGGTGAGGCTCAGGGTGGACAGCAGCAGGAATTTGCCCATGGAAAGGGTGCTCAGGCCTTGGCAGGGGCTGCTTGGGGAGCTTTGGAGTGCCCATCCCTGGAGGTGCCCAAGGAAGGATTGGATGTGTCACTCAGGGCTCTGGGCTGGGGACAAGGTGGGGATCAGGCGCAGCTGGGACTGGTGATCCTGGAAGGTTTTTCCAGTCTCAGTGATTCCATGATTCTGGAATGCCTAGGAGAAGTAGCTGTACTGAATTTAAAGCAAGAATTAAAAGCAAAGACATTAAAATCTCCATGGGACCATTAAAGCCATGGTCCTTTGTAGTGTTTTTAGAGTTTTTTGGGGGGAGAATTTTGATGGCACCTGGGGCTCACAGCAGTGTTTTTGTTTTAAAGACATATGGAATGCAATTTCCATGGAGGAATGACCATAAACAGCAATGTCCAGTCCTTAGACCCACATTCTTTCTTCTGGAAAACCTCAGGAATGGGATCTCTGTGCTGAGCCCTTTCTGAGCCTCATCTCCTCTGCTCCCGGTCAACGGAAGGCCCAGGGCAGGGGCTGGAACTGGATGGGTTTTAAGGTCCCTCCCAACCCAAACCATTCCATGATTCTGTGGCGATTCTGGGATTCTCTGTCCAGGCTTTGCTTATTCTGTAGGTCCAGTGGCAGGCAGAAAGGATAAAGTGGAGAACTATCCTAATATCTGAGTGTTTTTACTGAGTTCATGGGTTTATTTCTCCCTGTATTTTTATTTTCACTGTCACAGCAGCAACAGTTCAGAACAAGTTTCCATGAAGGATTCCTGGTTTTCAATATAATTAAAATAAACATGGAATCTTGCAAGAGTATCGTGAAACAAATTAAACCCTGATTGGTGTTCGGATTCCCACCTAATGATTCATTAGAGATTATCCAAACAAGTGTGGGGAGCACCGGGCTACAACACCAAAGACAATCAAGTTTGATGGCTTTAATTTTGATTTTCATGTGTGTGGAAGTTCGTCAATAGGAAGTCCAAAATCTCGTGCCTGCTCTTACAAAATGGATTGAAAATGTCCCCAGGTGTTTTTGTGCCACACAAGTGGCACAGGAGTTTTTTAGCAAACAGAGAGTTTGGTCTTGAGTTTCTAAAAGCAGAAGGATGCAATAAATAATGAGCTGTTCACATGTAAAAGGACGAGTGCAAATCTGTATTTTGGGAATTGGAGTTTCTGCCAGGCCTCGATTGCCTGGGGAGGGCTGAGAGCTGCTGGGGGTGCTGGGGGATGGCACTTGCTGGACATTAGATCAGGCCTGTGTCATGGAATCATGGAATTGTGGAATAGTTTGGGTAGAAAGGGACCTTAAAGCCCATCCTCCCATGGCAGGGACACCTTCCACTGTCCCAGGCTGCTCCAAGCCCTGTCCAGGCTGGCCTTGGGCACTGCCAGGGATCCAGGGGCAGCCACAGCTGCTCTGGGCACTCTGTGCCAGGGCCTGCCCACCCTCACAGGGAACAATTCCCAATATCCCATCCATCCCTGCCCTCTGGCAGTGGGAAGCCATTCCCTGTGTCCTGTCCCTCCATGCCTTGTCCCCAGTCCCTCTCCAGCTCTCCTGGAGCCCCTTTAGGCCCTGGAAGTGGCTCTGAGCTCTCCCTGGAGCCTTCTCTCCTCCACCTCACTCAGCTGCTCCTCAAGAGGAGTTTCAGCCCTGTGCCAAATTGGGAAGTTCTCCCCTGCACGCCTTGGACTCTTCCCAGTTTTAAAAGTAGGAGCCTTTTCCACGACATCCAACCTCTGGCTCCACGGGCAGCAGCAGTTGGGTCCCAGTTTCTGCTTGGGGCACTCCAGTCACTGTGCTCATAATCCATAATGGAATAATGGAATAATAATGGAAATGTGAGCTGCAACACCTGCATGTGGGAGCACACAGGAGCTGCTGTTCCTTTGGGAAGAGGGGTTCTCACCCATGTGGGGATCACCTGCAGCTTCATGGAGGCAGCTCCTTAATGCAATCAATAATCCCTCACCAAAGCGATGCCCTCACACGAACAACAATGGATCCAGAGCCTGCTCCTTCCTTCCTGCAAATTTGAATCTCCCCCATCTATCCCTGGGAATGTTTCCATGGTTACCTCCCAGAATACCAGTTTGCCAACATCAGGTTATTTCCATTTTGGAACCTAAATCCAAGCTGCGTTTTCAGCTGGGTTCAAGTCTAGTGCTGAATTTTAGCCTCCTGAAGAGCTGGAGGTGTAAAGCTTAGACAGGAATGTGTCACCGTTTTTGTGGTGACTGTCACAACTTGGAGAGCGATGCAGAACTGAGTCTAAGAAGAAAAAGACAAAATATCGTGGATTTAATGGAATTGTGGTGTCCTGTGGCAGCTCACAAAGACACTGCAGACATGCCCGCAGAGAAGATTCTCCCAGTCTCATCAGGTTGGCTTTGACTCAAGGTTCTGGGATTGCTCTCAGGAAGGATGGAATTACGACTATTTTAGAATTAATATTGAATTTTAATGATTTTCAGACAGACCCTGTGAGTGCCCCCACAAGGAATCTCCTCTGGGAATGTGATGAGGGACAGTGCATCTCTGCTTGATGTATTTTGTTGATAAGGAGAAATAGGAATAGCAAAATTCCCACTGCCCACTCTGGGCTGCTGTAGAAAGGCTGAGAGGGTTGGGATTGTCCAAACTTTGGGCTGACCCAATTCTGGCCTTCAAGACCTGAAGAAATTCAACAGGAAAGATGGAAAGGGACTGGAAAAGGGCTTGGAGGCCAGGATACAGAGAATGGCTTCCCAGTGCCAGAGTGCAGGGATGGATGGGATATTGGGAATTGGGAATTGTTCCCTGTGAGGGTGGGCAGGCCCTGGCACAGGGTGCCCAGAGCAGCTGTGGCTGCCCCTGGATCCCTGGCAGTGCCCAAGGCCAGGCTGGATGGGGCTGGGAGCAGCCTGGGATGGTGGAAGGTGTCCCTGCCATGGCAGGGGTGGAACTGGATGGACTTTAAGGTCCCTTCCCACCCAAACAATTCCATGATTTTATGATTCTGTAGGTAATCCTAATAAACATTCCTTAAGGCAAAACTTTGCCTGGCCGGAGTTGGAGTCCCTGTGCAGGGCTGGAATCCATCCCTACCAGTGCAGTTTCCATCGCTGAGCTGCATTAGGAAAACCCTATGAATCTGAGAAAAGCTGGGAAACCTCATTGTCAGCTCTAAACAGCACAATCCCTTCCTTTTCCTTCCAAACCAGGGAGGTCATGTTGCTGATAGTCACAAAAATGAGGCTTTTTTGAGTCAGCAGCTTTGCCTGATCTGTCGAAAATGTCACTACTTGCTTGTAAATATTCTGAAAACCACAAGTCTCTGCTTCCAAAGCCAATTATGGGTGGCTGACTGACAGTAAAGCCCCTACTTAGCACACCTGGCCACTTAAAAGCAACAAAGCGAATAGTTTGGGACATCACAAACCTCCAAATGCCCACAAAACAACCCAAATTATTCTGATTAGGCATAAAATTTTATCCTAGCACAAGGCCCCTGATTGTGACCCAAATGAGATGTTATTGTTCCAGCAGCAAATTCAAAATGCAAACACAGCACAAAGGCATTTTGCAACAGGGACATAAAAATTATAGTGATGTAGTTTTGTGACATTTCCACCTAGCAGTGACAGTGTGCCTGATTCCGGTGCAAAACAAAGCAAAAATCAAAGTTTTTTGGCACAGAACAGATTTATGAGCATGGTCAGAGACAATTCTGTAAGAATTACAGCTAAATCTGAGACTCAGGGTCTAAAACTCCTTCACTAAAATAAAAGAGTGACATTTTAGAGTAGACAGAGGGAGGAAATGGAGTAAATAAAGATTTAATGATCCCAGAGGTCTTCCTGGGTGTAAGGCTGATTGATGCTCCCAGGCAAAGGGTGGGATTTTGAGGTGTGTGTGCAGAGCAAGGAGTTGGAGTCCATGATCCCTGTGGATCCAGCTCAGGATATTCCATGATTTTGTGATTATTGTGCTGATAAAGGCATTAATTCTTGCTTTACTTAGATATTCTCTAATGACTTTGGGCCCCCAGGAGCTCAAAGGATTAAGCAGGAGGATCTTCAGAGAAGATGCCAAAAGTGGAGTTACCAGGCTGGATCCCCTATTCCCAAAGCAAAAGGGGTCAGGCTGGGCTGAAGTTTTAAAGAGAGATGCAGAATGTGGCAAAATTTGGGATGTTTGGAAGGAATTGTTCCCTGTGAGGGTGGGCAGGCCCTGGCACAGGGTGCCCAGAGCAGCTGTGGCTGCCCCTGGATCCCTGGCAGTGCCCAAGGCCAGGTTGGACAGGGCTTGGAGCAGCCTGGGACAGTGGAAGGTGTCCCTGCCATGGCAGGGGTGGCACTGGATGGGCTTTAAGGTCTCTTCCACCCAAACCCATTCTGAGATTCCATGATTTACTAACACTTTACTACCTATCTTTCCAGAACTGAGGAAAACTGAAGTGTCCTGCACACATTGATGGGATGCCCCTGCAATCCAGGAGCAAAGGAGCTCTGGAAAAAGCTCCATGTTTGAGGAACATCTCAGTGGTGTCAGCAGAACTTCTGTGGACTGAGCACAGAGAATCTGCAGGAGCAGAGGAAGGGGGGCAGCTCTTCTTAATAAAAAATGTGGAATAAAACAATAAGAAGAGGTGGGAATGTTGTGAAAGCTCAAGGAAGAAGCTTCCTCGAACCAGGTGCTGCCACACCTGCCTGAAGATGTGCTCCTGATGTTTCCCTGCTGTTCTCTGGTGGGGGTGGCAGGAGGGGGGGAAGGAGGCACCTGAAAGATTCTGACTGCTGGAAAAAGGGGGAAACACCACAAATATCACCTTGGCAAGAGTTCAGCTGGAGGGAAACGTGAATTTGGGGTGGTTTGCTCTGGAAAGGGGAGTTTGGCCCTTCAGAGTGGTGGAGGAGCTAAAAGAGAGGATATTTCTCACCTGTCCAGGAGAGGAGGGCAGGGGTACCCTGGAGGGGTGTGGAGTGCTGTGAGCCTCATCCCAGTGTGGCAGGAGTGGGTGGGGGGTTTGGGATGTATTTGGGGTGGGGTTTGGGGTGTGTGGATCCCTCAGGAGCTTCCTGGTACTCCCAGGAGGGTTGGGATCCCTGGGCAGTCCCACAGGACAAAGTGCAGAGCAGGGAAGGGGCTGGGTCAGGGCTCTCCTGGCCTTGGGGCAGAGCTGGGAGGCTCTCCTTGAGTCTGAGCAAAGCTCTGATGTCAGACAGATCCTTCAGGGTCTGATCCAAACCTCCCCCCACACCGAGACATCCTCATCCCATGGTCTGAGCACACTTGGAGCAGGGAATTATATATGCAAGGCTTGTTATCCAATTAGCCAACCCCAAATGATTTCCCAGTGTCACCGACAAATCCTTGCAGGAATCCTCCTCCTCCTCCTCCTCCTCCCATTGCCACCACAGCACAGTTCTGGTAGGGCTTGGGAGGCTCTGCTGGAGCTGGCCCCAGCACAGGAGTGCCCTGGGCACTCTGGGGTGGACGGGGTGTGGTGGGCACACTGTGGTGGGCACACAGTGGTGGGCACACGGTAGTGGTCACTCTGTGGTGGTCACACTGGTGGGCAGGGTGTTCTGGTCGCTTTGTGTGGACAGAATGCCCCCATGGAGGGCACTCTGTGGTGGTGACTCTCTGGTGGTCACTCTGTGGTGGACATGCTGGGGTGGTTCCTCCCTGGGAGGGTGGGCAGGCCCTGGCACAGGGTGCCCAGAGCAGCTGTGGCTGCCCCTGGATCCCTGGCAGTGCCCAAGGCCAGGCTGGACAGGGCTTGGAGCAGCCTGGGATGGTGGAAGATGACCCTGCCCATGGCAGGGGTGCGATGGGATGACCCTTAAGACCCTTTCCACCAAAATCATTCCATGATTCCATGAAAGGAAGAAGAGTCCTATTTTTCTGCTGGTAGAGACAAACAACAGCTGGGGGTGTAACACCAAAATGGCAAAAAAAAAAGGGGTTACCAACATTTCAACAGGACACAATCCATGATGAAGAAATACTTTGCACATCCTCATCCCAGGTTCTGTGGGGCTCTGGGATGGGCATTCCATGCTCTCCCCTGCATTCCTGAACCCCTGCACCTGCTGAAGGCTGGTTCAGGGACAAGGTTTGGGGTGATGTGTTCACCCCAGGGCTCCTCTGCTTTGGGAAGAAGAGAGTTGGGGGAGAGCACTTGTCTTGTCAGAGGAGCTCCATTGTGACCTGCTCTCTCCCTGCTGTCATTCCTACAGGAATATTATATTTCCCTAAGGTAAAGGCCTGCAATCAATCCTACAAATCCAAACAATTCCATGTTTGTGCAGCCCCAACCTTTCCACGGGCATGGCTCCACAAACACTGTCTCTAATAAATGTAATGATCCATAAGGAGATCTTTCCTATAACTCATTATTCCACGCACAATTGAAACTCAGGATTGTATTTCTGGCCTTACTGGATGTGAGTTCCCTTCCCATCCCAGGTGGGAGAGGAATTTGTCCCAGCTGAAGGGTGGGAAGGGGGATAGGGCTGAGACATACAGACCTTGCTCTGCCTCGGGAATTGAGTGAGGTTTAGGGTAATTCTCTGCTTTTCAGGCTGCCACCAGCATTGGGAATGCTTTTTCCTGTTTTTCCCTGATCTGTGAGACGGTGAGGAGCCATTAGGTGGTGCCCAAAAGCAAGGAGGATACAGCGCCGGGCTGAGAGGGAAGCTGCGTGTGACACTATGAGGACATCTCTGTGTCAGCCAAAAGCTCATCCCAGCATTCCCAGCAGAAGGTGATTTGGTTCCCACAGGATTTTCCCTCTCATTAGTGCTTCATTTGCCATTTTATGGCACTAACGTGTCTGAAACTGGGGGAAGAAAAGTCTCTTGATAAGAAAAAAATGGCATTACAAGGTCATTCTTTAATGTATGACAATTAAATCTGTCATGGAATTTATGTCGTGGAATCACGTATTTTTTTTTTTAGATGTTCCAAATAAAAATAAAATCCACAAGCAGGGATGATCCCACAAGGATCCAACCAATAATAATTCCTCCCCTCTTCCTGGAGCCAGGCTGTCTGAAAGGTTTTTTTCCTCTCTTCAGAGTTCTGCTTCCATTTTGTGTGAGGCAAACATTCTGGATTTCTACTCAATCCCTGTTATTACACCCCAACTGCTGCTGTAAAGCTCAGACCTCGCAACATTACAGTGGGAATTTGTTCCTCCTCTGGCTGTGGTGTAGTAGAGGCATCTCTGGGGAGGGAAATGCAAAGTTTTTAACCAGAAAGACTTTTCCTTCCCTGGCATTCCTACAGATCCTTGAAGGAGAAGAGCTCCAGGCTCCACGCCAGGCTCTGTGTCTATACGAAAGCAGCCTTCTGCTTATTTCCCTTAAAATGGAATTAAAAGGCATTAAATCTATTTTTTTAAATTATTCCTGCACTGCTGCCACTTCATTATTGCAACAAGGCAGGCAGGCAGCCCATTCCAGGGAATGAGGATGGGAAAGGCCCAGCCAAGAAAGTTTAAATGCCACCTGTAGGCAAATTGAAATGTTCCCCTCCAAGTGCTAATCTTTCCTTTATTGCTGTAGTGGCAGAGCCCTAGTCATTCCCAGGGAATTCTGCCACATTTATTTAAAATCCAAGTCCAGAAAACGCTGAAATGCCTCTGCTAAGAACACCAACCCAAGAGCCCAAATATTTTATTCCGTCTGAAATGATTCCTTGTACTTGCAAGGAGCTGTAGTCAAAATGCTGCTGCTTGTGGCTGCAGGATTTGCTGTTCCTTCGCTTCCTGCATCGCTGAATTCCTAAAAAAGGGGTGAAAAAGGCTGGAGAGGTTTGCTGGTAGCCTAACAGGAGTTATCCAATGGATAATTAATAATCATGCAGAACCAAGAGAGCTGATATCCCATTAATGACTGATGTGGGCACACCAGCTTCAGCTTGGAGGCTCCTCAGGAGGGCTCTGGACCAATCTCCTGCTGGGAGCAGGAGGAGTTTGAGGTCAGACAAGGCTGCTCAGGGCTTTTATTCCATTTGATCTTGGAGTCCCCATAGTCAGAGGCTGCACAGCCTCACAGACACCTCCCCTGCACGCTGCTGATGTCTTAATGTGGAGCTTTTCCCTGAGTTTTCCCCTCTCCTTGCTCTGGCTGGGTTTTTATTCCCTGGATAGATTGGTTGTAGTCAGGTCCTGCTTGAAAGCTTTGCTCTCTTAAGGCTCTACAAAGACCTGAAATAATCAGGCTCTGTATAAATGGCTCTTAGTTCAATTACTTCTGATAACTGATTTAATTAAGAGCATGGACGAGATGGGATTTGCTGCTCCCAGAAGTCAGAGTTAGGACTCACACTCTGGAAAATTTGGGCATCAAATCACTTCTGTTTGAGAGGGACTTTGGACAAGGGACCTTAAAGCCCATCTTGTCCTACCCCCTGCCCTAGGCAGGGATACCTTCCAGTGTCCCAGGCTGCTCCAAGCCTTGTCTAACCCTGGACACTTCCAGGGATCCAGGGGCAGCCACAGCTGCTCTGGGCATCCACACTTTCTTCACCCAGGACCTTTCCTGCCCTCTGGTCTCTGCCATGAATCCAGGATCCCTGAGATCTTGAAGTTGCAACTCATCTTCAGAGCTGGAGCTCTGCTGGCCATAATTTTCAGGCTGCTCAGGGACTTTGGATCCTGCCTTCCCAAATCCAAGCCTCCTAACAGATTTTTCCACAAGAACGAAGTGATTTAGGGCTCAGAGGACCCCAACCTGTGAACACTTCCTACCCTTACTTTCCCCTGGATGCTGCAGCCATTAGAAGTCCCAGCTCATCCGGACAAAGCAGGGGAGGTTTGGGTTTAATTGCAGTTGTTAATTAATTTTATCACTGCACAATCTGCAGCCTGGTGGGAAAAGGGAAATTCCATTTAATGAATTGCACTCTTCTCTCAGCACCTGGTGGAGAGTTTAGCACTCACTCTCCTGTCCTTGGCCACAACTCCTGCCACATCCCCAGCTCCTCTTTTCCAAAATCCTCTCCAAGCTGGGAAAATTCCTCTCCAAGGTGGGCAAATGATCCTCTCTCACCCTCCCCTTCCTCCCCTCTGGGCCTCTGCAATAGCACCTGAGGGCAGGGAGTGCCCAAAGCTGGGGATGAAGGTGTTTTGATCCTCTGGGTAGGAGGATCAAGGCTGAAACCTTCTGGAGAGTGAGCCTTAGAGGTCCTGCTGTAAAGGAAAAGAGAAAAGGGAAAAAGGGTTTGAACTCTGCTTCTCAGTGAGCAACAAAATGGAGCAGCTGGTGGGAGGCTTCATCTTCTCAATGAAACTTCACCCTTCCCTAAGAGAGAAGTTTTGGTTCCCAAATTACCCCCAGGAGCTGCTGTGTGGGGCCTCAAGCTGCTGCAGCCTGACTGTCTCCATTCCCCCTGCCTTTGTCATGTGAGGTGACACCAATTTGGTCGCTGTTGTCCCCACATTCCTGTTGTCACCTCATTCCTGTTGTCTCCCTGTACTCTCTCCCAGCCAACCCCATTCTGGGCTCCTCTTTTCCTCCTCACTGTGATTCGTCAAGGTTTGCCAGCACTTTTCTGTCTCCTCGGTGTCTTGTTAGTCCTGTCACCCTCTCCTGGCTCCAGCAGACCTCTCCTGGCAGCATCCCTCATCCCCATTAATCCTTGTTTACTGGGAATGTACATATTTATTGCTTTTTATCTTGTTTAATCTCTCAGGTCTCGCAGCCTCTATTCATTTTTGCTGCTTCCCTTCTAACTCCCACCCATTTATCTTCCTCTGCTGCTGCATCTGCTCCAGCACATCCTGATTATCTCCTGCCATTGCCTGTGCCAGCCCCTGTGCCCTGTGCTCTGTGCTGGGATTCGGCTCCCTGGAACATTTGGTCTTCCAAATCATCATTAGCTGAGTTATGGAGGAGACAGGAAGAGATTCTCTCCATGGACCTGGTGTCCTGTCTTCCCTACTTAGTGAGCAAATGAGGTTAATATTTAATGGATGTGGAGGTCAAAACAAATCCTAGATATTCTGTTCCATATTTCCATGCTTCCAAAAGGTAAATAACCACAAGAGGTACATCTAACTTGGTATTTCTGACAATAACCTCCAGCAAATCCCGAGAGAAAAGTTTTAAGATGTCAGACACAGAAAAGAAATTCCCCAAATAAATTCCCTGGCTCCTGCAGTTCTGCCCATGCATCCTCCTGCTGTGGAGCAGTAGGGACTTCACTGCAGCTCTTGGCTTGTACCAGTTCTTGCTGTAATTTTGGGGTGACATCTCCCTGCCAGGATTCAGGACCCCAAATTGCTGCCAGTGCTGAAGCCTGTCCTGATCCATGGGGTCAGCTCCTGTCTACAGGAGCTCTGGGACAAACATCTCTGTGTGGCACTGCCCAAGGCCAAGCAAAGCTTTGGTCTGAGCTAAAACAAAACCAGGTCTTTGGTCTGAGCTTCTGCCTCACACATTGTCACCTCTGCCTGGCTCACCAAGGACAGGTGACTGGAAGCAGGGACAGAGCTTTTCTGGGGGGACAGAATGAATGATTGATGCCTTGAGAAGGCTGCCCTAGAACACAGACTAGACAGAGCTAAAGAATAAAGTAGAGATTTAGTAAAAGGCCTCAATGGATCCACCTTGGGTAGCACAAAAGCCCAGCCAGGTCCACACCCCAAGTGGACCAAAATGGTCATGAAATGGACCACCAGTCATGGGGGACTTTTATAAGTTCTGCTCTATTTGCATATTGGAGTTAATTGTCCAATTCCAGCTTTAGCCTATGAAGTCCCATCCTTGTTTTTCTCTCTTCAGCCCACATTGTTTATGCTCTTGGGCCTGAGATTTGGATCATTTGTCCTTGGTCCCCAGCTAGAGGAGGAATTGTTTTGTCTCCCTGCTCTGTGAAGAGAGCCCACAATCCCCTCATATGAAGCTCAGAGGTACACAGTAAAGCAGCACAGAATGGGAAAAATATAAAAGCTGAAACCTGAGGCATCATTGGCTCAGGGAAAATCATGGACTTCTTTCGAAACCTTCTCCATCAGAAATGTATGTGTGGGAACTGATTTGGGCTTTGAAATTGCACCACACCAGTTCCAGCCCCTTCTTCCAGGAGCAAGAACATCCACAGGAGCAGCTGGACACACTGACAGGACCAGAACCACAGTGAGTCAGGGACCAGCCTGGCCTTGGATAAACATTTACCTCCCCAGGTGGTTTCTTCAGGATCTTTGGCACATCCTGACTCCTGCCAGGGCACAGTGTGTATTCCCAAAAGCCACCAAGGTATTCAATCATGTAATTAGTGACTGACTAGCTGGAATGGTTGTGGGATGCAGACTGATATCAGGTGATGGCTCCAGGGGCAAAGGCAAAATCACCACAAACACCTGCTCAGAGGAAGGGCAGCTACCCCTGACCCTGGGCTGGGCAGAGCTGCTGGAGCTTTGCTGCTTTTGGCACAGATCCATGGAGCAGATAAGGGTGGATGTGTGATGTTATAGATACATATTATAATACTGGGTTATTGCAAATATTAAAATGGATTTTATATGTGTAGCATTAAAATAGCTTTGTATAAATATATAGTTTTGATTTCTGTTGTTAATTAAGCTTAGTGAAATAGCTGATATGAGTGTGCTTGTGTTAAAATGCTGCTGGGATGGGATAAAATCCACTGAACACAGGATGAGGACACCTGTACAGATCTGCCAACCCTCTGCACTGATATCAGTCTGAAGGCAGTGTGGAGCGAGGCCCAAAAACTGGAGGTGATGAGGATTGCACCAAAAGCACAGTCAAGGAATCTGCATGTTCTAAAAAGGTGGAATTGAGGAAGAGCCAGGCTAAACAGTTCTTGGAACATGTAAAGCAGTTTGGGGAAAAGTTTACTGTGCATAAGGGTCTGTGAATATGCAACAGGCTGATGGAATGGAAAAGGAATTTAAGGGGTACCCCAAAGGTGACAGGGTGGTCTGGGCTGAGTGCCAAGATGCACCCAGCCCTAATAATCTTTGCTCTGTGGCCCTTGCCTCCTATTGTCCTTTATTGAACTTTCTAAATGCTCTCAGGAGAGTGAAGGTGTTTTTCACATGTGATACCCAGCTGCACGTTGGAGTTGTGGCCAGGACATCCTGAGACTGAGCCCAGCTGATTCTGCTGAACTGGGAGGCACTGGGATACACTGGGGGGAGCCAGTGCCCCGTGCCACCATGGCCAGGCCTTGGATCTCTTGGGAGGTCTTATCTCCTGCAGCAGTGACACTGAGCCACTCCTGCTGCTGGCTCTGGCTGCTGGCCAGAGCTCCAACAGCCACATCAGCTCCCAACAAGCACAGCAGTTGTCAGGAGCAGATGAAGAAAAATCTCTTGGTAGGAGCAGAGCCGGGGTGGGGGGAGCTGCTTGGATTCTGTCAGGGACTGGATGGGCCTGAAGCTCCAAAAGGGGATCTCTAATTAGGGGAACCCTCTGAGTGTGATGGATGAGCTCTGTGCTGCTCATCATTGCAAATCTAGCCAGAATCTGCTCCTTTGGACCTCAGAGGAAACATCACTCTAAAAAATCCTTATCCCTGAGTGTCTGTGAGTGCTGCCAAGTCCTCCTGCTCAGCCCAGACCTCCCCAAAACTGCTCCCTTCCCTACCAGTCCCAGTGTCCCCTTTCCTGGGAGCACACTGTCCTTGGAGGCTGGAGCACACAGCAGCTCCTTGCCCTTTCCCAGGCTCAGAAATTAAGAAATTAGGGCAGGCTCAGAGAGATCAATGACTCCCCTTTCCCCTTTCCCCTTTCCTTTCCTTGGAACACGTGGGAGAGGAAAGGAAATTCCTTCTGCTCCTCTTCCAGGAGCGGGGCAGATGCAGTTTAGCAGGAAAAATACAATAGGACAATAATTAAGTTGCTTGTCTAGGCATGCTGAGGTCACAGAGGACTTCAACGTGTGGATGGGCTCCAGGAGTGCTGGAAAAGGGAGGAGAGGGAGGAAGGTCCCTGGGGTAGAAAGCACAAACTTCACTGCACGGTGGTGACAAGTGTGGCCAGCCAGGCTCCTTGTCCTCTCCTACCAGCACCTCCCTGACCCCCAAAAAGGGTCACAGCAGAGGAGAAGGAGCACCCAACCCTCAGCTGGTCCAGGAGAAGCCTCAGGGGTACAAAGTGATCCCTTAAAGTTAATTTATATTTTCCATTTATATTCCATATTTAAAGCTCCAAAGCAGTGCCCTCATGGTAGGAGCTGCTGAGTGGGACCAGCTGGGCCTGGCTGGGCTGAGGGAGGCAGCACTGTCTGGGCCACATCCTGAAACAGACGCTTGGAGAAGCTGTTTTGCCCTGTTGGGTGGGGATATGGTGTTGGTAGGAGGTGGAAATGACCCAGAAATCGGGGCTGGAGAAATTCCCATCTTGGACACCACTGCCTGGGACCCCAGCCTGGTTCCTCTGAGTCCATGCAATGGCCTGGGAGGGAAGGGACCTTGAAGTTCATCCCATTCCTCCACAGGCAGGGACAGCTCCCACTGTCCCAGGCTGCTCCAAGCTCCATCCAACCTGGCCTTGGGCACTGCCAGGGATCCAAGGGCAGCCACAGCTGCTCTGGGCACCCTGTGCCAGGGCCTGCCCACCCTCACAGGGAACAATTCCTTCCCAATATCCCATCCATCCCTGCCTCTGACAGTGGAAGCCATTCCCTGTGTCCTGTCCCTCCATGCCTTGTTCCCAGTCCCTCTCCAGCTCTTTTTTAGCCTCCTGTGGCAGTGGTGACAACTTTGTCAAGGCTGTTCCTGGCTCATTCCCAGTGACCCTGGAGCAGAAGGATGCTCTGTGCTGGGCTGCTCCTCTGGAAGCCACTGGCTGGAGTTCCCCATCCCACCCTGCTCCTGCTGAGCTGTGCTCTGGTAGGACACAGGCAGGTATGATTAATGGCTCTAATAAATATGTTAATCTGCAGAAATGAAATTTTCCTAATTAAGAAACCTCTTCTGGGGTTTTCCCTGCTCCTTTCCTGAGCTCTGTGTGACCAGCTCATCCACTCTGGTGTGAGGAGCAGCAGGACCAGGGGTGTCAATCACATCCCATTCATCCCACTTGAACAGAGGGGATTATTCCCAGCTCCTTCTCCTTGGCAGAAAGGGGGAGTGTGCTCCTGCACCACTGACTCCTTTCTCCTTGGAACAGCCTCTCCTGTGCTGGAGAAAAGCAGGATTTAAGCTAATGAAGGGATTAGGATAATCCCTGTGTAACGCAGGGCTCCAAGGCTGCTCGGATCTGTCACACGGAGCCATCACGGCCAGGCCTCCTCCTCCAGCCTCAATCCCGGCTCCTTCTCCATCTGCCACATCCCTGTTCGGGACAGGAGTCACATCAAGGAACCTCCTGTGCCAAGATGTTCAGAGGGCCCTCCAGCCCTAAACCTGTTCATTTCTCCATCCCCAAAGCCAGGGCCACCCCTGGGTGTGGATCTCTCCTCACATGGCAGAGAGCTCATGTCATTCCTTCCAGTCCAGGGAGATTCCTGGATATTTGTTCAACACTTTCCACTCACAAAACCTGAGGGAAAATAGAAACATCCTGGATTTGAAGGCAGGTGAGACAAGGAGAGGACAGTTTCCACTAAAAGAGGAATTGTTCCCTGTGAGGGTGGGCAGGCCCTGGCACAGGGTGCCCAGAGCAGCTGTGGCTGCCCCTGGATCCCTGGCAGTGTCCAAGGCCAGGCTGGACACTGGGGCTGGGAGCAGCCTGGGACAGTGGGAGGTGTCCCTGCCATGGCAGGGGTGGCACTGGATGAGCTTTAAGGTCCCTTCCAGCCCAGAGGATTCCAGGGATCTCTGAGATGCTCATGATTGGCCTGAAGGGCCTTTCCTGGTGTCTCCTGCACTGTCCATCACTTCCCTGCTCGAGGGATGGCATTCCATTTATCATAAAATATCTGTTTTATGTGCCCCAGGGATATTGTTTATCCAGCCCAGGTGTATTTCCCTGCACTTTCCCCCGGTGGGTGCCTTTTCCTGCTGGATGCAGTGAAAAGCCTGGCTCTTCTCAGAAGTCCCTGTGCTGGTAAATGCCAGGAGCTGCAGCAATTCCATGTCACATTTCCTCAAATCCCTTTGATTTGCATCCCCTCCTTTTTCCTGTGAAGGTGCACAAATACAGTTTTGTATTCCTTGGCTGGATAAAGGGAATACTGGAACATGAATCCAGTGATTTTCCTCTGTCTTCAAACCACATATGTAACATTTGGATATTTTCCTGAATTTTCTGATTCTCAAATCCAACTTCTGCAGATCATTCCTCAATTCTTGGGCTTGGAGGCTTTTGGAAATAGGACTTTGGAATGAGGCTATGGATCACTCTCACTGTCTCTTGGGAACTGATAAATTGGAGGGTGATGGAGGAGTGGAAGGGGTTTATGGCAAGGCAAGAGCAAAAGCTCTGTTGCATCACTCTTCCTGTTTTTTTTTTTTTTTTGAATCCTGCACCACCTTTCTTGTTTAGAAAGGTAAAAACCTCACACAGATGACCCCATTTTTAAAAAGAAAAAAAAAAATCTGTCCTTTCCCTATTTTTCTTCCTCTTTGCTGAACACATTTTCTATTGGAAACCCCCAAATTCCAAAAAATAACCAGAATTCAAAACCAACAAATAATCTGGGATGAAAAAAATCACTTTTGTGAAGTTTTAGGAAGTGGCAAAACTGACTGAAAGTGGCATTTGTGACTAAAAAGATGCCTGAGTTTAAATGGGTATCCGTTTAAAGGGAACCAAGAAGAAAATGTTGGAAGTGAAAAGATGAGAGTCCTGAAGAGGAATCTCATGGAAAATGAACATATTTCCTGTATTAGGAATTTGTGAGTTATAACCAAGTAAGAAAACATTGCTTTCTAAGGTGGTCAACCTTAATGAAAATCAGAATTCCAATTAAATCTTGGGATCAAGAGCTTGGAGGTGCCATTCTGATTCACTTTCATTCCCAGCAGGAATGATTGCCAAATTTTCAGGAAGGGGATGTGTTCCCAGGTCCCTGATTTTTCCCATTTGTAACACTGGTGTTCAGCTCCGTTTCCTGTCTGAAGAAATCACTCTTGACAAACAATGAAGCAGTCCATTAATTAGTTGTCTTTAATTGCCTTCAGCTCATTGCTGTAATTATTTGGTGAAGAGCAGTAGAACTGGGGTTGTTCCAGGTTTAATGGCTGGAATGTCCCGTTCCATGGAGTTCATGCAGCTGTCTTGGAATGGCACATAGAGGCTGGGAGACCTTCCTGTAAGGAGCATATAAACAATCCTAACAAAAACCACTGGGATGCAGATGGAATAATGCCAATGGAATTAAACCCAGCGTTCCACAGGCTTGTGGGATCACTAACTGTTGGGCTTAATGACTAATTAAAAATCACCACTTCCCAAATTCAGCCCAGATCCTGTCCTGTCCAGGAGTGTCTTCCCTGTGACCAGAGGAGTGGGACCTGAATCGGAGTGCCAACACAGGGGGAATGGCTTCTTATGGACAGAGGGTGGGTCAGATGGGATGGTGGGAAGGAATTCCTCACTGTGGGGGTGGGGAGGCCCTGGAATGGCTTTCCCAGAGAAGCTGTGGCTGCCTTAGCCCTGGAAGTGCCCAAGGCCAGGTTGGGCAGGGCTTGGAGCAGCCTGGATAGTGGAAGGTGTCCCTGCCCATGGCAGGGGTGGCACTGGATGAGCTTCAAATTCCCTTCCATCCCAAAGTAGTCCATAATTGTATGGTTCTATGACCTTGCCACACAAGTGCTGAGAGATTCCTTCCAGCAAAAGGAATACCTACTTTCATCATCTGCTTTTTTTTTATTTCTTGAATTCCAATAAACACAGCTAAGTCCTCCCTTAGATTGATTCCATATTTATGAAAATTTCTCCCCCAGAAAAGGCTGAAAAGGAGAACCTCCAGAGCAAATACCAGAGCCTGGAAAAGTAAAGCCTGGCAGGAAACTCTGGGAATGTTATGGGTTTGATGTCTCTGAGGAAGTGTCAGGACACACAACCTTGGATGGGTCTCATCAGGCAGATTCCTGGGCATGAAGATATGGGGCTGAACATGGATCAGGAATAGAAGAGATCTTCTCAGGGAGAGGTGCTGGAGCTCACAGCCAGCAGAAACATCCCAGGAGGAAGATTTTGCATCCCTCCATTGTTTGGATTGCTGTGCTCTTGTAAAAGCTGGGAGATTCCTCCAAGCATTTAAATTTTTGATATCCAATTTAATTGGAATTTCCTGTCTGGCACCTGGAATCTGATTTAGCAGGACACAGAAACCAATCTGGGGCAGGCAGGGTGACCTCCTTCCCATCCTGCCTGCTCCCAGCCCTGCAGAGAAGGCTAAATCCAGTTTTTTCCCACGTGTGAGGGGAAGATTAATAAGCAGCAGAAGGAAAGGTGTCACCAGGCTCTGTTCCCAATGTTTTTAGTAGTGAAGATCATTCCCTGAGCTGCTATTCAGGCCAGGAGTGGGTTTGTTTTTCCATGTGTGTGTAGAATAACAGTAGAAAAATCCCAAGGGAGGGACTTCTGGATGCACAGTCCCTCATCCCAAATATCACTTTGCCCGTGTCACATCCCAGGACTGGCACCTCCTACTTCGCCCTTTTCTAGGGCCACTCAAGTTGGTTTTGGGGTTCAGATTCCACAATCCTGTTGGAATAACAGTTGGGTTATTTTTGGTGGAAGCTGATGGAGTTCTGCAAATCAGAGTTGTTATTTCCAGCCTGTCTCTCCAAATGGGAATAATTATTTTGAGCATCTTCCGTGGGCTTTAATAAAACAATCAACTGGAACAACATCATTACTTAAAGTTTGATGCTGCTCCCTGGGAGAACATTCCTGGGAATCCCTAATAACTTTGAATCAGTTTGGATCTGCTTGGCTGCTTCCAGCTGACTTGAAGCCACTGGGAAAAGTGGAATGGATTGATGAGAATTATTGGAGATATTCCCAGATGGACACTGAAGGAGAGTTGGGAATCTCCTTTTCCATCCTCAAATATTCCATGATTCTGTGAAATGAGCCTTCTTTTAAAATTTAATATTAATATTTATATAAAAATTCTACATAAATATTATATATTTATATGTATTTTATAATATTATAAATAATATATATAATTTCATATTTGTAAATTTATACCTTTTAAATATTCTTTTTATATTATGGCCCTTAAACCTGTGCCTGTGTGTAATTCCAAAGGATGTGGAGAGCCAGGCAGGGACAGGGCTCTTCCCATATCCTGGCACGCTGCTCCGATTTTAATGAATTATTGAGGGAACAACATTTTCTGCTGGATGTTCCTTGTGAGGAGTGAAAGAGGCACCACCCCTGCACGCCAGGGCTGTCAGGACCTGTTCCATTCATTAACATGCTCCATTAATTAACATGTTTACATTATGTAACATTCCCATGCTGCATTTTCAATTCCAGCCCGTGCTAACAATCCCTTTCCTCATTATTGGGAATCATTGCACAGACCAGGTGGCTCATCAGGATTTTAATCTCTTCCCTCCCTTTTTGGCCCAGTTTTTGTGTGTTTGTACCAAAGTTAGCCTGGGCTGGGAGAATCCCCTTCTCCCAGACCCTGAGCATCTGCAAATCCTGCAAAATTCCTGCTATTCAAGGGGAAAAAAAAATCCTGTGGAGCCAGGCAGGTCATTGGCACCATGCAAAAGGCTTTTTAATGGGGCAGGGAAAGGTTTCTGGAAATGTCAGAGATGTCCTGGCCACCAAACCCCATCCTGGGCCACCAAACCCTGTCCTGGCCACCAAACACCACCCTGGGCCACCAAACTCCACGCTGGGCAATGAAATATCATCCTGTCCATCAAACCCCATCCTGGGCCACAAAACACCATCCTGGGCAGTCATACAGGATCTGTGGTGGTTGTTGACAATTCCAAATGCCCCAAAAACAAAGTAATGGAAACCCTTTGGAGCAGGTGGAGAAAAACCTCACCTGAGGCCGGAAGGGCCCAGAAAGGCCCAGAATTCCCTAATTGCATCCATGGCATCCAATGGAAACAGCCTTTGCTCCCATCTGCCTCATCCAGCATCCACCAGGGTCTTCTGGGGACAGCAGCACACAAAATTGGGATGAGCTTGGCAGATATAACAGGAATGGCAGGGAAGGGAAAGGATGAGGATATGGCCTTAAGATGCACCAGTTCAGATCAGAGACTGGAAACAAAATGTGTCCCTGACAGAGCAGTCAGGCCTTGGGATGAGGTGCCAGGGAAGTGGTGGATTCCCTGTGTCTGGAAGTGTTCAAGAGGGATCTGGATGTGGCACTTGGGAATGTGGTTTCGGGGCAGTTATGCGGTTGTGGGATGATGGTTGGATTAGGAGATCTTGAAGATCTTTTCCAACCTGTGATCAGGATCTTTGTCCTTCATGTCTGAGATTCCAGCTGGGAAAACCTCACCGAAAAGCCTGTGCTGTCCCATGGGAATATCAGGGAACCACAGACAGATTTTCCAGAGTGGGATCTTTCTAGGAAACAAGTCCTATTTTTTGGAAGGAACCACCAGGATTCCTACATCTCAAGATTCCCAGATGTGGCTGCCTCTGGATCCCTGGAAGTGTTCCAGAGTCAGGCTGGAAGGGGCTTGGAACAGCCTGGGATAGTGGGAGGTGTCCCTGCTCACGGCAGTGGTGGAATGGGATGAGCTTTAAGGTCCTTTCCAACCCACATCATTCCAAGATTCCATAATTCTCATCTGAAAGAGACAAAAGGCATGAAATGAGCACATTTTCCAAATAAACTATGGAAGGCCAGGAAGAACTGGTGAAGGCAGCGATGGAGGCACTGGTGCCACAACATTCCATGCTTATGGATGCTTCCCCTTCTGAAGCACCACCACTCTTTCTTGCTGATATTTCCTGGAAAAGATCAGAAAAACCTCAGAACACACAGAAAAAAATCCCAAATGTGCCCTAAATTCCACCGCAGGGGGCAGAAAGTCCCATTTTTCTCTCCAGAGACTTATTTTGTGGTTCTGAATGAGCATTCGTGGGATCTAAACCATCATTTTCAACATCCCAACTTTAACAGCACAAATTTTTCATTTTTCAGGTCTAAAGAATAATTTTTAGGATTCCATTCTAAGGAAAGGCTCACACCTCCAATTTTAGCCATAACCCCTCATTTCCAGCAGCCAAAAATCCCAGTTTGAATGCCCAAAAGCATTTGCAGAGCCCCAACTTCTCTTTTTCAGGGCTCAAAACCGCTTTTTAAAGACCCAATCTTCATTTTATGATCCAAATGCCCAAGTTGAACCTTCATTTAGAAGTTTCAAACCTTCATTTTAGGAGCCAACCTTCATTTTTAGGGCCAAACCTATTTTTATGGCCCAAATCTTCCCTTTTTTTATGGTCAAAAGGCTCCATTACATTAAAACATCTCCTTTTAAGAATCCAAATCAGCATTTTTAGTGCCCAAAGCCTTCAGAGGAGCATTTTTAGGATCCTGCCCATTATTTTTAGGATCCAAGAAACATCTTCAGTCTCTAAACCCTCAACTGTAGGTTACAAATCCCCATTCTAGTGTGCAAATTCTCATCTTTAGAGCCCAAGGTTTTGCTTGTAGGCTTGAAATTCTCCTTTTCAATGTCCAACCCCCAATTTAGGGTACAAACTCCACATTTAGGGTTCAAAGCTTCATTTTTTAATGTTCAAAGCCTCATTTTGAGCACCCAACCCCCAATTTTTAGGTGATAACCAATCAGATAACAAAAAGTCAGGACTGTGAGGTGCTGCAGGACTGGGAACCCGTTAAACCCAACCCCCAAAATGCTGAAACTGGTTGAATATTCAGAAGATTTAACCACGACCTCTCTGTTTTTATGGCTTTAAAGACCATTTTTTCTGATTTTCCTGATAAGCCCAAGGATTAGAGTAAAAGAAAAAAAACCACCCACTTCAAATTTGGAAGTCTGTTGGGTTTTTTAAAAGAAATTATTTGATATTTTGCTGGAATGGCATGAATTGGTGATATCCAAACTGCAGAAATTTCAAGTAAATTATGGAAGTGCTCAGTCCATCTCACCCCGAGGGAAACCTGGAATTTATCCTCATCTAGAGCTGTGGTGGCTTGTGATGTGTCTGGCATGGGGGAAATTTTTTCCCCTAAATATTGAATTCAATTCCCCCATAAAGGAAAGATGTGATTGATTCTTCAACGATTCCACATCTCCCACTTCAGTCCTGCACGTACCCCTGAGGATGCTCCTGTGGGAAGCATAACCTCCCTGTTGTGCTGTAAATTGAAAAATTGCAGAGCCCAAAGAGAAGTTGGACGCTGTCCTGGATGTCTGGGATGAGCCACTCTGCTGATCCAGAGTGGAAATGGTTTTTAAGGCAGGGGAGTGAGATGTCACACAGCATTGGTGACACAAAAAAATATTGACAAGCTGAGGACCAAACCAAGGAATTGCTCCAAACTGCAAAGTGAGGCTGCAGGGAATTTGGGAAGTGGCGGGGAGGCAGAACAAAAGCTATCATGGATGCTCCAGGTGGTTAAAAAGATAGGAGCCTCCACAAGCTGATTCCTGACTGGGAGCAACGGGAAATCCAGAGGAATTCCACCTCCTTCCAGCCATTAATTCCCAAGGGATCTTTTGGAAAAGACCTTTCCTAGTGGTGAGGAAGCCCAAGGATTGCAGAGCAGTCAAGGAGTGCTCCTGCTAATTACCTACTCTCCTTTGGAATATTTAATATTTTTACTAAAATTCTCCTCTCCTGGGGGAAGAAGGGAAGGTGTGTTCCACTAAGGAACATCTCGTTAATCAGCTCCGGAATGAATGACTGAAATCAAGGATCATGAATGTCAGATTAGCTCAGTAATTATTGAAAGGCTCAGGTCTTGAATGGAGACATGGAAAATTACTTTTCTTCCTTTTAATCAGAGCCTCGTGCTCCATGAGGGTTTTAAAATGAGTGATGCCCTGGGAAAGGCTCAATCTCCCTCTGTGGAAGGAGTTGGGAGAGATTTTCTATCCAAGTGGGCCCTGGCAACTTATTCTGAGCCCCAAGTGCTTGGAGAAAGTCAAGGAAGCTCAAATGGATCACAAAAGTGTGATTTGAGGGAAAACCTGTCAGAGAATGCTCTGAGATGGGATCAGAGATATCTTAACCCAGGTTTGGGGCTTCCAAGTGCTCCCCATCGGAGAGGACTCATCCATTTGTTCTTCAGGCAGCAACTTTGATCTGGGGCTCTGGCTCCTCTCTCCACAGATGCCAGCACAGTCTGATGGTATCAATGGGCTCTGAACATCCACTTTTATCAGAGCCAGATCGGGAAAAAAAAAGTTGGACTTTTCCATCAAATTGTGTCTTAAAAAAATCCTTCTGCAAGAACTTGAAAATGCTTCTGAGTCTGGTGTAAAAAGAAGAGCTGACAAGGTGCCTCACTGCAGGTTGTGCTTTTGTCATTTGAAAATGCAAAGTTTTCAAAACAATGGAATTGTCTTGAAATAAAGAAGAAGAAATAAAATATCCTTGGGAAATGTTCCACTCTTCCAAGTGGATTAGAACCTTATCTAAAGAAATCTGCGCAGCTGGGGCTGGTTTTACAAAAGGTTTCATCAGGCAAACACAAACCCCAGACTTCTCTCATCTCAGAGGGTTTGATCCTGCCCCAAGGAAAACACATTCCTTCCAAAACTGGAGGACTGATGCCCTCCAAAGGGATTTTTATGGACCTGGACTCTCCCATCCTTGGGAAGATCAGCAGAGGTGTTCAGTGTGGTGACTCTCCCAATTGCATATGATTTTAGTTGCAGAATCCAGGAAAATGAGAAAACCTCAACAGGGGTTGCTGCCAGCACAGGTGCTCCAAATCCAGGGAATTTATCTTGGACCTTGGATTCATCCAGCTGCACAGGGATGTTAGGAGGTGACCAGGGCCAGGATGTCACTGTCCTGTAACACAGAGCCAGTCAATGCTCAGTGCAGGGAAATGGAACCAGCAGGTGACCCGGCTTCCAGTGAAATGATCTCCAGGTCAGATGTCAGGATCATCCCAATGGATCCCAGCTCAGACAAATGGGTTTTAACTGAAATTAAAAAAAAAAAAAAACAACAACCAAACAACCAAACAAACAAAAAAAAAAAAGCAACAAAGCGCATTTTTCTGTCCAAGGCACTGACCATGTCAGGTGTCTTTCAAGTCAAGAGCTTGATGGAGAGCAGAGACTATTTCAGGACAAATCCTTATTCTCCGTATAGGACATTGAGAATGTGGGGGGTTCCTCCTCTGTGGGGGGTTCCTCCCCAGAACAAGCTTTCCTGTTGGCTTCATGGGCAGATCCAAGCTAGGATTCCCTTTTCCCTGAGAGCAGTGAAGTTCCTACAGCATCCCTCATCTCTCCACAGGTGTCCAGCTGCTGTTGTGACTGAGGCCTATCCCAGTGGGCTCCCCCTCTGTCCCTGCAGAGATTTGGGACCCTCAGGAATGTCCCCTTCAGCAGAGGTGAATTTTCCTGGGTGCCACCACCAGCTATGGGATGCAGAGTGCAAAGCTAAAGCCAGACCCTGGGGGGATCTGCCTGGAGCTTATCCAGCACCAACTGCAGCCACTTGGAAAGGCAATTCCAGAGCCAGCAGCAGCTCCACCAAAACATTCCCCCGCCTCCATGCTGGAGAACGGGAAGGATCAGCAAAGGGAGTGTGAACAGGTCTTTATTCTGTTAATGAACTCCCACCAAACCCTATTGAAACGCTGCGCCTAGTGTTTATCATTAGGACAATTATTTGAGGCTGCCCTACTTTTGTTGGGCTCTTTAATACCGTGGGCCCTCATTAGCTGTGTACACGCTAACGAAGACAGCGAGCTAATTGGCAGCAGCTCTTGAAGAACTGAAGCAGCCTCATCGTTTGCCTGCTCACGTTCTGCCATTCCAGCGAGGAGCTGCGGAAGATGTTCCCTGATTAGGCTGTTGAATTATGAATTAGGCTCTGCTCCCACTGCAGCTGTTTTCTCCATGTCATTCCCAGCACTTTATTTCCCCATCTGCTTATAAAACCAGGAGCTTGATCCTGCAATAAACACTTCAAATGGTTTCTTTTTTTTTTTTTAGGGGCTAATTAATTGTGTTGCATTTCTTGAGCTGCCCTGGCTTGCAGCAAATTAACAATGCTAATTTTTTCCTCTGCTCAGTGCCCAAACAATTCCTTCTACAGAGGAGCTGGAAAATACAGGATTCTATCAAACCATTCCCATGTTTCAGCTTCTTCCTACTTTGATCCTTTCTGTGTACGATGCAGAAGGGATGTCCTTGTTTGCAAACCATTCCCAAACTTGATTGCACGGATCTTTCCAGGCAGGAGCCAACAGAGAGGAGTGACATTTGCAGCTGGTTCCTTCCTGGTGCTCAGTCCTAATCTCCAGTTGGCGCCTTGGCCACTGGTCTGTGTCAACTGGAAAAGGCCCTGCTTGGGGCGGGGGCAGCTCCAGATGGAGGCATGGGAATGGGGAATGGGAAACAGGGAATGGGGAATGGGGAGTGGAGAATGGGGAATGGGGAATGGGGAGTGGGGAACGCGGAGTGGAGAATGGGGATATGTCTGAGCCATGAGTGAGGCTGCATAGAAGCAACAGCTAAATAAGAGACTGGGTTAAATGAATGACCCTTTAAAGCCACTCTGGTCTCCAGTAATAAGGGGACAAATTGTCCTTTTCCAGCCCACACAGAGCTCAGTGTGGATCATCTGCAAGCCATGCCTGGGTTGGTTTACAAGGATGTTGGATGTGCACCTGGAGCAAGCCAGACACCTCTTGCAGCTGGGGTTTGGTGCCAGCACCATCCTGTGTGTCCAAGGGAATGTGGAGTTCTCCAAACTCATTTGGAGCTCACAGGGGCCCACCAGAGCCAAGTGGCTGCGCTGGGCTCGGCCTCTGGAGGGGGAAATAGGAGGGTGACAGGAAACAAGCACACAGAGCATGGATCAGCCCTCCTGAGAGAACAGAGATCCTTATTTAATCCCAACTAGGAGGAAAATTCACTCCCCCAAGCTGTTCTGCTGCCTCATTTCCAATGCCTTGGGTTCTGCATTAATGAGGACAATGCTGAACAGTCTGGTTTGGCCAAGGTTCCACCTTTCCACAGAGACCAAATTTGAGCAGGTGGGAGGATGGAAAGGAGAGAAGAATGTTAGGAGAGGATGTGGAAGCAGCATAGCTGGAGCCTCCAGATCCAGCTTTTCATAGCCTGGGGATGTGGTTTTGTCTGGTGTCCTCACAATCCCCGAGAGAGAAGTGCTGAAGGACATTGGTCTGAGATACCAGCCATTCCTTCAGGATAAATGGAATAATATCCCAGATGTGCCAGCTCTCAGGGGGAAATGAGCAATTTGGAAAGGCCAGCTTGGAATGGAGACATAATAAAGGAGGTGAAACGAGCTCAGTTCCTTCTGCTTGACCACTACTCAACATGAGGTTATTGCATTTTTTCTTTACTCAGTTAATCCTCTTCTCCCTCTCTCCTCCTCTTTTCCATAGGCCTACTCAAATATGAAGAGCTCAAATCCATGTTTTCACCACTGGGTAGCCCAGGCTAGGAAGAGTTTTCCCATGGAGGCTTCATACTTGCAGGTTTTAAAGACAAACCTTGAAAAAGCTCAAAATAATCTTGTATCTCATCTCATCTTATCATTGACCATGCTTGGAGGAAGAGATTGGACTCTAAACCTCCTGAAGCCTCTTCCAAGCTGATTATTTTACCATTGTTTCAGTTTCTAGAAAGTTTTTTAATTTAAAAATTATTTTAATAATTGTTAAAATTTGTTTAGATTTGAAAAAAATTAGATTAATTTTTCAATTTACATTTTAAATGATTTTACTTATTATAAGAATTATGCCAAATTTCAGTGGCATTACGTTCCTTCCTCTGTGATCATTTATTTGAGAGGGACATTGCTAATTAATGACTCTTAGTCCAGGTCTAGTTGGTGACAGTCTGGGGACTGCAAACAGGGGCCTTGCTGTTTCCTCCTGTCTTGGTTTGAAAAGCCAGGTGTCTGCTAAGGAAGGCAGAAGCCTCCCCTAATATGGAAAATGCAAACCCCCTCCCTCTGAATTATTATAATTTTGAATTTAAGAAGCTCTTGGGCAAAGATATGGGAATAGGAATAACAGTTGTTTACTAGGGAAATTAAAAATACAAATGCAATAGTACAAACAAAAAACAAACCACTGCCAG
>QUSF01000052.1:2429791-2442030 GCA_003676055.1 Chloebia gouldiae
CTGGGGTCCCTCCAGACTGAGCCACCCTGGAATTCCGTGATGTGGAGGTGCCAGATATGGGACACTGATGTCTCCAGAGTGTCTGCAGAGAATCCAGAGGCAGGGAAGTTGATGCAAAGGGAAAAGGGCCCTCCGTTTTTCACTCCTGCAGGTCTGTAAACACAAAGGTTCCAGGGAGCATCCACAACCAAATCCACTCCTGCTCTGACAGAGAATGTTCCTCTGGAAACTCAAAAGTGGAGGGACAAGCTGGAAAACTGAGTCCCCACCCTGTGAGGCTTTGAGGCTTTCCCTTTCTGTGGTTCCTTCCATCTTGTCCCTGTCCTTCCTTTTGTGTCCTCCTATTGCAGTGGGACCCAACTGCTCCTCCAGAATTGTTACAGATCCCTGGAATGAGCAAAGAGCTGGGATTTTTTCTCTGTTCATAACATACCTCTCCAGGAGGAAGGAACACCAATGAGAGCATCTACTCTCACCTCCAAGAGAAATCAGGGAGCCAGGAGGATGGAGAAGACTGGGGAATAGGGGAATACAAACCTCTCCTCAGCTGCTTCCTGCTCCCCATCCTTCCCTGTGCAGTTCAGGATTCCTCTAAACCTGTTTGTTGGAGCTTGTCCTGACATTTCCAAAGGGGCATTTTGGTTGGATTATGATGGTGTATCCTTAATTGCAGAGTCAGCAGTTTCAAATGCTACGTCTCTGAGAAAAAAAGATTTAACACTGGAAATTCCCAACTGCCTTCATTTGTTGTTTCCTGCTCTCCTCTGAGTTATTCCCTTCTCTTTCTATACCTAGAATTTGTTCCCTCCTTTTTCCAGACCTGTTTTTAAGGTGTTTTCCTTTCAGCAGATTCATTTTTTCAGAACTTTTGCTCAGGATCTTTCAGGAAACAGAAAGAACATTCCTCATAAAATCCCTACAGCTAGAGGTTCAAAGTCCTGATGGACGAGTCTTGGGTCTGATGTTGAGCCAGATCAATTCTCTTAGAACTCCAAATCCCAGAAGAGGGCTGGTAAAGAGGGCTGGTAAAAACAAGTCCAACTTGTTTTGATGTCATGGTGATGTCTCCAAGAGCTGCTTTGCACACTGTGAAAAGTCTGCATTTGAAGGTATTTTGGGATTATTTATCCCAGCAGAAAACTTCAAAGTCTTTAAAAACTGGAGCGACTCCATCAGATCCCTGAGCTGAGTTCCATGTTCATACAAACAATTCCTGCATGGAGCATTTTGGTCATGCTCAGTGTCCTCTTGTCCAGAAAATTCCAGATTGTTTTTTATCCATGGATGACATGCATGTGGAATTGCTCTGTCATGATTCCTGTGTGGATGAGCAATTCCAACTTTGATTCCCAGATTTTAAAGGGCAAAATGACAAAGGATCTGTAAAGGGCAAAATTCTCCAGGATGAATGGAATGGTGTTCAGCTCTCTGCAAATGTTCCAGTCTGGAATACAAAGTGAGAGATGTAGGAGCAAAATCAGGGACCAGTTGGAACATGCAGAAAATCCTTTGGCTCCACCACCCCCTTGGCCAACCCATCCCAGGAACATCCTCATGAAAGCACCTTCACTTCCCAGAGGAAAAGCTTCCAGCAGAAGCACCTCCCTCCAGGAGGAGGGAATTTGGAATATTTGGGCAGTGTGGGTCATACCTGGTGGGATAAAGTGACTCCACTGCCTCAGGGCAGGGCCAGGGCTGCTGGGTGTGGAATAGGACAGCCAGGGATCCTATGGGATAAAGGGGGATTTGAAATGGGAACAAAAGGAAAGAGGCCCATGATCCAGAGCATTTCTTAGTGCTTCTGAAGGAGGGTTCAGTGTCTCCTCTAGCAAGGCATGGTTCCACCGTGTCACCAAAAACCAGGGAATAAACTCTCCACCTGATTTGCTGGATTGGAAAGCCAACATTACGTAATTAGCAGTGCTGGATGTGTGGGAATTCTCCAGCCTACAGGCCAGGTTATATCCATGAAATTAATACATATTCCTCCATTTCGGTACTCATTGGGAACCTACTTGGATATGAGCAAGGGTCTTTTGAGGGTCTTTGGTGGCATTTGGCACATCCCATTCCTCAAAATCCCCTTGGATGGTCCTGGATCTTCTGATGGATCTTCACTCCTTGAGAGTGTCTCAAATTTGTGACCAGGTCATGATGCACCTTCTGTTATCATTCTTTATTCTGGCACTTGATCTTGGTTCCCAAAACTCAGGTGTCTCCCAGTACATATTAATCATGAATATTGGGAAATAGGGCAGCCTTGGCTGGCACGAGATCTTTTAGTCACACATGTGGGGGATTTGCACAAAGCCACATGAATCTCTAGTATTTTGTAGGGTTCAAAACTCAGCATTAACTCCAAATGTGGGATCATTAACTACTGTCCTAAAGTTAAAATTTTCCAACATTTGCCCCACTGCTGCATGGATTTCTTCCTGAAGAAATAGAACCTGGCTGGTTACAACCACACCACTGAGGCCACCACTAAGCCACGTCCCCAAGGGCCTCATCCACAGAGTTTTACATCCCTTAAGGATTTAACTGCTTCATTAATTAACACAGTCCCTTTCAGAAAAAATGATGAGCCCTGCTCCAAAGCCACCTGTGCTGTGACAGTCACACACCCGCTGACCACAGCCTGCCTGCTGCATTAGTGCTCATCTGCATTCCCAAGGTGTGGGATTTCACAGGAAGTTTTTGGAGCAGAAACTCGCCATTCATCAGAGAGATCCATGGACTCCAGAGTGGGAGTCAGGTGTTTATGACTCTCCCCATAATATTAAATTAATACACTGATGATTTATCAGCCTGGCAACTCTGAGTCTAACAAAGAGGGAGAGGGAAGGAAATGGAAGCTGAGGATTTTCTTGGGATAAAATATTTGTGCCTGGTACTGCTGGCTTATAAGATCCAGCCCCATAAATGTTTCACAGGCTCCTTCCCAGGCAGGCTGTGCTGTCATACACCTTGGACAGGGTGCTTAAACCCTGAACCCTGAGTCAGTTTAATTTTCAGGCCCTGACCCTCTGATTTTACTGCAGTGAAGTTGCAGAGAACAGAAACGGCTCCTGCTGCGGGCCTGGCCCTGCATTTTTACACCTGCAGGAGGATGTGCTCTGCTGATCAGCTGCAAAGGGCACGCAGGGCTTGAAGAGACCCTGGTGGTGTCTCAGAATAAATCAGCCCCTGGGCTGGCTCTATTTATCAAGGATATGGTTTGAACAGGAAGCCAGGCAGGAAAGCTGGAGGACAAAATGATAAAATGGCAGGAAACCTCCCCAGATCAGGCAGCGCTCCTACATGAGTTCCCAGGGAGCTCAAGGACAAACCAGCTGCTCTGGGCAAGCCTGCTTTACAACCAGCACAGGATCAGGGAATGTTCTCCAGCTTTCTGGTTTATCTAACCTGTCTGAAAGTCCAGAGAGTTCAGGGAAAGAGTCAGAGCAGCTCAGGGGAAGCCAAATGTCACCAAAGAAGTCCCAACAGCCACACCCCAGAGGAGCCCTGGGTGGTGCTGTCTGCCCCAAGCCTGAGGAGGACACGGGGAGGGCCCTCACGAAGAGTTTTTGGGGGAATTGTCCTGCCTTTGGAAGAAAGGGGAAGATCCCCATGGAGTGAGTGTGGGGCTAGAAGGAAGAAAATGGGTTGAGGGTGAATGAGGAGGATCACAGTTGTCACCCTTCATCACAGGGAGGGTGGCAGGAACTTGCCTGGGTCCCTGTGCCAGGGTTTGAGCTGTGCCAGGGGCTCATCTTCTCATGAACATTCACAGAAGCTGTGGCTGTCCCATCCTGGAAGTGTCCAAGGCCAAGCTGGACAGGACTTGAAGCAAATGCCTTGAAATAATGAATACAAATATTTTTAAAACCAAGGTATGTAATTTTTAACTTAATGGGGAAAATAGGTGGCTTTAATGCTATTTGGGATTCAGCCTGGAGAAGAGAAGGCTCCAGGGAGACCTTTCCAGTATCTAAAGGGGCTAAAAAAGAACTGGAGAGGGACTTGGGACCAGGGATGGAGGGACAGGACACAGGGAATGGCTTCCCAGTGCCAGAGGGCAGGGATGGATGGGATATTGGGAAGGAATTGTTCCCTGGGAGGGTGGGCAGGCCCTGGCACAGGGTGCCCAGAGCAGCTGTGGCTGCTCCTGGATCCCTGGCAGTGCCCAAGGCCAGGCTGGATGGGGCTGGGAGCTGCTTGGGACAGTGGAAGATGTCCCTGCCCATGGCTGGGGTGGCACTGGATGGGTTTTCCCACACAAACCATTATGAGATTCTGGGATAAACAGCCTGGAGAGGAGCAGAGTGCCCAGGGAGGGGTTTGCTGCTGGGGCATTGCTGCTCAGAGGACCAAGGTGAAGGAATTATGGAATCACAATGTGATGAAAAGGAAGGTGAAGTTGAATTTGAATAAATGTAAAGTCAAGTGCAAGGGGGGTAATCCTAATGAAGCATCTCCAGGGATGGGCTCCAAGTGGATTATTGTCATTCCAGAGTGGGGCAGGGAGACCTTATCAGTTCCATAAATACATCAACTCAGCACACAAAGCAAGCAAATCAAATTATGGAATTATCAGGACAAGAGAGGACAGAAACAAGGAATCTATGTGTGATACTGGTAAATCCATCATAAACCTCTGCTGGTAAATCCATGACAAACCTGTGCCTGGATCCTGGGGTAGTTCTGGGGCCCTCCTATCCAGAAGAGGAATGCAGGAGTGGTGAAAAAGGTGGAGAAAAACACAGTGGGGTGAAGAAGTTCATGAAGGAGCAATTGGATAACTCAGGGAATTTCAGAGTGGAGGTGACTGTAAGGAATATGAAAAGCTGGGAAAAGGTGTGAAGGTGCCAGGTCCAGAAACAGAGCAGGGGAACACCAGAGACAGGCGGGTCAGGAATGTCTCAAGGGAGCACCAAGGGAGCTTCTGGACACTCCCAGAGCATCCTGCTTGGAGACACGCACAGAAAACAAAGGAAGCAGCTCCCAGTCACTGCAAATCCCCATCCACCCTGGCCCCACAGGGATAAATGCAGAATCCCATGGTTTAGTGGGACCTCACATGTGAGGGGACAGAGCCTCAGTTACAGGTAAGGGAGTTTGGGACAGCACAGGAAACAGGAGGCCTTGGAGGAACTACAGGAGAGAGCTGTCCTAGAAAGGGGATTCATGGGCTCTGGGGTTTCTCTCAGTAGGGAAGAACAGGGAAAAAAACAAGTAAAAATTGCTGTTTTTTCTGGAGCCAGCACATGAGAGAGTGCAGAGAGCAGGACATGGATCAGCTCCCAGTCTGGACAGAAGATGGGGACAGGATGTCAGGGCAGAGGGGCTTAGTACAGTCCCAGGAAATCAACTTTCTCCTGCTCATCTCCCTTCTCCTGTGGATACAGAAGGAGGCTCTGGGTGATCTTCTGTGGGGAAGTGAGAGCAGGAGTGAGCAGCAAACACAGTCCTGCCAGCATCGGGGTTCCCCCCAATGAAACATAAAGTTCATGTCCCGCTTTCCCTATTTATTACCTTCCTCACCCTAAAAGAGAGCTCTGCTCACATCCCAGTGAATGTAATTGTGAGAAAAATGATGCTCACTCCCAAAAATTTAAAAGGTTTATTAAAATCTTATCAAAAATACAACAGAAGGCTGAATAGAGAAAAATATTACAGTACCAGGAGCAGAGGATTTTCTCCACCATGTGCTCACCCACACAGTGGAGGTTTTTTAACCCGTTAGGTCTCCCAAAGTTCAGTCCATGGACTCCTCCTCTCTGCCCAGAGATGGAGATCACTTCCTCAAATCCTGACTGAGGTTCAGGTGCTGCCACAGTAACAATCCCACCCTCCCAAATGTCCCAAATCCAGGCCACCCCTGATAACAGCACAAGGGGAGCAAAACACAACTATAAATCTATAAAACCTCTCCTAGCATATATACAGGATATTTGCCTTTTAATTGTGAGAGCAAACCATGGCATTGCTCGTCTATCACAGTAATTACCCCTGGAGCCTGACCTGCAGGCATTGTTCTGGAGCAATCATCTCTGGGTTTGTGCCCCACAGCACAGCTCTGGGCAGTGTCATACAGAGCTGCTCGGGGGGGCCTGAATTCCAGCTGTGGCCACAGCCCAGCTTAAGGCTCAGCAATAATTCTTGCCTTCTGCCAGGATGGAGCTCTTCTCCAACAGATTTGGAGCTGAAATTTAATCCATTATGGCTGTAAACAACCCACTCCAATGGGAAGCAGGTGTAACCTGTGCTGTCTGCTGAAAATATGAAGTCATAACTCTGGAAAAATGGTGCAAACCCCAGCGTCTGTCTGGTTATTTGTCAGTGGGTAATGTCCCCTGCATCCCACAATTATTCGGAGTGGGATTCATCTGGCTCCATGTGTTCCTCTGCAGCTCTCAGCAGGATAAGCAACAGAGCCCAAACTGCCATTAATCCTGGCCTAAAGCCTAAAATAGGTCAGTGAATAGCACCTGGAGGTGTCACTTTCCCTCCAGACACTGCAAAGAGAGCCCACAGAGATGTGAGCAGACAGAGGCATTAAAAATTAGGAGGACTAAATCCCCCAGGGAATTGCTGCCCATGTATCTGAGCAACACCATTGATCTCTGGGTAAATTCAATCCCAAACAGTAATGGAAGGAGACACAGACACTGCTCAGTCTGTCCCTACAGCTGTTCATCCCTGGGATGTCATGTTCTGACATGTTCATCCCGGTCAGCTGGGACAATCACAGTGACACCAGTGCCAGGTCAGGCCAGGGAAGGTCACCCAGACACCTTTTCCAGACATAACTCGGTGTTTTCTCTCCCAGGGATCCTCTTGAGGGATCACGGTGTTCTCCCTGAGGTGTGGGGAGGTCTGGAGAGAGAGAAAGCCTGACCCAGGCGACCCTGAGTGAGGAGGAACTAAAGGGCAAAGTCAGTGCTGGAACTTGGGAGTGTAGAAACAAATCCCTTATACCTGAGGGAAAGGTGGGGAGCAAAAGGTGCTATCCCAGAGGCACCCAGGTCTGGAGAGCCCTCCCTGTTCCATGGGAAGGGGCCTGAAAAGCTGGGCCCATCCTGAGTGAGTGCTGCTGTGTCCACTGGTACCAAATGGGATCAGAAAAGGCTGCAGAGGTCATTTTTTCCCCCCTTCCCTCCTTCTGCAGGAACATGTGAAGAGTCCTGCTCCTGCAGAACCTTTTCTACCCTGGAACATGTTCAGTGCAATTTTACACAGGGAAAAAATGCAGGATTTATTTCTTCTCCTCCCCTGATCTCTGTGAGCACAGAACCCAGCAGCAGCTCAGGAGTGGCCAGGGAGGAGCTCAATTTATTGCCTGGAATACAACCCAGCATCAGCAGGGCTGTGATGGAAACACAGATCCTGGGCAGGCAGGGAAAAGGGCTGTTGGGAAAATGAGCTGGAGCTCTCTGAGAAGCTGCTGCATTTATTTCATGGAAACCAGCCCCTCTGGGAACCTGGAACTTCCAGTGCTCCTTTCTGTGCCTGCCAGGATTTCAGAGCCATCTGTGAGGCATCACCACTGTCCCCACACTGGCCAAGCATCCAAAGCTTCTTGGCTCCAGAGAAGGCATCAGGAGGAGCATCCAGAGGAAGGACCTGGGCTCCTGAGGAAGTTGGGAAGCAGAGGATGAAGGGCAGTGCAGTTCAAAGAGAGGATGCTGAGCACACATGCCAGGGTGCAGAAACAGATCCTCTGGAGAAGATGAAATGGAGAATCAGAGTCATCCCCTCTGTTATCCCAAAAGAGCCAGAGCAAGGAAGAGGTGTTTTGTTCAGTCACAGCACACCACAAGGCAGAGGAGCTCACTCCAGCAGGATCTGGGGTGAAGCAGCTCTTGGGATTGTATTTTCAGCAGGAATCAGGCAAAATCCATCTGGAATATCTCAGATAAGATCATTGTCATTCCTGTGCCAGCGGATCCTGACAGGAGGAGGCAGCTTTCTCCCCTCTCATTGTGTGTGACAGGGCATCCTGAGCTGGCTGCTGGACTGAGAGGGAGATTCCCAGTGGAGCTGGATGTTTAAGGGGATGGCTCCGACATGGGTGGCACCAGTTTTGGTTCAGGATCATCTCCTGGGGCCTCCATAGAATCACAAGATCATTAGACTTGGAAAAAGCCTCCAGGTCATCAGGTCCCACCATTGGCCAAACACCAGCATGCCCAGTAAGACAAACCTCATGCCAAGTGCCCAGACAAGGCTGGAACCCCAAATTCCATTGATTTATCTGTGTTATTCCCACAGGAGTGAGGTGAGTGCCAGCTGGGAGCTGCTGCAGGATCTCTGCTCCTGCTTTTCTCTGCTCAGTTAAAACTGTCAGTGCTCTGCTTTCACATCTCCAGGGGCTGCAGGTCACTCCAGGTACCTCCAGGTGTTTTGGTGTTCCTGAGGTGGCAGGAATTGGGGTGACAGGAAGTTTGCAGGTGGCTCTGATGGAGGGACACCCTTGTACACCCACACTGCAGTGCTCAGGTCACCCAAGGGCCACTCCAGCAGTGACTGGAAAGAAATTAGGCCTGAAACAGTCTCTTGCAAACTCTGTCTGCTCAGCAGGGCCACAGGAGCGGGAGACTTGTCCACACAGGCTGGTCCCTGTCACAGGAACCAGCAAGTGACAGCCAGAATTATGCTGGCTCCGTGTCCCTCATTTTAAAGGCAGATCCCTGATGGCCTTGGTTCCTTCCTCGAGGTGATTTTTTATTGCTTCTTCCAGCAGATGACCCTGATTTCATTTGCTCCATGAGTTCCAGGGAGGCCACATCAATCAGGAAAAGCCTGGAGAGGAAGCAGCCCCACCGTTGATTAAAGCTGGCTCTGAGGGTGGAATTCAGCCTGGAGGAACCTTGTCTTTTAACGGGAACTAATCACAAAGTCAGGGGGAAAGGAGTTTCTCTTTTTGTGTTGTTGGTGTTCCTTGTGCACTGAAAAATCCGTCAGTGAGCATTGAGCAGCTGAGCGTAAATTCTTTTGTATTTTCTAATTTTTTTACAATCATCATCATCATCATCATCATCATCATCATCATCATCATCATCATCATCATCATCATATTTTCTTCCTCTTCTGTCCCATTTTACCTTAATCCAGGATTTTTCCTACTTTTACCCTCTCAGTTCTCACCCCATCCCAGAGCAGGGCAGTGAGAGAGGGGCTGTGCTGGGCTCAGTTTCCAAGTGGGATTAAATCACCACAGCCCACCTGGAAAAGGACATTTTATTCCAAGGATTTAGCAAGGATAAAGGGCTGGACAGGGCTGGGGTTGTCTTCCTTGAAAACTACCTGATTTCCTAAAATTTTGGGATCAAGTTCAGCTTGGAATATGTTTGGATAAGGAACAGCTGAGATAACTCTACATAATAAATATTTTCTCAATAAAATGAGGTTTTTAATCCATAAATATGGGCTAGTTGGGTCCTGGCTGGCCAAGGCAGGTCCCTGGTGACCAAGATTCAGTCACGGTGCAATTTCCATGTCCCACATGGATTGTGACTGTTACAGGGACAGCAGCAAGGCAAAAGATGCCTCTAAAAAGAAAGAATTTTTTCTCTTTTCCCAACTGGGAAGCTCTCCCATCAATTCCTAATTATAACAGCAATTTCCATGTGCCTTGGAAGTTTATATGGAAGTAGGTCCTCAGTTGCTTGGGGTGGTTCATCAGATAAAAGTCACTATGCAAATGGGACAAATGCAAGTGCTCAAATGATGGCATTAGAATTTTATGGACTATAATTACAAAATATTTTTGTATATCATTATTTTGATATGATTATTTTCATATCATTATGATGGAACTTGGAAGAGAAGAATCCTTGAAAGGTTCGTGTGAGGAAAATGAGAATATGGGAAAAGGAGAAGGGATCTGCTGCAGAAAAATCCCTGCAGTTCCAGCAATTATTAATATGGATTTTGGGGATTACGACAGCAAATGAAACCATTTTTTTTTAAGGCCTCACTTAGTGGTAAAATGTCAAATCCTTGTGGGATAAAAGCAGGATGGATATTCCCAGCAACATATTAGTTCTCCTTCATCTGAGGAAAATAACGGCTGGACGTGGTTTTCTTTACTGTTGATGCTTCATGCTGTGAAAATAACAAAATCTGTTGATTTGCATAACAGCATCATTATCAGCTGCTTGATTATTTTCAAGATAAGAAAGGTGGCAGAGGTATTATTGCAGAATATGAAAAAAAAATCAAACATTTGGAACTTTGGTCTATTTATCATAATTTGTAATTTCCGTGCTAATATTTATTTTGGTAGATTTATCTCCAAGTTAACAGGAGAAGAAAAATGAATGTGCCCTGTGTGAACCAGCAGCCCAAAACAGGGAATGCCATGGATGGATCCAAATTTTACTTTGGAATAGTCATAAAGGCCAAGGACACCTGGGCTGTGCCAGCCCTGGGGTGGCAGCAGGAGCAGGGCAGTGCCCTGAGCTGGCACTGCTGGGGCACCTCCAGTGCTGGGGCAGCTCTGGGACCCTCCTGACAGGAGAGCCCTGGAGGGGCTGGAGCGTGTCCAGGGCAGGGAACGGAGCTGGGAAGGGGCTGGAGCCCCAGGAGAGGCTGAGGGAGCTGGGAAGGGGCTCAGCCTGGAGCAAAGGAGGCTCAGGGGGGACCTTGTGGCTCTGCACAGCTCCTGACAGGAGGGGACAGCCGGGGGGGTCGGGCTCTGCTCCAGGGAACAGGGACAGGAGGAGAGGGAACGGCCTCAGGCTGGGCCAGGGCAGGCTCAGGGTGGATTTTGGGAATATTTCTTCATGGAAAGGATGGTCAGGGTGGCACAGCTGCCCAGGGCAGTGCTGGAGTTCCCATCCCTGGAAATGTCAAAAACCCCGTGGATGTCACTGCTGGGGGCTGGGGTTCATGGTTGGACTTGCTGAACTTGGAGGGTTTTCCCAACCAGAACCATCCCATTATTCTGTGAATAACCAATTCCAATCCAATAACCAATTCTAATCCCTCTTAACTCATGGAAGTCCTTCCAGCACAACAGAAATCTTTCAATCTGTCAACCTTAAACCTATATAAATCCAAGTGTCTCCCCAGAAACCTTTTTTCCTCTCTAATATGCACCTAATAGGCTCATTAAATGATTTAATGTCATTAAAGGTCACTCCTGCACATCCAGAAGGACTTTCCACATGGATTTTTAAATTTTATTACACAGAAATGAAGCTGGGCTGCACAGACCCTCTTTTTAATAGCCTAATATGCACATATTTAATTATTTATTTATTTCCCAAAAGAGGTTTTTTTCATGACACAGCTAATTAAAACAGACTCATCTTGTGCTCTGTCTATGAGATATTGCAAACATTAAGGACGGGGCTAAAAAAAGAAAAGAACAAGTGACATTATTTGGCCACAAACACAGCTCCTATTTAAAAGGCAGGTGCTGGTAAAGTGGAAAAAAGACAAGAGGTTTCATTCTGTCACATTTTGGGATAACAAGGAGGTGTTTGAAAGGTTTTAAGTTGATTTTTTGGACTCTTTTGTGCAGAAAAAGTCAGCAGAGGTTGTGTGTTATAACAGGAGCCCTGGATGTGAAAAGACCTGAAATTTAAGCTTTAAATATTTCTTTAAATATTTATTTCACTACTTCTCACACCTGGGACCTGTGTTGTCCCCATAGCACTGGGGAGAAGAAAGCTTTCCTTGAAAGAACTAAATATGAATAAGCTGCAAAAATCCATGAAATATTGATCCTGTCCAGACTGGCCTGCAAATGGAAGAGAATCCTGCTCGCACAACTAAGGAGTGTTTTACAGATTCATTAAAAATAACACAGTAGCCCCAGAATGCACTAAAGGTGATTAATTTGTACCATTTTAAATAATATACTCCAGCTTATAAAACCTGAATTATTTATGAGAGCAGCAGTAGCGTCTACTGTAAAGAAAAATAAATGTTGGGCTAAAGTAAACAGTGTTTTTTCAAATGTCACAATACACACCATGATTTCTGTATTTTTACCTGATTGTTCCTCATTTTCACAGAACCACGGGACTGCCGAGGTTGGAGGAACCTCTGGAGATCACCAAGGAGCAGACTGCCCAGGAGAAGGGTTTGGATATCTCCAAGGATGGAGTGTTCACAGCATCCTTGGAGAGTCAGTGCTGACCAAACCTAAAATACTTCTTTTTAGGTGTGAGTGAATGTCCTGGGTTGTAAGATATGGTTTGGGGGTGTTCTATCCCCATCTGTCAGAGCAGGGGCAGTTCTCTGCT
>QUSF01000052.1:2442430-2454461 GCA_003676055.1 Chloebia gouldiae
ATGGGGCTGCTGCCACCACCCTGACCCACAGGGGCCAGGGCCTGCTCTGACTCTGTCAGGGTTGTTTTGTATTACTGTTTTTTAAATTTTATTTTTATTTTCTTCCCTAATAAATAACTGTTATTCCTGCTTCCATATCTTTGCCTGAGAGCCTCTTAAATTTAAAATTATAGCAATTTGGAGGCAGGGGCTTTACATTTTCTATTTTAGGGGAGGCTCCTGCCCTCCTTAGCAGACACCTGTTTTTTCAAACCAAGATAGCCACTCACACATGATGCTCTCAGGGCACAGATATGAGGATTTGCCCCAGAATGTGAGTTCATGGGTCTACTCCCTTTGTCCCACCAACCTCATCCCAGCTCATCTTTGTTTCAATAAAAGGAGCCCAAAAGTAGAGTCAGCCCTCCCCATTTCCCTCAGGCCTCTAGTTTTTCCCACTTAATTTAATCTCTAAACCAACTGGAGCAAACCAGGACCCCTAACCCTTCCAGAGTTATTGGAACACATCTAAAGTGTCAGAACAGAAGATGGGATTGCAAATTGCATCAGGCAGATCCGCTGAGGGCCTGGCTCTGCCTCTCCCCCTCCATGCTGCAAGCACAGGGAAGCACTTGGGGGTGAGCTGTGGGGAGAGGGGGCAAAGAGAAACCTTAGCTGATGGCTGGGACTGAGGGAGGTTATTATTATTGCTGCTTTAATTGAAAGGATGGGACCAGAGTCAGGCTAAGAACCATTTATTGCTCAAATAAACATCAGTGTCAGAGGCTGTGATTTTAAAGGAGCAAGCAGTTGGCCATAGCTCAAAGTTGTCACAAGTTCTTCATTACAGGACAATATATATCTTTCTAATCCAATGGACAATTGCTTCAAAGTTTGTTTTATTTTTCTAACTTATCACCTTTACTTCATTTTGCTGCAGTGTGGATACTTTTATCCAATGGGCTATTATCACATGTACACACATATGCTTCTCTTATATCTTCTAAACCCTTAGCTTACTCTATGCAATTACATTACTGCACTATAAACCCTTCACTATCTTATCCAATATAGTTTCTTACTTACTTAAGGCATATTCTTACTTACAATTACAGAAATGTAAGTTTATAATTTTTCTACTTAATGTCTGTGTACTTTATTTTTACATCAATCCAAGCTTCTTCCAAGACTTCAAATTAAACCTTTCAGTGTCTGTGGAAGTTTCTATCTTTCCATTTCCTAGCGGAGGTGACAGGCAGGTTGTGTGAGGATCTGGCTGAGCCCTGTGGACACTGAGCTCACCCCAGCACTGCCCAGCTCACCCTGACCTTCTAGCAGGGCCGTAATCCCATTTGGGAGAGGATGGTGTTATCTAAGTACAGGCCCAGCAGAAAATGAAGATGGAAGCCAAATCCTGGCTGATCCAGGCTGCAGCCAGAGGCTCTGGCTGCAATCACAGCACCACACGTGGAACATCCTCAGCACAATCACACAGAACTGGCCTTTGGATCCAGCTGCTGCTCCCCATGTTCCCATTTGGCAGGGCAGGGACAGGGAGCAGCAGATCCTGCTGGAAACGTGGAACTGCCCCAGCCCTGCCCAGTATCCCCTGGAGCAGGAGATGAGGCACCAGCAAACCCATCCTGTGCGAAATGGAAAGATAGAAACTTCCACAGATGCTGAAGGGCTTAATTTGCAGACTTGGAAGAAGCTTGGATTGATGTAAAAATAAAATACACAGACATTCAGCAGAAAAATCACAAATTTATGTTTCTATAGTTGTAAGTAGGAATATACCTTAAGTAAGTGAGAAACTGTACTGATAAGATGGTGAAGGGTTTATAGTGTAGGGGTGTGATTGTATAGAGTAAACTGAGAGTTTAGAAGTTATAACAGAAGCATATGTGTGTACATGTGATAATAGCCCATTGGATAAAAGTATCCACAGTGCATCAAAATGAAGTAAAGGTGATAGGTTAGAAAAGCAAAATAAACCTTGTGGCAACTGTCTATTGGGTTAGAAAGTTATATATTGTTTTTTAACAAGGAATGTGTGACTTCTTTGAGCTATGGCCAACTGCTTGCTCCTCTAAAATCTCACAGCCTCTGATACTGACAGCCAGCAGTTTATTTGAGCAATAAATGGTTCTTAGCCTGACTCTGGTCCCAGCCCTTCACTAAAGCAGTGATAATGATACCATCCCAGTGCCCAGGAGCCCAAAGCCCTGCACAGGAGCCCCTCACCTTCCTGGCCCCACTGGGACCCCTGTCCACCCTCACCATGGCTACAGATGGGCAGTGGAGCTCCAGACCCCTGACAAAGAACTCAGTTCCACCGTGCACCATCCTGGTGTTCTCCTGATGCTGTTCCTCAGGCAGGGGATCCACCGGAGTCTCTTCCATGCCCTGGAATGTGTCCATGAGGAGAGGGTGAAAGGAATGAGGCATTTGTCTTCACAAACACACTGTGGGTCTGCTGGTAGAAAAAGCTAGATACTGAGAGCAGAAAGAAACAATGGGAAGAACCATAAATTCCACAAGGAATTTCACTGAGTGACACAAGGAAAAGACAAAGTGGGGGGCAAACATTAGAAGGGGGTCTTGGGTGTTTTGGGAAGTTACCTCTCAAGTACCTCAGCCAATGGGGAAAGAGAGAGGGATATGTGGTCAGGAAGTTAGGATAAAAAGGAGGCTGTGTCCTCCAAAAACTTGGGGGAAGAGGAGTCAAGTCCCACATCACCCCCCAGAGGAGAGGCTCTGTGTTCAGGAGCAGGTTTCCATTGCCAGGGGGTCCCCAGGGTGGTTTGTGCCCAGAAGCAGCTCTGCACTTGTGTGCACAGTGGGAATCCTCTGGGAAGCAGTGGGATCAATGCTCTCCTGATATTCCTTGGGCATGAGAAGGAAGGAATCTGGAGGCAACCATCAGGTTGAAATCCATATTCTGGGTGTGCTCCAGAGAGAGTAGGTAGAAGGAGCCTGCTGCTCTTCATTCTGCTTCTATAAGCAGGATCTCAACTTTCATCTCCAGCAGTTTTTCCCTCTTGAGACTCTGCAGCCCATGATGAACCCTCACCAGGAGAGGGACCTTATTGTAAAATGCAGGTGAACCCGGTAGGAAGAAATGATGATGTCCGACTCTAGTTCAGAAGGCTGAATGATTTCTTTATTATAACCACACTATAATGCATCAATATACTACATAAAGGAGAGACTAAAACCACATACCTACTTTTTTCTACCTTACATATCTAACTAACACACAACTTGTGACCCTCTTTCTCGAGCCCAGCCCCAGGTGGGTTGGATTTGCCATCAGGCTCAAACAATCCTCACCAGAATCCAACCAAGCAATCACCCCAGGTAAACAATTCTCCAAACACATTCCACATGGGAAAAACAAGGAGCAGAAATAGAAATTGTTTTTTATTTCTTTCCTCTGTGCATCTCTATGAAAATTCCTGAAAGAAAGAAGAATGCCCTTACGACAGAACCCTGTTGGCCAAACCCCTTCTGCTGGTGGCCCTGGTTTTGGAGCCCCTCAGCCAATGGTGGCCACATCAACCACGAATCTCTCTCCTCCCTGTGGGGATCCCTGTCACTGGTGTGGGCAGCCCTGCCTGAGCAGGGGGGTTGGATGAGGTGGTGCCAGAGGTGTCCACCAACCTCAGCCAGGTGACCCTGTCTGGAGCTGGAATCTGATCTTCAAGGTCCCCTTCCAACTCAAAGCATTCCATGATCCTGTGATCCTGCTCTCCAAGGCAGTAGCTCTGTGGAGGAGGCATTTTATCCCCAGAGCTGTTATCACTGACACCACGAAAATCTGAGGCTCAAATCCCAAGAAATGAGATGTTCGATCACAGCCAGGATAAAATCCCAGGATGAAAAGCAGAGCCCCAGAGGAGCCCTGACACAATGTGGGAGGTGCAGCAGCAGGGAAACACCAAATTTTCCCTGCTGGAGAGAGAGCACAGGTTCAGCAGCCTGCAAATGTCAACATTCTGGGCTCATATCTGCCCACAATTTATCACCCTGGTGAGCAGGACTAAATCAGAGCTGCAGCAACACTCAGCTCTCAACAGCCCCCTCAATCAGGGAGCTCAGAGCTCTGTGGAGCACACAATTAACCTTCTACTACCAAAGGAAATTACAACAGGAGGCAAGAACAAATCAGAACCTTCCCTCGAAAAACCAGGGCTGAATTCCACCCTCATGATGCTGCTCAGCCTCACTCCCTGGAGCATAAATAGGGAATAAGGGAAGGGAAAAGGAGAAGAGAGAAGAGCAAAGGAGCAAACATAGGGAGAAGAGTAGCAGGGTCACACAGGGAGGGAGGGAAGGAGGTGAGGGATGGCCTTGGGCTCTTATCAGGCATCTTCCCCTCTTCCATTCCTTCAGCTTTTTGAAAGTGTCCTGGGAGCAGGTTTGAGATCAGATCTTATCAGCTAAAGGGATGCAGCATTTGAGGGGTGCACAGGGAGTCTGATTAACACCCCCAGCAAAATCTTGATTTAATTTCCCCCCATCTGGGTTTCCTTTCCCAAAGGCCAGAGCATTGAGTGCCCTCAAGAGCAGCATCTGCAGCTGAGCTAGGACACACTGGGACCTCACACATCCCCATTTCTGTGACTCATGGAAAGCCAGTTCCACAACAGCTCCTTGGCAGGAGTGTGTGCAGTGACAGCTGAGCTGCAGGCTTGGCTCTGCCTGCTCCATGAGCACTTTGTGTTTACACTGAAGGACAACGGGCTGTTTATCCCACATCCATCCCCTCCTTCCCCTCCTCTCCATCCTGTGGTTGGACAGCTGAGCTCAGGGCTGCGTTATTCCCCTTCAGGCTGGTGACATCTTTGGAGCTGCAGCAGCATCACGGTGGTGTCACCCAGCACAGTCACAGCAGTGACTCACCCACTGCCGTGCTCTCGGACCCTGCTCCTGGAAGTGATCTGTTTCTCCTTATTAAATCTTGGGCTTTCAAGAGAAACTCCTTCTTTCATGGGTGTCCCACAGAAACAATTCCACTAAACTTCATTTTGTTGCTCCCATGGATGCTGGGCCATGAGGGAAGTGTCAGCAAGGATGGACAACACAGAGAAGGGAAAAGAATTGTGGATGCCCAGAGCAGCTGTACCTGCCGCAGGATCTCTGGAATGGCCCAAGGCCAGGTTGGACAGGGCTTGGAGCACCCTGGGACAGTGGAAGATGTCTCTGGCCAGGGCACTGGATGAGCTTTAAGGTCCCTTCCCACCCACACTGGGATTCTGTGAGGAGAAAAGATGCCCAGGGGTTACTGGACAGAAAAGAGATTGGCACAAATGCCTGCAGTGATGGCCACACCTCTGGGACTCTTGGCACCGTAATTCCCACATTCAGAGATCTTTGTGGTCACCTTCATCCTCCAGTGAGGTTCTCTTGAATCCAGCAAACAAACAAATCTGATTTATTTCTTTATGCAAATTCAGAGCTTTCAACAGAGGGGATTTTCTCTCTCATTCTTTGAATAAATTTCTAAAATCCAAGGTTTTTCTGGCTGGAACCCTGAGGCAGGGCACAGTGGTGGTGTCACACCCCAGGCACAGCCCTGGACTGCCCAAGGAATATTCCTGGGCAGGACATGGGAAAGGAAACAGCCTGGAGGTGAAGCACCCACGAGGGAGAAAAGGCCATTCCCAGGTTCCTAATGATTCCCAGATCACAGGGGAACTCTGTGGTATCTCAAAAACAGGTTTGGCTGCACTTTCCTGGAATTTGTGGCAGAAGCACATCCTGCTGTGCTGCTCCACGGGTGCTAACAGTGTCAGGGAATTACGGAATTCCTGCACACGGGGCAGGAAGAAACCGAAACTTTGCTCATCCCCTGCCAGGAGCCAACAGAATCCCGTGTGGTCATCTCAGACCTTTGCACCAAAGAAACCAGTGAGAGACACTTTAAAAACCTCCCACTCTTTTTCCTCATGGGGAATTTTCCCTCATTGTCGCCTCACAACACACCCACTGTCAGCACTCCACAATGTGTGGACCCCAAAAAGAAATAAAGTGTATACAGCTGGTATGCCAGAATAATGAGGAGGGAGGAATATTCAACTGACAACTTGTATCTGTGAAGAGCAAGGGAGGAGGCTTGAAGCAAGTTATGGCCCTGAAATAACCATCAATAGTGCAAAAAAGCAAATTGAGTTTGGTGGCTGGGGGAAAGTATGTGCCTGAAGCTGAGAACTTGGGGTACAGACAACATTGAATAGCTTGGTTCTCATGAGAAATACGATTAATAGATAACCAGTTTCTCTGGTTTGGGAGTACTTGAAAGTTGTAGGCCATGGATGTGTTTTAGGAGGTGGGCAAATTCTATGGACTTGGAGAATTCAAAGGAGCACTGGGACGTTCCTCGTTTCCAGGAGTGAGGTTTTGAGTATATAGAAATATCCTTGGTCTTGAGTAACGCTTGAGACTCGGCCGGAGATAGGAATGGCCCAAACATTATCCATATGGATGTTAATGTTTGAGGTTTATGAGGGGTGCCATAGCGTATAATCTGGACTATCCTACATTACAGGGACTGTCTGATGGGGCAAAGAATGTAATGCAGAACAATACATACCCTGAGAAGCATGAAGAAAACATGCCGGGGGAGGGAGGGAAAGAAAGGAAAATGAAGTATTCCTGTAGTTAAAATTTTGTAAGGGCAGCTTTTCTGGCCATAGATCTCGGAGAGTAGCTGAGGAGGAATTTATGATAGGATTTGTTTTATTTTTGCCTTGTGCCTGTTCCCACACTCAGGTACCAGGATGCTTTGTCACCTCTGCATCTCCTTTCCTACATTTCCAAGTGGCACCAGTCTCCCTTCATCACCTCTCAGCTTTCAGTGGTGACAGTTCTGATTTCCTTCCAAAATCCTGTTTTCCTGACGGCTCCCAATCCTGCAACTCCAAAATGAGCCACCTCCTTGCTGAGCTGAGCCATGTCCACACTCAGCTTCCCAGGCAAACCTTGGATGTGTGCAGTGGAACGGGATCTCCAGAGTGGTGCCTGTCCTTCCCCACCTCACAGGGACATCCAGGGATGTCTCCCTGCAGTTCCAGCTGTTCCTGGTGCTCTCTCCAGGGCAGCTGAGTTTTCCTGTTCACTGGAATCCTGATCCATGCCATCCATCACTGCTCACCTGAGCACAAGGCCTGTTTTCGCTGCCATGAAAGGGCAGTAAATTGATTTTATGTGATTTGCTCTTGACAAATCAAACTTGGCTGTAATTCCCTGCCTCGTTATCTCCCAGGTGTTCACAAGCAATTTGCCAGATAATATATTCCCATTCTTGTCCTGAATATTTCAGGCAACAGATCCCCATTTTATCCTTTTTTTAAGACAGTCTTAGCATTTATTTTTTCCAGACCTCCCAAATTTTTTCCACACACATTCTAAGATAAAAGCCAAGTGCTCCGAGATTGATTCAGCCTCCTTTAAGCATGACATGGAGAATGCTGACAAGGCCAGGCAATTTGGGATCCCCTAATGGCCCTAAGAGCTCCCTGCTCCATCCTTCTCCTGCTGCAGAATAAATTCTGTCCCCTTTGTCACCAGAGCTGTTTGTTCACCCTGTCATTATCGCTAACTCCTTTAGTGAAGGCTGAAACAACAGCAGGGGAAGTTCCTTTGTCTGGAGCATCATTGTTTAAGACTCCGGGAAAAGCCTCTTTTGCCTTTTTCTCACTACTTATTTCATTACAGAAATTTTCCTCATTAATTTTTATCTCCCTCACTGCTCGGCTCCTTGTGCCTCGTAAAATCCCAATTCATTCACAGTCCAAGTGGAAGCTGTGGCTACATCCATGCTTAATTTTTCCTGTGTCTCATCTCCATTACATTTTTATCTAAGCTCCAAGACGGGAATGTGGCTGTACCCATTTCCCATGGGATACAAACTGGTCAAATCCCTTTCTCCCATGTTCCTGAGCTTCCTGCTGCTGGGACAGCAAATTCCCTCTGCATTTCCTTGGGGGGGTTTCTACCACACTGTCGATTCTTTGCTTCTTTTCTTCCAAGGAAATGGCAAAGGAAGTCTCCTCCATGGCCTCTGCTCAAATGCAGTGTTCTCTTGGGGAGTCAGTGTCTGTCAGCACAGAAAATTTGAAATTCTCAGCATGCAGGGTTTCCAACACCACGGCATGTTTAGGTTGAGTTTTGTGGCCATCCAGTGAAAGCACTTGAGACTGGAGCCCAGAGATTTATCTCAGCATAGCTCAAGTGGTGCCAGTCCAGGGGAAATCCCAAGGGGAGCAGAGGTGCAGGCACCGATCTTGGCCCCCTGGGACAGGGACAGCAGCCAGGGAACGGCTGGAGCTGGGCCAGGCCAGGTCAGGCTGGAGATCAGGAAAGGTTCTTCCCCCAGAGGTGCTGGCACTGCCCAGGCTGCCCAGGGAATGGGCACGGCCCTGAGGCTGCCAGAGCTCCAGGAGCCTTTGGGCAGCGCTCCAGGGATGGACAGGGTGGGGTTGTTGGGGGTCTGGACAGGGACAGGGGCTGGGATTATCCCTGTGGGTCCCTTCCCACTCAGAATATTCCAGGATTGTGTGATTTTGGTAACTACACCGGGTAACAGCCATGGGCTGTGACACACAGGTTCATTTTAAAATAAACCAGAAGGACCCTGCATGGGCCTGACTGGAATCTAAAAGTGACATCACACTAATGCAGCACTTCCACATTCAGGTGATGACAGGGCATGGAGGACATCTGTGGGGCACATGAGGACTCCCCAGCCCCAGGTGAATTCCGGAATTTCCGAGTTTACCAGGGGTGTGGAGCTTTTCCATCCCTGCAGAAACCTCAGATCCAGCCCCGGCTGAGGTTCCTGTGCTCTGACACTTCTATTAATCCCTGGCACTGTCAATTATTTATTGTCCCTCTCCGTGGTGCTCTGTCACAGGCTAGGCTGGAGCAGCTTGTGCTTCCCGACAAGCTGTCATGTCTGTGGCTATCTTTGGAGCTCGTGGCACCTCAGAGACGCTGACGGAGGAGATTAAGGCTCCTTGTCACACCACTAGTGCTGGCCCTGCAGCACTCCCAGGGAAGAGGACAGAAAGTGCCATTTGCTCCGGGTTTAAAAGTCATTGTCTGCTTTTCTTCCTGGCAGGAGAGAGGATGGAATTGTAGGAAACAGGAGCAATCAATCCCGGGCTATTAAATAAAGGCACTTTGATAGGACCATTGCATCAATTAACTCGGAGCTGATCATTCAGTTTTAGGGCCGTGTCTTGCCCTGCCATTCCAGCTGGTGTTTCTGCTTTGTCACCTGTCACCCTGCAGGACAAACATGTCCCCAAGGGTGTCTCCAGAACAGGAGCTTATCCTGCAGAACATGGTCCTTCTGGGGCTCTGGAGGCCACGGGAGCTGGTGCCAAGGCAGCCTTGGCTGATCCCCGGGCACGGGCTGTTCATGCTTTGTTATTCATGGCCAGGTCCCACTGCTCCCATCCCCTCCTGATGACTTCATCCTGATGGTGATGATGATGATGACCATGTGGTCATTAAGAAGGCGATTTTCTCAGGGCTCCTGTGCTTCAATGAGGAGAGTAAAACACTAAAGGGAGATGTTCAGAGCCCTCCACAGCACTGGCTTTTCATGATTCCTAATTAATCCAGAGTGTCGTTAACGAGCAGCAGCACCGCAGGTGGCTCCTGCTTTTAGGGGTGCACTGGGAATCTGGTGTGGATTGGGATAATGAACCGCCAGAAGAGGAGCAGAGCAGACCCTGTGTGAGCCCCACCTGCCCTGTGGTGCTTGGGCATTAACTGGGCATTAGCTGGGCAGTTACTGGGCATTAACTGGGCATTTACTGGGCATTAATTGGGCAGTAACTGGGCATTTACTAGACATTAACTGAGCAGTAACAGGACATTTACAGGACATTAACTGGGCAGTAACTGGACATTTACAGGACATTAACTGGGTAGTTACTGGACATTAACTGGGCATTAACTGGCATGATGGTCATGTCCTAGGGTCCACAGCAGAGCAGCATTCCCTGCCTGCCAGCCCAGGGATAAAGTGTCCCTCAGCAAGGATTTTGCTGCTGTGAAATTCTCGCCTCTGGGCCATGGGTAGGTCACAGAATAGTGGAATATCCTGAGCTGGAAGGGATCCACAAGGACCCTCCACTCCAGCTCCTGCCCCTGCCCAGATGCCCCAACAATCCCAGCCCGTGCCTGAGGGTGTTGCTCACTCTTCATTATTGTAATGAAAATGAGGGAGCTCCCAAACTTTGCTGCCTCCCAGTGTGTGCACAAACAAACACCCAGTGTTTAATTTTAGTTATTAGTGGGATAAATATTTGTTCCAAGCATTTTGGATGCTAAAATAGAAAGCTGGAAATGGTCTCTGTGGGCTGATGAGAGAAGAAGGCTGTGCCCAAGGCTGGTTTGGCTCCAGGATGCTCTGGCTGGTGGGGGCTGGAGTTGTGTTGAACTCAACCATCTCCTGCATCCCCCAAAAGTGTCACACAAGGACCTCTAGGAAGGCTGGGGAAGAGCTGACAGAGATCTGTAGGGTGTCACTGCCATCTCTGTCCTTTTCCTGCTGTGACAATTCATGTCCAAACTGGGGAGACCTTTGCTGGTGCCAATCTGAACTTCTCTGTGTGGAGTAGGACACATCCCTACAGTCTCCATGCCCCATCCCCCCTTTGCAGTGCCTGAGGGGGGATATTCCCTTGAATATCCCTTGGGAGACCATGACTGATATTTGCAGCAGAAACCCCCCCCAACAGGGAATGCCTTGAAGCTCCCAAACTTCCACATCCCTGCACGGGGCAGCGCCCAGAGCTGCTGGGCTGCAGGAATGTTGTCAACATCTCCTGCAAACCCCATGTCCCTCAGGAATTCTGCTGCTTGACCTCAGCTTCAGGTTTGCTCGTCTGGAATATTTATGTCTGACCGTGTATGGAGAAACTGTGCAGGAAAAATGGATGAAAGGTTCCTGACTTCTCCTGGGCCAGGCAGGAACAGAGTGCTGCAGAAAAGGCTTCCAAGACAATATTGATTCTCCAGGATCCCCCTGGGCCAGCTGTGGCCTCATCAGCTTCACAGAGAACTGATGGGCTCCTTCTTTGGCTCCAGGGTTATGAACTCAGCTTGTCGACACTTCGACCTTCGCAGGATGGATTCCCAGAGTCTTTGCTGGGTTTAAATCAGGACCTTTGCCTTCCCTGCTCAGCATTTGCAACACAGAGATCACTCTCATTTGCAACACAGAGATCACTCTTTGCCCTTTTTATCTGATCCTCACTTTCCTCCTTGGACTGTCAGATCCATAATTGCTCCAGCAAAGCATCCCTGCTCTGCTCGGTCACTGCCCAGTGGCATTCTCAGGGAGCAAAACTGCCAGGGATGTTCTGAAGAACAAAGGAGCCCTTGGTGGAAATGGTTCATCCTGGGCTGTGCCCAGATCCTGCCCCTGTGCCCAGCCCTGGGGACACCTCTGGGTGCTGTGCCCAGCTCTGGATCCTCAGCACAGCAGGGACAGGAGCTCCTGGAGCTGGGCAAGGGCCTGGAGCATCTCGGTGCCCAGGAAAGGCTGCGGGAGCTGGGGCTGCTCAGCCTGGAGAGGAGCCCAGTGAGAGGGGCTCAGCCCTGGCTGTCCCTGGGTGAACCTGCCTGTCCCTGTCTGTCCCAGTCTGTCCCTGTCTGTCTGTCCCAGTCTGTCTGTCCCAGTCTGTCCCTGTCTGTCCCAGTCTGTCCCAGTCTGTCCTTGTCTGTCCCAGTCTGTCTGTCCCCGTCTGTCTGTCCCTGTCTGTCCCAGTCTGTCTGTCCCAGTCTATCCCTGTCTGTCTGTCCCAGTCTGTCTGTCCCAGTCTGTCTGTCCCAGTCTGTCCCTGTCTGTCCCAGTCTGTCCCAGTCTGTCCCCATCTGTCTGTCCCAGTCTGTCCCTGTCTGTCCCTGTCTGTCTGTCCCTGTCTGTCCCAGTCTGTCCCTGTCTGTCTGTCCCAGTCTGTCTGTCCCAGTCTGTCCCTGTCTGTTCCAGTCTGTTCCTGTCTGTCTGTCCCTGTCTGTCCCAGTCTGTCCC
>QUSF01000052.1:2514461-2528573 GCA_003676055.1 Chloebia gouldiae
GATGGGGACAGAACCGGGGACAGGGATGGGGACAGGGATGGGGACAGGGACAGAGCCAGGGGACCAAGCTGGGACAGAGCCAGGACAGAGCCAGGACAGAGCCGGGACAGAGCCGGGACAGAGCCGGGACAGAGCCGGGACAGAGCAGCTCGTGGCAGAGCAGGCAGGCCCGGAGGGTCCCAGGGAAGGCCAGCTTTGGGTCAGTCAGTGGGGCTGTCCCCAAAGCATCCCCGGGGCTGCAGCTCGGGGCTCCCGCCATGGCCTTGGCTTCTCCTGCCGCCCTTCCGAGCGGCAGCTCCGGGATCAGCTCCAGCAGAGGTTGTGGGAAGATGAGGAAGGGCTTGGTGGCACAGCCCAGCTGGTTCTGAGCCCACAAGGGATGGAACCACAGGATCATGGAGTCATTCAGGCTGGGAAGGATCTCCAAGGTCACCAAGGCTGATCTTCAACCACTGAGCCCTGTCCCCAGGTGCCACATCTGCTCCTTCCTTGGACACCTCCAGGGATGGGGACTCCGCCATCCCCCTGGGCAGCCCCTGCCAAAGTTTAACCTCTCATTCAGGGAAGGAATTTTCCCCAAATCCACCCTGAGCCTCCCCTGGCCCAACCTGAGGCTGTCCCCTCTCCTCCTGTCCCTGTTCCCTGGAGCAGAGCCTGACCCCCCCGGCTGTCCCCTCCTGTCAGGAGCTGTGCAGAGCCACAAGGTCCCCCCTGAGCCTCCTTTGCTCCAGGCTGAGCCATGGAATTGCCCAGCTCTGCTCCCAGGCTTATTCCCAGACCACCCTTCCCATGGTTGAATCCCATGGAGGGAGATAAATGTGATTTAATGCCCACAGCTATGGTGCCAGAGCAGGCTTTTCCCAAAAAGAAACCATTCCATAGCAATTATCTGGGATTCCAAGCAGGATCAGTTTGCCACAATGTGCAGGTGCTGGGGATAAATTTTCCTTGGTTTGTCTCCACCAGCAGTCAGAGAAAATCTTGGAAAATGGCTCAGATAAATAATAACACTAAAACTGATAAGAAAACTGAGGTGGCCTCTGATTGGTTTTTTTCAATTACAGCATTTTCAGGAAGCAAAGAAATCTCCTTACAGTTCCTTTCACAGGAGGATTTCATTTTCACATTTGGAGTTCCCCTCTCATTTGAATTTTGTCCTCTTCAAGAACATGGGCAAGCAGAGGAGAGTTCCTCATGTTTAACAAGTGAAGTCTTGGTTTTAAATATTCATGATTTCATAAAGCTACCATTGGAAAAAAAAGCTGATTTTATCAGGTGGAAGCCAATATCCACATGGGAGATGCTGAGTTGTCTTCATTTTCATTGGGTTTTAAGTGGCCAAAGAGAAGAAAAATAAACCCACTCAACAAAGTGCACTTTCAAAGTCTTGTGAAGTTTTCTTTTTGTTTGCTTGAAATAGAAGCAGAGAATGAAAAAAAAATTGAAAATTAGTGTCAATCCCTCAAAGCAATTTCCTTCAGAGAAACACTGGCTCTTCAATTAAGAAAGACATTAATTTTGGGAATTTTTTCATGCTCCTCCGATTAGCATCATCTACACAAACACTTGTTTCTGAGAGCAGGACAAAGCTGGCAAATCCACAAACATTGGGTTTTTACATTCCCACAGCATTGAATCTGGTTCCTCTCTGTCCTCAGCCACTCTCAAATAAACCCAAGGGCATTTTCCATTGACCCACTTCAAAACAAAGTTCTGTTCTTCTCGGACATTTCCTGATGCCACAGCTTTTCCATGCAGAGCAGGGATGGATGTAACAGCTCCTGCCAGGAATCTCTTCCTGACAGATTTTTGTTTTTTGTTTTTCTTTCCCTCTAATTTTGAGTAGCTCATCTGGGCACTGGTTTTACCACCAAGGAAGCCTTGGGTTCCTCCACACCAGGATTGGATTCTGGATGGTTTCATCTTAAAATAGAGCCTCGTAGACCAATCTTTCAAAATGGTTGATCTGTGCTGTCTTCTGGAGGTGCCCAGTGCTCTGGGCTCCTCTCAAGGAGCAGCTCAGGTTTGTGTGGCACCTTTAATTCCTCACCTCGTTTGCAGCCCTTTGAGGGTGAGCCAGGCTGGGAGAGCTGGGGGTGCTCACCTGGACAGGAGAAGGCTCCAGGAAGAGCTCAGAGCCCCTTGCAGGGCCTAAAGGGGCTCCAGGAGAGCTGGAGAGGGACTGGGGACAAGGGATGGAGGGACAGGACACAGGGAATGGCTTCCCAGTGCCAGAGGGCAGGGATGGATGGGATATTGGGAATTGGGAATTTATCCCTGGGAGGGTGGGCAGGCCCTGGCACAGGGTGCCCAGAGCAGCTGTGGCTGCCCCTGGATCCCTGGCAGTGTCCAAGGCCAGGCTGGACACTGGGGCTGGGAGCAGCCTGGGACAGTGGAAGGCGTCCCTGCCTAGGGCAGGGGGTGGCACTGGATGGGCATTAAGGTCCCTCCCATTCCAAACAATTCCCTCATTCTGTGCTCTCAAGGCTCCTCTGTCCCTGCAGGTCTGGCTGAAGGGCAGGATGGGGACAGGGGCTGCTCCCTCTCCCCAGAGAGCCTCACACCTGCCCAGGGCTGTGCCCAGGGTGAGCATCCCTCCCACAGCCCCTCCTGGGACCTGCCTTGCAGCAGAATTCAAAGCAGCTTTTTCACTCTCCGAAAGGATGATCAAAGCCTCCCTCCCCTGAGCTGATTCCAGCAATATTCCTCATCAAAAAGCAAGGGAAGAAAAAAGAACATATTTGCCTCTGGTTGTCTTCTAAATAAATCCCCCTCTCTCAGGAGGCTCGGGGCTGCTGTGTCACCCCCAATCAGCTCCGGGGCTGCTGGTAAAATTCTTCTTTTCTCTTCAGCACCTCCAGAAAAAGAATCCCCCTATTGTAGGTATTGGATATGTTTACATCTGCTTATCTTCCCTCTGATCTCAGGATTGCTGTAACATTCCAGCTCCCTCTTTACATGTATCATTAGTTCTCCACAGATGACTGACAAAAGCCTCCTTGCAGAGCTGAAACAAACCCAGCATCCCAGAGCATCCCCACCTTCCTCTCCTCTGGCCTCAGCTCCCTTTATTTATTTCTCTGGACAGGCTGGGGAAGGATTCCCACCCAGGTTTAATGGAGCACCTCTCTCTGCAGCAGTGGCTGCAGCCAGACCCTGCCCCTCCTCTGTAACCTCTAAGGTTGCATGGACAGATCCTGCAAAACATGATATTCCTACTAAAATTCCTCTTCCAGAGGCACTTTGCTGTTTCTTTTCCAGGCACCTGCCTGTGCTGGAGCCCTGCATCCATGGAAATGGCAGTTTCCTTCCATCCCTCTGCTGATCAGGCAAGAGGAAAGGTCCAGCTCTGGCCTCAAAGCTGGACAAGCTGTGCCTGATGTCACATAAATGCCCTCACAGGACATTCGTAACCTGCCATGGAACAGGAACAGGTTTGAAATGCACAATTACAGGAGCCCCTGGGACACAGCTTCAGCCAGGGCTGTTCCTACTCAGGTGTAAAATTGAAATGATTTAAATGCAACAGAGCTGAGACAAAATAGATCATCCTAAAGCCTTGTTCCAGTCCCTTGGACCCAAAGCCTTTCCATGATTCTGTGATGCACTGAGGGACATTTTTAAAGTCATCTGCATCCACACCACCAGGCTGGAGCATTCCCAACTCCTGCTGCTCCTCAGGGATCCCACAGTGGTTTCCACCGGGGTCCAACCTGGCACGCATCCCCTGGGAAGAGAGAAGGAGCTGAAAAGTTGTGTTTGACTCGTTCCTCTGTTGGCCCAGGCGGTGCAGAGGGACCCCAGAGCTGGGTCCCACTGAGGGCTCTGTGTCACGCCTGGGTGGGCTCTGGGAGAGCTGTCCTGGTGCACCCAAGCCTGGTGGAAACGCCTCCAGTGATCCATGTGGGGCACACAGCCCAGCACCCAACACCCCTCCAGGGATATCCTGCAGGAATTTGGGGATGGAATCTTCCTGTGATTCCTGCCTGAGGGGAGCTGCATCACCCTGAGGGCACAGGGAGTTGTCCAAAGCAGTGCCCCAGTTTGGCTGCGAGCTGACAGCACGCTGCCCACCAGTTACACCAGTAACACCAGTAACATTAGTAACACCAGCTGTTAACCCCACAGCATCGATATTCATTGGAACTCACTAGGCAGAGAGTGTCAGAGGAAAAGCAGCTTTCTACCAGTCCCACTAGTGGCTCGTATAAAGCCAAAATCAGCTTTGTTTCCCTGCCCTGGATGCTGCGAAATCCCACCCCAAAGTGCTGGCCTGGCAGTGACACCCAGCTGTCACTGTCCCCTTCCCCTGCTCCCTGCCAGAGCTGGAGCCTCCAGCAGCTCCAGGTGCCCTGCCCCAAACCATCCCACACTCATCTGCTGGTGAGAAAACACATTTTAATGGAGCAGCCCTGCTCTGCTCGTGGGAATTATCTCAGGCTGCCGAGCTGCCTGCTTTTATCTGCACATCCATCCTGCTAGGCCTGGTGTTATCTGCAAATTCGCATTTATTTTTAGATAATTGATAGAAAAGTTGAAAAGTACAAAGGCTTCAATGTTTCCTTGCGATCCCAGCAGAAATGTCCCCATTCAGTGACAGTTTTTTGTTGATTACTCGTGTTCAGGAGTTTGTTGTCACTTCCCAACCCATTTCACATGGATTAGGTAATGCCCAATGTTAATGTTTAAAAACAGAGAATGATGTCAGGTCTCTTTCATGGTTATATCTGTCAGCTCCAAGCTGAGAGGGACTTCAGTGGCCTAGAGTCGAGTATTGTGTCGCCGTGTCCTGCTTTAGTCACACCACACACAAAGGTCCTTGAACCTCACAGCAGCCCAGAGCAAAAACTGAGCTCCTGGAAGTATCCTAGGCCAGTCTGGACAGGGCTTGGAGCAGCCTGGGATAGTGGAAGGTGTCCCTGCCGTGAGACAGGGTTGGAACTGGATGAGATTCATGGCCCCTTCTGACCCAAACCATTCTGGGATTTTCTCATCCAAGTCCAGCCAGGAATTCCCTCTGCCGTGAAGATGGGAGGTTGCATTCCCACTGCTCCTCCTGAGGGAATTCTCGTGGTGCCCCAGAAACAGCACAGCCTTTCTGCAAGTCCTTGCCGTGCCCCTGTGCTTTTTCCAGCACGGCCAGTGGATTATCCACGGGGAACAGGGAATGGAGCTCCTGGCCTGTCCCCAAAGGTGGGCTGTCCCTGTCCCTGTCCCTGTCCCTGTCCCCAGTGGCACTGCAGCACTGCCTGGCACATCCCAGCCTCCCTGGAACCATCCTGCCATCCCCCCTCTCCCCATCCTGCCCACCCAGCAGGGAGCAGGGATGAGGCAGCTCTGCCGGGCTGCCGCTGACAGCCTCGTCTGCCTCTCTGCAATTAATTCTCCCTCCTGTCCACCGGCTCCTGGAGGTGTAAACAGGGGCTGTGCCAGTGCCTGGCAGCGCTCCAGGACCAGCTCCCAGTGTCAGGATGCAACAGGGGATTTTTAGGTTTTCTCCTTTATCGTCAAGCTCAGCTCCAAACAAACCTTTAATTAATTCTTCCACAAAGTTCTGCTGAGCTCGTGGCCTCCAATTCCTCTGGGCTGCTAATTAACCTGATCTTCTCCCTCCCTGCTCCTTCCTCGTGATTGTCAGTTTGCACTTGTTGAATCCTAATGCCTTTCCCTGATGCAACAATCTGCTCCTGTTCCCCAGACGCCTTCGCCCCCAGAGCACAGGCTCCACTTCTATTTTGCCTCTATGAGCTCATGCTCCAGCTGCCTGAGGAACAGCAACAGCTCCCACTCCTTCGCAGCAAAATTCCACTTTTTTCAACATTTCCCCTTAGTGTTGGGAAAGGAAATCACCCAGGGATTGCAGTTTTCCACTAAAATTTTCATTTTTAAAAGCCGTTGTCTTTGGTTTGTTCAGTGACAGTTACAGTGCTGCAGATTCATGGAATCATGGCATGGTTTGAGTTGGAAAAGGCCTTAAAACCCATCCATTTCCACCCCTCCCATAGCAGAGACACTTCTACTATCCCAGGTTGCTCCAAGCCCTGTCCAGCCTGGCCTTGGGCACTGCCAGGGATCCAGGGGCAGCCACAGCTGCTCTGGGCACCCTGTGCCAGGGCCTGCCCACCCTCCCAGGCAAGAATTTCCTCCCAATATCCAATTTAAATCTCTTCTCCTCCAGCTTAAAGCCATTCCCTGTGTCCTGTCACTCTGTGCTCTTGTGAGAAATTCATCAGCATGTTCCTGTTGCAAATGTTTCCTGCAAAAACTTGAGGAAAAGGAATCCAGACTCTTATCAGATTCACAGATGCCCACAGGCATTTTGGGCAAGAGCCTATTTTTTGGGGGGGAATTTTCTTCCCTCAGCTCCATCTTGACCAAAAGCCCATTGATTTCAGGCAGGAGGCACCCAGGCTGTTCTCAACCTGCAAAGCATTTCTTGAGGCTGAAAAAAAAGAAGCTCCTGAAAGGAACTGAGATGTTTTGGAGACATTTTAGTCTTTGTGTGACTCAGTTCCCTGAGACTGACGTGGGAGCACTGAGCCTTCCAAACTTCCATGCGTGGTGACACTGGGCACAAAAATGTTTGCAAAGCTTCCGGCTTTCAGGGGAGGTTCAGCTTGGATATTTGGAAAATTTCTTCCCTGAAAGGATGGTCAGGCATTGGCACAGGCTGGCAGGGCAGTGGTGGAGTGTCCATCCCAGGAAGTGTTCAAAAAATGAGCAGAGGCGGTACCTGGGGCCTACTGGGCATGGTCGAAGGTTGGATTTGATGGTCTTGGAGGTCTTTTCCAACCTGGGTGACTCTGTGATTGTTTCCATGACTCTACAACACCCATGGGCACAGTGTGGCCATGGGAATGCTGAGGGTGGTGCTGGGGGAGAGCTGAGTTTGCACCCCAGGACCAGTCCAGTGTGGGATGTGGCACCACGGGGACACTGAGGCACAAACACCGTCTTTGCAAAGGGGATGCCCTGGGACCTCCACTGGCCTCCAGTGTCCTCTCTGCTGCCTGGCACTGCTGAGATCTCTCTCAGAGGGGCAGAAGCAGAGCAGGGACCAGGCCTGTGCTCCTCACCCTTGGCAGAGCTCCCAGGGCTGGCCTGGGGGACAGGAGGTGGCTTCCACCCACCTCTCTCAGAGACTGGCACCTCACTGCAGGCTGCTGTTACTGAGCTTCTGCTTCCAATGTCAAACCTGAAATAGAACCAATCCCACAGCTTTTTTTTTTGCTTTTTTCTTTCTTTTTTCTTTTTTTTTTTTTTTATGTTGAACACACAGTTTTTGTCTTTCCAGTCCTCCTGAGGCGAAAAAAATTAAATTTGGAAAAATGCTGATATTTCCATTGGGTCCGACTCTTCTGGCCTCAAGGATTACTGGAATGTTGGGTGGCTGAGCTCCCTGCTGAGACTGAGGCAGGAGCACTGACACCTCCAAACTGCCCTGGGAGGTGGCACTGGGAGCAAAAAAATGCTGGAAAAGCTTCAAGACACTGATGTGGCCATGGAAATGCTGAGGGTGGGCATGGGGTCCAAATTCAGGGAATGAACTTGCACCCCAAAACACTCTCATCAGAGACACAGGGAAATTTTCCCAGAGCAGCTGTGGCTGTCCCTGGATCCCTGGCAGTGTAAAAGGCCATATTAGACACAGCTTGGAGCAGCCTGGGACAGTGGGTGGTGTCCCTGCCCAGGGCAGGGGTGGGAGTAGATGTCCTTTAAAGGCCCCTCCCAACACAAACCATTCCATGATTTTATAAATGCTCCCTGTTAGCTGAATGTTTGTGGTGGAAAGAATAGAAATGCCACAATTTTGATTTTTTTTTGTTATTCCTGTGGCTTTTGTTTGGGTTTTTTTTAACTTGTGTGTCATCCTCAGAGCAGTCCAATCACGGATATTTTGTTTGCTGGAAAGGAAGAGTTTGGGAGCAGCTTCCTGGCTCTTTGCTGCTCTAACAACCCAACAACCCAGGTGTATTTTGGGCAGATGAGAGGTCACCAACCCCAACCTGCTCTCCAAGCACCTGGAAAAAAACATTGATGATAAAATACCCTCCCTATTTCCCAACTATTACAAACCTTCCTGGATGCTGGGAAGCGCCTGGGCACCACGGCAATGAGCAGCAGCCCATTTTTAGTGCTGTATCCAGAGCAGGGCTGGGGGAAAGAGGCCACACATGAAACGGTGCCTGTGGGAAGCAGAACAGAGCTGCTCTTCCACCCCCGGTGCTCTCAAGGTTGAGTGAGGTGAGGCCACGGGAAAACGATGCGATCATTTCGTTCCTCATCTGAAGGAATGTTTGCCAGGACTCTGACCCCACACGGGGCAGCCCTGGAATTCCTGCCTCATCCCACCACAAGTCACTCCCCAAGCCAGGCTTTCCAGCTCCAGCTGCCTATCCCCAGGGGGGAAAGGTCTCCAAAACCCACTCAGACCTGATATATTCCTCTGGTGGTGAGACATGAGAGGAAACGCAAAGGAGAAACCATATGTAGGTGAACTTGTATATTTGGGAAAGATGCTGATTGATGCTCAATTCGGGATTTAAATTCTGACGATTATGTGAGCCCTGGATGAAAACACAGCAGTATGTGCCCAAATCCCTCTTCTGAGGAGAAGGAGAATCCCACATCTGAGGCCACCTGGGGCATTTCACACCCCCAGTCCCTCCGTTGCTCTGTGAGCAGTGACAACACAGGCTGAGCCCTTCCTGGAGGGAATGGGGTGTGGAAGAGCAGCTCTGCCTGTCTCTGTGACCCTGCTGTCACACAGGGCTCTGGTGACCCTCCTTTGGCTGCGTTTAGCTCTTGCAGATGGGAAGCAGAGGTCCCAGGAGCCCTAAAGGAACAGCTTCCCAGGGTGCAAACACCTTCCAGGGGCTGAGCCCGTTCCCTGGGGAACCTCCTGTGTCTAGCACAGCACCTGGGCTCCATCCCCCGGGCAGGAGACAGCACCTTGGGGCACCTGTGACATCTCCAGTGGGCCAACACAAGGCAAAGCAGACCTGGAGTAGGTGAGAGGGGGAGAACAGCCTTAAAATAAGATTCTCGGGGAAAGAAAAAAAAAAAGAAAAAGGAAAAAACCACCCAACCCACCATGCCCCCTCTCCAACTGAAGTGCTTTGGAAATGTGAGAGTTTCTCTGAGGCTGAGAGATGACAGAGGAAGAGCCCCAGGGAGAGAGGCTCGGTGGGAAGGAGAGAGCCCCACGGAGCAGCAGGGCTTGGCCACAGCCCGGGGTGCAGGGGGACGCAGGGGGATGCAGGGGGGATGCTGGTTATCCCATCACAGCCCGACGTGCCCTCTGTTTGCGTGTTATTGTCCTCCTGGTGCTACAGCCATTAAACCCAGCCTGTAAATAGCTCGCGTGGTGATTTCCTAATTGAGTTAACTCGGCTGCAGTGCCTATGCTGCTGAAGGATGGGGCTGGTGATTAGATAAGAGCCTTGCCCCTTGCAGAACGAACACCACATTAAGGGGTTTTTCTAGGTCAGGCCGGGCTCAGCACAGCTCTGGCAGAGCCCCTGGCCCCAGCCCAAGATGGACACTCATTACAGCTAATGAAGGGCTGTGCTCTCCTTCCCCCGGGGAGCCAAGGTGGAAAACAGCAGCATCTTGGTGCTGGAATCAGTGTCCTGTGCCACAGAGGCCAGGCTGGACACCTCAGGCTGCTTAGGCTTGCCCAGCATGGAGAGTGAGGGGTCCCTGAGCTCCCTGGGGCTCTGAACATCCCACAGGATCAGTCCCTGGCCCTCAGTGCAGAGCACAACAGCTCTGGGGTGTGATGGTCCCTCAGGGCAAACCCTGCTGGTGCCTTCCTGCAGACCCTCTCTGTTTCTCCCCAGAGGTGCCAGCCCACACTGAGCCGGGCCAGGAGCAGAGAACTCTGGGTCAGACTGTCCTGCCCTGGGTCACATCTCAGGTGCATCTCCAAGGTTGCTGAGATCCAGACCCACATCAGGACGACCCACAGCTCCAGGTGCAGGCCTTGGTGCCCGGATTCCCTGGGATGCCCAAAGGAGGTCTGATGGAGTTGGTGAATCACAGAATCACAGAATCAAGTAATGGATTGGGTGGGAAGGGACCTTACAGCCCATCCTGTCACACCGCCTGCCATGGCAGGGACACCTCCCACTGTCCCAGGCTGCTCCAAACCCTGTCCAGCCTGGCCTTGGACACTGCCAGGGGTCCAGGAGCAGCCACAGCTGCTCTGGGAACCTCTGCTTGGGCTTCTCCAGCCTCCCAGGGAACAATTCCTTCCCAACATCCCATCCATCCCTGGGCTCAGTCATAGCACCAGCAGCCCAGGCCAGACACAAAGTGGGTGATGCTGTGGTGCCTCTGACCCCAAGGGCTTCACCCCTGCAGAGTCAGCCCAGAAGCACAATGGGGTGGCAGCAAGCCCTGGGGTGTCTCAGTCCCTGATGTCCTCCAGCTCAGAGGGACAAAGAGCTGGAGGCAAACCCTTCATCTCCGATATGACAGGACTCAGAACAAAAGGATTCTTGTGCTGAGGCACCTAAACCTGCACTATATCCCAAAGGAGTGGCCAAGGGAACAGCAGGGCTGGGGACAAGCCATGAGGAAAGACTGCCATAGCCACATTCCTGGATTCACTCCTCCACCAAAGTGCTTCCAGCCTGGAGGAGATACCCCAGAGGAGAGCAGCTCCCTGTCACACCCCCAACACCTACACTGCTCCAGGGCTGAGTCCAGAGCCTGCTTCGGCCTGGCTGAAAGCACAGAGGGAGCTGCAGGACATCTCAGCTCTCCCTGGAGCCTTCTCCTCTCCAGGTGAGCACCCCCAGCTCTCCCAGCCTGGCTCCAGAGCAGAGGGGCTCCAGCCCTTGCAGCATCTCTGGTTCCTCCTCTGGACTCTCCCCAGCAGCTCCAGGTCCCTCCTGTGCTGGGCCCAGGGCTGGGGCAGCTCTGCAGGTGGGGCAGAGGAGCAGAAACCCCCCTGCCCTGCTGCCCACGCTGGGGCTCAGCACAGGGCTGAGGGGCTTTCAGGGCTGGGGCAGAGCTGCCCCTCACACTCCAACACCAGCCAGGCAGAGAACATGAAAGAAGCCCCTTTTAACAAGAACTGAACGTTTTAAAGAGTGAAATCGTGTTTTCCCTGTCAGCCCAGAGCTGGAATTGGCAGCACACGAGCACCTGCCTGGGCTGGGCTGGAGTCATTAGCAGGATCAGAGCTCTGGCAGAGCAGCAGGAGCCTGGACTCGCTGACCTAATTTGCGTCCCTTCCAGCTCCGAGAGGCCTGTGATGTATTTTTAATGAAGCACACACAATAAACTGCTAACATAATATGAGAGGCTCACTTCAAAGCTCCACCAGGCAGGGAAATCAAGGTGAAAGTTTCTGGATTCATCATTATTATGTGTCACTCATCTTCACTATGACAACCCCTGGGCACACCAGATGCTTCTTTTCCAGCCTTTGGAACGTGGTTTGGAGCCCACTCTCCTCCTCGTTTTTTTTTCCCAAGCAAACCAAAAATAACCTGAAAAATAGAAATCTTGCCTAGATTCTCCTTATATACACATGCATTGTTCCAGCACCACAAAAGGTTTTGCAAACAGCAGAATTTAGCAGTTCTGGAGAAAGCTAAGGCTGCTTCAGACCAGTATTCGGCCACCTAGTTGGCTTTTTGTTCTGCTCACCCATTCTGAGCTGGAGTCTGTGAGGTTTGGGATGTGTCAGAGCACGACAGTTTCCTCAGGGAAGGCCAGGAATAGAATTCCATGACTGGAAAAGACCCCTCCAGCCACAGGTTTCCCCACAGGACCTGGGTGAGGGAACAAATCAAGGGACGGTGGACAGGTCAAGCCAGGACCCCACAGAACTCCAAGGGGAAGCCACAAAATCTGTCCATGCAGAAGCCAGGAGGGACATGGCAATGGCCAGTGAAGAGCAGCACTCCCCAGTATGGCCTGGAGGCAGCAGGCTGGACAAAACTGGAGCTCCTGGGAGACACCAAACAAGGCTGGCCAGGACCAGGAGCACCCAGAGTTAGAGCAGGGCCCTGGCAAGGTGGGAGCTGCACCACCAACACAACAGAAAACAGGGCTGCCGAGGGTCACTTTGCTCCTGCCCTGAACTCCCAGGCTGCTCTTTCTCCCAAATATTTTCTCCCAGAAAACCAGTCTGGGGTTGTTGGGGTATCTGTGCAGGACCAGGAGGTGGACTGATGATCCTTGTGGGCCCCTTTCAACTCAGGATGTTCTGTGATTCTACAAAATCTCCATCCCTTCTGGGATGGCTCTGCTTCCCCCAGTGGCTGGAAATCATCTCTTAGGTTGTTTAAAGCCCTCAGATTTGCTGGAAATTAAGAATATGTTCCAAAGGAGAGAACAAATAAAAAACTGAAGGGTCCTCTGATGTCACCTAAATATTCCTGACCCCTCCAGCTGACAAGAGCTGTCCAAGAGCAACATGGTCAAAGTCCAAAGCACCTCTCAGGTCCTACCAAACCAACAATTTAGAACTTACCCACATGAAGCGTGGAGAAAGCTGGGATTCAACACCTCTGGTAAGCTGGAATTGTTGGAAAATTCCTAAAAGCGATACACAAATTAAAACATACAGAGAAAAGTTAAATGTCCTGGAGTTTTTCCACTCCCACAGCTAATTCACAGGACTGGGCGTGTGTGGGTATGCATTCCCAGACTTCAAGTTGCTTCTCCTCCGTCCCCACATCCCAGCAAGGTCAGTCCGGCAGTAGGCAGGAAAAGAGCAAAGAAAAGGCATTTAGTGAAATACAGAATGTAACAGTCTGGCTCGGAAACCTTTTTCCAGCTTTTACTGCCTAAAGCCAACAGGAACATTTAGTCCCGGAGTCTTGAAATGAGCCTGGAATTGGTGCGCGCGCCTGGCGGGGGTGAGGAGCTGGTGCTGCCCAGCCTCCTGCCCCTCCTGGGCAGGCAGAGCCCCCAGGCCCTGGTGCTGGCTGGGGAGAGCGTGGGGATGCTCGTGGTGGAGCGATGCTGATCGATTCCCATCTCGGTGTGAGGACACGGGAATGTCACAGGGGTTTGTAAAGCCCTTGTAACCATTACATGCGGCACTCGGAGCGAGAATCACTCAGGATAACCCTCCCAGCCCGCTACTCCGAGAGGGTGTTCATACAACTGCTGGCTCTTCTTGACATTTCTGCAAACAGCTCATAAATATTCCATTGTTGTTGTGCTTTGAATGGAAACACCGGGAAGAAAAGCGCAGCTCTGCCCTTATTTAGCAGCTTGCAGCTCAATCTCATCCTCAGGCAGCCACTCCAGAGCTGGGCTCAGTGTCCTGCCCTTCTCCTGCTGCAGGACAGGCTTGGATGTGTCTGGAGAGCCAGCCCACGCAGCCAGCCAGTCCCTGGGAAGGGACTGAAGGATGCACCCGTGGTGTCACCCTGTGCAGGGGACACTGCAGCATCCCCCCGGCTGTGCCCCAGGGCTCAGAGGCAAACAGAGCTCCTGGGGATGACGGCTGAGGGTCTGGGGGGCACTGCCCGTGGTGGGTGCTGTGGAAGGAAGGTGATGGGCCCCTCCTGGCAGCCACGGGTACAGGAGAGCCCAGCACAGCCCCTGCCCAGGGCAGCAGGAGCTCCCCAGCCTGTTGGGGCACCTGGTGAAAGGTGCTCCTGACATGCAGAAAGATTCCCTGCACCACTGCTGTGCTCCTGCTGCCCATGCCAGGAAACTCCTGCTCCTCCTCCAGAGCTGCTGGGTTAACCTGCACTGGAGAGGCTGGGGCAGAAAGCAGAGCAGGATGTCCCAGCTCAGCAGGGAGCTGCAGGAATTCCCCAGCAACCACCACCACCTGAGAGGTGCAGCCTCACTGCTTCAAAAACGTGAGCTACCCACTCCCACAGAAAAGTCCAGCACTCCCACCTCACACCAGATCCTGCAGTTGTTCCCTTCCTAGTTGAAATGCCAGGGATAACACTCCAGACCAGCCACAGAACAACAAATGCAGACGGCACCCACAGCAGCAGAGAGGAGCTGAGCAGTCAGCAAAGCACTGCCCACAGTCCCGACCCAGAGCTAACCACTGAGGGTGGAACCTGGCACAAATAAACCCTGCAGGAGGACCCTGACACCAGTAAATCCATACAGGAGGACCCT
>QUSF01000052.1:2528583-2552809 GCA_003676055.1 Chloebia gouldiae
CCTGCAGATGGACCCTGACACCAGTAAATGCCTGCAGATGGACCCTGACACCAGTAAACCCGTGCAGATGGAGCCGCCCACCCGCGAGAGGCTGCGAAGGAGCGCAGCCCGTGAGTCATGCGAGCAGCGCCCGTGTCGCTGCCATGTGGAGTGCGGCAGGCTATCAAAAGCGATGATTTCATCCCAAAAAACGGCCCTGTTTTTGTGCTTGATGACAGCTGGGCCGTTTTGGTACCTGCTGACCTAGAACAAGTCTTTCCACCGGCACGGAAGGTGGGTCACTCTGAGATTTGAAGTGCCTCATCCTTCAGTGAGTGGGCAGGGTGCACCGTTATTTTCATTGTGCCTCTTTTTGCCCAGCCTCTGTTATCCCTATTTATAGATACCCTGGGATACAATTCCAATAAGTCTCACCTGCCTCAGCAGTTCCCCCTGCAGTGTCCTACTTATGGCACAAATCAAGGGGGCTCTAATTAGAGTTTCTGGCCCGAGCCAGACTCAGATGTTTGACTTTGGATTTATAAGAAAGGTTTTCACAGATTCCTTGCCCTCACCATGGTTGTAGGCAGAATTCCTGCTGTCTCCAGAGCTTCCCACCAGCAATCATGCACCGTGGTCCGATATCATCCCTAAAAAATCTCCTGTCTCTCCTGCCTGCTCTCTGCTCTCCTGCCCACCCCCAGCTCTCAATGACTCTGGGATTTTTTATCCTTTCCTGATTTTGAGAAGAAGGCAGAACAGCAAAAACTCTACTCCCTGACTGCCTAATGATGGGGAACTAATCCAGAAACACAGCTTGGAATTAAAAACCCTTCCAGCCTTTATTATTTCTATGCATCATGTTTGTTTGGAGCAAAACTCAGCAGCTTGGATAATCTGCTCCGTGTCAGAGCAGAGATGTGGAAACACAGCTTGCTCACAGGGTTATGGGGAGTCTCTTTAGGAGCAAAGATCTCATCCCTGTGGAGTCACAGCAAGCTGAGAATCTGCCCCAGGATCTTCTTTTGGGGCAGGATGGAGCAGAGATGGCACCTGCCTGCAGCGCAGGTGTCCCCACAGACAGGTGAGGACAGGAGCTCCCTGACACAGCTCTCAGTGCTCTCCCCATTCTGATGGATTTTTGGGTTTTCCTTTTGATTCCCCAACTCCAAGGAGGAGTGGAGAGATTCTAGCCTCAGATGAGAAACCCTGGGAAAAGGGTCTCCAGACCCAGAATGCAGCTAAGCAGGACTCAGGTGAGCTGTGTTAAGGAGCTGATTTCAGCTCAGGAAGCTGAGCTGAGCCCCAGTGCTGTTGCTGGGGGGACAGCTCAGAAATGGGAGCTCCCAGTCCCAGGGGAAGGGCAGGAGAGGCAAAGGCAGCTCCTCCCACATCCAGTGGAAGAGAGGGAAGTGGGGAAACAAACACATTTGAGGCAATTGTGGATTCCTCAAGTCTGAAGGTAAGAGACACCACCAGAGCAGGCACCAAGGGGAGGAGGACAGGGACAGCAGCCAGGGCACGGCTGGAGCTGGGCTAGGGCAGCTCAGGCTGGAGATCAGGAAAGGTTCTTCCCCCAGAGGTGCTGGCACTGCCCAGGCTGCCCAGGGAATGGGCACAGCCCCGAGGCTGCCAGAGCTCCAGGAGCCTTTGGGCAGCACTCCAGGGATGGACAGGGTGGGGTTGTTGGGGGTCTGGGCAGGGCTGGGGGGGACTCCATGGTCCTTGTCCTGTCCAGCTCAGCACATTCCATGGTTCTGTCATTCTGCATGGAGCAAAATGCCCGGAACACTCCTGGGGACACAGCCTGCTGTGGGCAGTGGACAGAGGGTGTGCCCCAGTTGCCTGCCCATGATCCCTCCGGCTCCCCCGTCCTGCTCCGGGTCTCTCCCAGTCACCTGCCGGGTGCTCCAGCAGGCCTGACTTAGCAGCTGCAGCCACCAGCTCCAGCCCCACAGGGCATTGTCACTGCCCAGACTCAGAGTTTTCAAATTCCAAAGGCTTAGAGGGGCTCTGGACAGGAACAGGGCGGGATCCTCAGAACACAGCTTGTACTAGAACTGCCTGAGCCACAGGGGTCAGAGCAGCTCAGGCCTTCCTGATCCATGGCCAGGATATTGTCCTAATCCATGGTGAGGGCATCTGCTGAACCAGGCCATCAGGGGGGCTTCTTCCACATTGCATTACCCCTCTCTTGACTCCAGCTTTGATGGGAAAGGTCTCACTGATGGACCCAGAGCCACAACATCCTTCCATCACGTTTTTATCCTGGTGAATCACAGTTATCCATTGGCAAAAGAAAAAGAATTCTTCCAAAACAATTTGGATGAAATTCCTCTTCCATAAAATCTGTCCACATCAGGTGTTGTGATGGGGTCCCCTGGAGTGGGGGGTCACCACACCTGTGTCTCAGAGACCCCATTCAGGATGGGACAAATCCCCACCTGCACAGGCCTTTGGAGTCCACTTCCCCATCCACAGGCAGAGGAACAGCCCCTGTGTCCAAAGACAGGAAATGGGAGGACAGGGCAGAGGATAAACACCCTTCCATCCTTCCACCACAAGGAGAGACACAATCATCTCCTTGCCAGCTTGGGTTGTCCTTCCAGATGAACCTGAAAACCTGGAAGAAGCATTTCGCTTCTGGTTCTGTTCCTGCTTGGAACTACCAGCCAGCAATCCATGGAGACAAATTCTGGAGATAAGGATGAGCACGGTTCCCACTGCTGGTGGAGGGCCTGTGGTGTGGCTGCCTCTTCAGCAGTGCCAGAGGGCTGGTGGGGACAGCACCAGGGGACCGCGGGTGCTGAGCGCTGCAGCTCTCTGCTGATGATGGGGAGCCCCTTCTTCCCAGGGCTCCCATCCCTCATCCCTCCTGGCTCCTTGCTGCTGCCTTTGTCTCCGATTTCATTGCTGCCACCAGTGACAGGAGCAGAAAACTGAGTGTGACTTGCACAGTGAGAAAGGAAGGGAGAGGAAGGATCCTGAGATGAGGAATAGCCAACAAGGTCCTGAGCCCTGATGGATAAATCCCACTAAATTCAGTGACATCTGAGTGTAAAATAAGTCTGGGAATATCCAGAAGGGTTGTTTCAACCCCAGCAAAGCTCAAAGCAGGGGTGAAACTCCCTTCATTTGAACTCCTTTCTTACCTCACCAGTACCAGAGCTCAGCCTTTGGAAGACCTAACTTCTACGGGAATTCCTACTGCCCACTGCATTCCCTTCTTCAATATTTGTCATTCTAATGGCTGTAAACACAGGAACTGGCATCTGGACAGCAGGAAATCTAAGAAATTAGCACGAGGAACTCTCCTGGGCTTGTGGCCAATGTATAGTCCTAGGAGCCACTGAAAGCACAGCAGAGCTGAGCTGTAGAAAGCAGGAACAGTGTCACTGGGCTGGCAGAGTGCAGCTCCTGCTCCATTCAGGATAAGTGACAGGAATTCCTTGTCTGCTTTGCATTGTCCACAGGGAGCCAAACTCCCCAAGATCCTGCTTTGGGCAGGGCAAGCTCAGCTCCCAGCTCTGCCCTTCAGCTGCGGGGGGAAAGCCACAATGGTCTCTTTTTTCTCAATTTTTCCCTTACAGATTAATCCTGAGTTTTTGCCACCTGATCTGGCTTCCTCATGCCCATGGAGCACGAATTTGGACCACAAGACTCACTAATTTCTGTACAAGGGAGTCACATTGAGCCTATGACCCAAACAGGAGGTTCCATGGGAGCCCATCACAGCATCCAGCAAATCTTCCAGCTTTTCAGTGGGCTTTGGGGCACTGCTGATCCTGTGCTGCTGACCCCAAGCTGCTCTCTGCTCCTGAGCTTCAGATTCCAGTGTAGGCTCAAATCCTTCAAGAGTCTTGATGGTGCTTTTTGGGATGAGACAGAGAATGCAGGACTTGGGAAATCCTTCTGTGCTGGCATGATGGGACAGATCTGAGCAGGAATGGCAGGAAGTGGCTGGGGAGGTCCCAGTCAGTGGCTCGTGAGTGTGGACAAGTGCACCCCAAACTGGGCACACACAGCAGGGCTGGCAGGGCTGGGCAGCTCACCCGGCATTGTCCCAGCACAGGCACAGATTTCCCGCTCCATCCTTCTGCAGGGCAATGAATTTGCACCCAAACACACCTGGAGCCTCTGCAGGATCATGGAGCCGGGCTGGCAGGAATGGGATCTGCTGGGATGCCAGAGCTGTCCTGCACAGCAGCTTCTGCTCAGCTGGCAGGCAGGCCTTGTCCCCATCGGAGTGACACAAGGCAGATGTTCACTCCCAAGGGTCTGTGCCACACCTTTTTGGCAGCCCCAGGGATGGATTTGGAGACAGACCACAACTGCAGCACTTTGGGCACTCCCTGTCACTCACCCAGGTGGGAACTGGCTGTGGCAGAGGTGGGAAGAGCCAGCAGCACCCCAGAGTGGGGCACGGACTCTGCCCCAGCATCCCCAGGTGGGACATCGGCCATCCAAGCATCCTCCTGCTCCTCCCCGTGGTCTCTGCTCCCTCCTTGTGAGCCATCAGGTCTAGGACAAGTCTGGAAGGAAGCCATGGCCCTGCTGATGCCCTTCACTCCTGGCTGGCAGTGTCTCACTCCTTCTGGCAAGCTCAGCACCATTCCCAGTGTTGGGAACCCCAAGGGATGGTGCAGCCTGGAGCCCCCTAGTCTGACTTCCACACATAATCCTGGAGTCCCTGGCAGCTGTGTGTCAGGCTGCTCCTGCCTTCAGAGACCTCCAAACCCCAGCAGGAGAGAGTGGCACAGGACAACCTCTGTGCTTTGATAAGGAAAAGCAGCCCTCTGATAAGCTCTGGGCCCAACCTTTCCTATCCTGGCCCAGAGGGTGGCTGCAGTGCCAGGAGGGCATAGCCAGCTCTACTTTATGGCCCACTGGGTCCCATGGGGTGGCATCCACTGCATGTGGACAGCAATGGCTTATTTTCTCAGCATCCCAAGGTCATCCTGGAGATGAAACCACTGGCACAGTGACTCCAGGGATGGGTGCCTGAGCTGCCAGGCATGGTGGGGAGAACCACCCTATCTTCTACATCCCAGTGCTGCTCCACTCGGGACCTACCACAGAGCTCAGCCCATCTGTGCAGAGCAGGAGAAAAATGACCCTGCCCAAAGCTTGGGATTGTTTCTGACATTCCTCTACTCCAGCTCCGAGGGGCTGGGCTGGCATTTCCTGCTCTTCTGATCATCCTGGATCCGAATGATGCTGGGAGAAGGTGGGATAGTTTGCAGGGAAACAGGAGCATGAGCAGGGCATGTTTCACACAACCAAACCCTTTGCTGGCACCACTTATGGGTTGCATAACCATCCAAAATTGCCTTATTTATCACTGTGGTGTTAAATGCTCAGATCACACTCCACATCCTCTTAAATCTTCAGCTTTTTAGCTGCTCTGAGTCCTTCACCCCTCGCAGATGACAGCCACTTAGGAAAAAGAAATCTTTATTTTATATGGTTTTTTTTGTATACTTGTACACAAGTAAAATAAAATGCATATCTATATATACTGCAATCTTGTGAAGGGGCAGGCAGCATTCTTTAACAAATGCTGCCTGTAAACGTGGTGTGAAGGATGAAATGGAGACGGAAAAACTGCAAGAGTCATCAACATAGGATTAAAACAGCATCAAATCCATTACCTCTGCAAATGGGAACCTGCAACATTGTTCAGTGAGATGGTGAATTACAAACAGATTTTAGACATTCTTTTCAGAGCATTTCTTACACTTCTTATTTTTTTTTTCCTGTAAATAAACCATATTTCTTTACCATCTGCTGTAGCAAAAGCTGCTTTGTGGGCAAGTGCAGTTCCGAAGACCAAAGGTATAATTCACAGGTTTCAGGACAAATAAATTATGTACATCTCAGTATTTGTCTTTTTGTTTTGTTTTTGTTTGTTTGTTTGTTTGTTTATAAAGGCATCCAGTTAAGTTTTGTGTAACAAAGCTTTCTCAGGGTGGATGGGAGTCCTGCTTTTGTTTGCAACATTTATGGAGGTCAGCAAAAGTCAAGTATTAAAGTGTCATCAACCCAGGAAAAGAGTTAATTTTAGCAGAATAACAGTAAGCTCCACACCAAGGGGGGGATCAAAAGGCTTAGGCTGAGCTGTAACGTGGAGCTGTTCCCCTGCTGGGTGAGGCGGCACTGGGCCTTTGATCTGTTCTTTTTAGAGCAGCCCTGCCTCTTTTTGGTTGGGACTGTGGAAGGTTCAATGGGCTCTAGAAATTCGGGTCTCAACTTGGTCAAAGGAGGGTCTACAATGCTGGGGAAGGTCCCAAAGGGGGAATCGTTTATCTGCTTGTTGCTGCCATTTTTGGAAGGGTCCGTCTCCATGTACTTGGGCCTGGACATGTTCTCCTTCTCCTTGAGGTGGTTGTTGGACGAGCGGCTGCTGTGGGAGGAGGGCCCTGCCTTGCCCTTGGCCTCGTAAATAAAAGACTTGTCCATCTCTGGCTGGCAGCACTTGGAGGAGCCGTCGTGGGAGCCCAGCGGGGGCAGCCCCGTCGGGAGCTTCCCCGACCTGGTTTTGGTGCTGAAGACGCTGGTGCGGATCTGGTTGAAGGAGTCCACGCAGCTGTCCAGCTCGGAGCTCTGCAGCCGCTTGAGGTCCCGCCCTGCCAGGCGAGGGGGCAGGTGGCACTCCAGCTCCGAGGAGGAGCCCTTGAACTGCTTAAACCAATTCCAGAGCGAGCGGGCCTGGCAGTCGCAGATCCACTGGTTGCCATTGAGGCGCAGGTACTGCAGGGACACCAGGGGGGCCATGGTGTCCCCCGTCAGCACGGTCAGGTTGTTGTTGAACAGGTACAAGGTCATCACCTTCCCCAGGTCGTGGAAGGCACGCCGGTGCACCACACTCACCCTGTTCTGGTGCAGCAGCAGCCGGTCCAGGTTGATCAGCCCGCGGAAGACGTTCTCTGACAAGCTCTTGATCTTGTTCCCGTGCAAAAACAGGTACGTGAGGTTCGCCAGGTCGATGAAGGTGTCATCCAGCAGGATCTGGAGGTTATTATCCTGAAGGTAGAGGTACTGCAAGGAGAACAACCCTCGGAAAAGCCCTGTGGAGAGCTCCAGGAGCCCGCAGCGATCCAGGTGGAGGGTGTGGAGGTGCACAAGCCCCCGGAAGGTGACAGGGTTGATGGATTTCAGGTTCGTGTTGTCACTGAGGTCCAGCTCCTCCAGCTTGGTGAGCCCGTAGAAGGCCCCGGGCTCGATGAGGCTGATGTTGTTGGAGTGGATCCACAGGATGGTCATGTTGCGGCAGGAGGTGAAGCTGGTGGCCCTCACCAGGGTTATCCGGTTGTTGTGCAGGAAGATGCGCTGGCTCTGGATGGGGATCTCCGCGGGGATGGCTGTCAGCCCCTGCTGCTGGCAGCTGATGGTGATCTTGGGTTCACTGTAGCATACGCACGCCCCAGGGCAGGACTCCACTTCTGATGGGATGTTTAAGCAAAGCACCAAAATCAGCAGTTTGCTTCCTGAGGAAGGACAGAAATAGGGTGGGAATTAGGCAGGGTCATGGAGAGCGCTTCTCTTGGCAGAGGAGCCTGAAATTCCCCCTCTGAGTGTAGCACCACCAACCACAAACAGATGCCACAGCAACCAGTGGTTAAAATGTAGGATTAAAAACGGGATTCTGCCACTCAGCTCAAGAGCTTAAATCAATGTACACTTGTAGAGATGGAGCCCCAGCGCCTCCTTTGCCCTGCACCCTCAGGAGGTGAGAGAGAGGTATCAGCACTTTGGATTTGCACATCTAACACCAGCTCTGTTCCCAAGATCTTACCTGTGAGCAAAGGGACCAAATTCTGGGGCATTTCCCTCTGCCATGGGCACACCTGGCACAGCTCAGGCACTGGAAAAGCACCTGGGATGTACGAGGAAACCCCAAATCCCATCCCAGCAGTGCCACCAGCTCCTCGCTTTGCAGGGTCACGGAACAACTCTTCCAAACAAGCAGGTGTCCCCACACTCCTCTGCAAACATAACTGTGACTTTCCACAAATAATTTTGGACTGATTTTATCTCCTGGGAGAAATAACTGTGAGACATTCCCAGAATAACTTTCAGGTCAGACCTGCCTGAAGACGTCTCAGGGCCAAAAGGATCCTTTCCTTCTCCTGCTCAAAACTTTAAGCCACGTATTCCTTCTTCCTCTCTCCCCATATTTTTTTCCTTTGAACCTGTGCAACCACCAAGGAAGAGGAGGAAACAGGAGGATTTTCCATTGTGCTTTTATAGGAGAAAGTCACGTGATCAAAGATCCCTTCATTCAGGGATCCCACCAAGTGTGCAAGGCAGGAAAAGATTCCATACGTCCCAAGCATGCTGGCAGCCCCATGGGGCTGGAAAACCCCAGAGAGGAACAATTTTTTTCCTGCCCACCCACTTCCCCAGGAGCTGGGCTGCACAGGAATCCCAAGGAAGCATTTTGGTTCACCAAATTCCCCAGCTGGGGAGCTGGGAATGAGCCTGGAGAGAGGGAAGGGATGGACAGAGCAGCACTTCTCCAAAGGACACTTGAGGGTCCCTGAAGGTCCGGCTGAGAGACCTGAGGAGACCCAGGCTGTTCCCTGCTACTGGTGGGAAGGGAGGCAGTGCCAGCAGTGTTTTCCCAGCAATTAGCAGCCAGTAATTAGTCTGATTCCTCCAAACAGGAGATAAAAGGAATGGACACCAGCCAGGGCAGCGGGAGGCTCCATTTGGGAATGCCACATGTGAGCAGAGACAACTGTGACTCCTTCCCAGCTCTGTCACAGGGACATTTCTCTCTCTCAGGATTTCTCATAGAGGTGCACAGAGAAGAATGAAAGAAAAAACAATTTCTATTTCTGCTCCTTGTTTTCCCATGTGGAATGTGTTTGGAGAATTGTTTACCTGGGGTGATTGCTTGATTAGATTCTGGTGAGGATTGTTTGAGCCTGATGGCCAATCCAATCCACCTGGGGCTGGACTCTGGCGAGAGGATCACGAGTAGTAGTGAGTTAGATATGGTAGTTAGAGAAAGTAGTATGTGGTTTTACTATCTTCCTTTATATAGTATATTAATGTATTTTAGCATAGTTATAATAAAGAAATCATTCAGCCTTCTGAACTAGAGTCAGACATCGTCATTTCTTCCCACTGGTTTCGCCTGCATTTACAATACAGCTCCTCACAGCACCTCTGGCCAAAGGACACGTCCTGTCCTCCTCATCGCTGGGAATCTCCAGCCTGGGGAAAAGAGCAGCTTTGCCTCTCTTGTGGGAGGGTTTTTGCCTCTGTTGTGGAAGGGTTTTTCATTTGAAAAACTCAAAACATTTTTCTGGAATGTTGATGCCTCATTACAAAGTAAGGTGGAAAAGCAGAGTGCAAAAAGTCATTCAGGAAAGTCCAGTGGAGCAGAATGGGATGAACTGGGGAGACTGGAGCCAAATCCAGCCTTGCAAATTCCCTGGGGGAATCTGAAGGCAGTGGCTACACCTCCCTTCGAGCCTGGCAGGTGCTGATGTGGCCAATGAAACCACACCAAACACCAACAATAACAGTTTTTAATCACACTTAAACTTCACCAAATCTTTACTGAAGGCATAATGATTGGAAAAATCTGGGGTGGGAAAGTCTTCTTCCTGCACAAACAGCCTGGAATCTCAGCTTTGGGTGTCATTCAGGTCAGAACAATTCACCGTGTATGGTTAATAAATCTGATGTGATCCAATAGTCCAATACAGGCAGGAGACTCCCATATATCATATTCCACAAGGGATAAAAACCCCAGCTCAGCATGCAGAGATAATTGGAGCCTGATGCTATCAGCTGCTGAGCAACCCTGCAAGGCAGAGTTTGAGTGCAGTGTTGTGACACATTTTGGCTGCCTTGTCATGTTTTGACGTGTCACGTCCCATTGCATGAAGTGCAGTAAAACGAGATAACTGAGACTCCACACTACAGCCATGGCACACCAAAAGAAGCCTCCTGGGAAATTAAAACACTACTGGTGACTCTCTGGCCATCCCTCTGCAGCTGATAATGAAACCTGTGGGCAAAGAAACGTGACTTTCTGGAGCCTCCCTTGTCAGCAACATGATTTGGGTGATGGGGCTGGGGGTGACACCGGGGCAGCAGGAGTCACCTCCTTATGCAACATCCAGCTGTCCCCAGGCTGTTCCTCCCTGCCACGGCCCGGGGACAGCTGGATGCTGCCCCAATGTCCCAGTCCGAGCCGTTTTGCTGGAATAAATGGGAAACAGCACAGGGAACGCAAAACCCATTCCCAAGCGAGAGGAATCAGAGTGACACCATCCCTGTCCCAACTCCAGCTAAGGGCACAATAAATCCATGTAAATCCATGTGTACACGGGGAGAGAGCTGCTGGCAGAGGTGAGCCAGGAGCATCACCCTGCCCTGGGCCACCCATCCCAACAGCTGAGCAGGCACAGGTGATCCACAGGATCTCTCTTCCCTGGGAAGCTCCTGGGCCAGGCAGCAGGGTCCAGCCTGCTGCTGGCTGTGCCCAGGGCTGGAGCACTGTGGCCCCAGGAGGGAAGGGGCACATCCTGCTCTCCCGTGTCCCTCTCCCATGCCCCAGAGGCTGCCAGCAGCGCTGAGTCAGTGGCACTGAAAGCGCTGCCAGCCAGCAGCACCGGGAAATTAATTACAGCAGGACCAGGCTGTGCGCTTTAATTAGGGACCTGGTGTTCATGAGCTGCTCGGATTAGCTCCTTCCACCGAGACAGTTCCTGTCAATCATCCCCCAAAGCCTTTTTCCAGTGGCTTTCCCACCGTGCAGCCCAGCTGTGTCCTGGCTGATCCATGGCACAGCCCAGCCCCTGTCAGTCCCCAGCCAGGGCAGGGCCAAGGGGAAGGGCAGGAGTGGATGAAGCCATGGGAAGCCAAGGTGACCCTTTTGTCCCCAGCCAGGCTGGTGTGCCATGACAGAGACCCCAGGGACCCTGCCACAGCTTTCCCTGTTCCTCCAAAACCCTTCTCCAGTGACTGGTGTTCAACCAGCAGCCATGCCTGGTCTCAGCATGTCCCAGACCCCAGGGGACACCAAGTGCCATCAGCCACCCAGACCTTGCACAGGGATATTTTAATTTGTTTTCCTGGAGCACTGGGTTCAGCTCTGGCTGTGAGCTCCTTACTTTTCCAGGAAGGGCAGGAGACGTTCAAGGCCAGGTTGAGGGGGGCTTGGGGCAACTTGGGGTAGTGGAAGGTGTCAGGGGGTGGAACAAGATAAGCTTAAAGGTCCTTCCCAACCCAAAGTATTCCAGGATTCTGTGATTCATGCCTGTCAGGGAGGAGGGATGTCAGAAGGTTCCCTGTCTGCCCATTCCCAGAACGTGGCACTCTCAGCTCCCACTGGGGAACAGCATCCTCCCTTCACCTTCCAGATAAATCCATCCCGACTTCTGTATCTGCAGTGAGCTCCCACCACCAATGGATGCTGGATCCTCCACCTCCAGCTGGACTCTTCCACCTCAGCACCCACCTCAGTGCCCATCCCTGAGGAAAGGGCTCTTGGAATGACAACCATCCCCTCCTCTCTTAGCTGAGAAACCATCCCTCCCTCTTCCAGAACATGATTAAAACTTAACTCAAGAGTTCCTGTGAAAAGCAAAACATGAAAGAAATTCCAGAACCTGGAACCTTCAGTCCCTCCAAGACTTTGGCTTTGAGTTTAGCATTTGTTCCTCCAGAGCTTTCTTGAAAGCCAGAAACCTCCTTCAGTGAAGCTGCGGCGCTTCCCCTTTGCCATTCCCCAGTGTTCTGACTCATGGAACTGGAAGCAATTAAAGTCGGTCCATTATCTGCCTCTCCTCCGCTCCCCCGGGCCATCGCCTTGTCAAACGTGGCAATTAGAAAGAAAAGGCTCCGGGGGCCTCCAACAGATGCTTTGCAAACTTTTTTTCAGGAGGCCAAAGCGAGCTGCAATGTGATGCCCTTTGCAGAGCCACGGCCTCTCCCCGCTGCTCTGCTCTGCTCTGCTCTCGATTGATTTGGAGATATTCTAATGTGGCTTTCCTGCAGTGCAGGGTCAATAATCATCTGAATTCTCTCCTGCTTGGACATAAAGGGAACATTTTACAATACAAAGCCTTTTGCTGATGCACACGGCGTTTCGCCTTTGTTTATAGCAGGGACACACTGGAGTTGCCGAATTCCCACTAGGAGTGGGCATCGTTTGAAATTCCGTGGCCATCGTTTGAAATTCAGCACTTGGCCGCTCCTAGTGTCTTTCGCTTTGTCCTGTGGCCAAAGGTGGGGCTGTGCCTGTGCCACAGGGAAGAGGGCAGCGCTTTGATGCATTTCAAGTGGAGGTGAATCGAGAGGTCAGTGAGGAAGGACAATCGGCTCGGAGTTGTCTGGAATTTCCCTCCCTTCTGCTGTGGAGAGGAAGGATGGAGCATGAAGGTGCAGCTGCTCCAGTGGGAGGAGAGGATGGGGGTGAAGCTTTGCCACCATGAAACACCTGGGAGAGGCACCAGAGTCACATCTGCGGGGCAGAGCAGGTCCCTGCCACCCTCAGGCAGCTGTAGCATAACATTTTGGGGCTGAAGCAGGTTCTGGGGCACCTCTGTATCTCCATGGGGATTTTGGGGTGTCAGACACTCCTCTCAGGTGGGACAGTCAGCGAGGTCACTGGGGTGGGTGAGCTCTGGGGTTCTGAATCTCTCCCCAGGTTCTTCTGGGGATGCTCCATGTCCAGGGGCTGGAGCTCGAGCCCCAGCTCACACTAAAACACCGCTGATGAATCCCAGCAGCCTGAAAGTAGGGAGCTAATTCCCTTCTGGGCATCCCTGGGGGTCTGAGGCAGCAGGAGTGCTGTGGGCAGGTTTGGCACAGCTCTGTGTGAGACCTGTGCCAGCCCTGCCTGGAGCTGCTGGGATGTGAGCAGCAGCAGGGGCAGCGATTTAGGCACCCGAACCCCACCCCTGGCTTGTCCCTGATCCCCCATCCTCTGGGACTGTATCCAGACCCATTAACCTTTGGGACTGGTGCTCTTCCTTGCCTTTGGCAGCACAGCCCCTCTGGAACATCCTGAACAGGGCGTGAGCAGGAAAACTCTCAGCTACGGTCAGGGCTGAAAGATCATTTCTGTAATGCATCCCGGCAGGGAGGCAGGCAGTGCATGTGCCATCTCCTCCCTTCGGGTGTTCATCTTCCCCTCTTCTATCACACTCCCTCAATGCAGTTTTTAGACTTAAGACTGCAGGGGTATTTTGAAGGGAAGAAGGTAAAGCCGAGTTACACCTTGTGTAATTCTTCCACTCAATCTTCCCAAACCTCCAGGGGGGTTTGAATGCTGGTTCTTCAGCATCGCTCGGGGCTGAGCTCCACACCTCATTCCAGGAGCTCAGGGCAGCACAAACCTTCCTGGGACAGCTCCATCCTTCCCTGGGATGTGCCAAAGCAGCTCCCACTTGTATGGCTCCCCATCCCTGCCAGTGGCTCTCCCTCACTCCCCAAATTTTGGCAGCAGCCTGGATTTAGCCTAAGAACATTTGGTCAGGGTTTTGGTTTTGGTGCTTTGTCAGCATTTCCCTGGGCAGCAGCAGGGAGAGGAAGGAGAAGGACAGAGTGAACAGTTTGTATTTCAGCCCATTTGAATGAGAACCCGGTAGGAGCACAAAAATTAAAAAGTTTCTTCTGTAGCCAGAGGGTTTCCATCCTGCTGAATTCCCAAGGCTTGCTGCAAGGCACGGAGGTGTGAGAGCTGCTCAGAAAAAAAGGTCACCAGAACCCTTCTGAGGGAAATATCAAGGGAGTCATCAGGTCCCTGGTTAACAATAACAATCATCAATTATTACAGCCCAGGAGTGCCCTGGGAGGCCAGGGAATGGGAGAAGTCCTGATTCCAATAAAAGAAGGTGAGAAGACCTGCAGGGAGCCAGGCCAGGGACATTTGGGCTGGGCTGAGGTGGGATCCAGGAGCAGACAGGGGTGGGAATGCAGCTCTAAATAGTGGGAGCGTTTCCCTGGCACCTTCTCCAAGCCCTGGGCAAGCAGTGGCCTGAGGCAGAGCTTCCCTGGCTCCCTACCAGACAGAAAACCTTCTTTCCCCTCTTGGGGATTCTTCCAAGCCTGGTCCCTGTAGGAATGCTGCTCCCAAGTCGGATACTTGGGGTGCAAGGGCAGCTTGGACCATGACAGAGGTGCAGATGGGATTGGGCAGAGATTTAGAAGGAATTTTGCAGAAATTCAGATGAAAAATTGCAGAGGATCAGATGGAGTTTTGTCAAGGTTCAGAGGGACCATGGCAGAGGTTTAGATGGAATTTCCCAGGTGTAAAGATGGAAAATTGTAGAGCTTCAGATGGAATTTTGCAGAGGTTCAGATGGACATCTGCAGAAATTTAGATTAACTTTGCAGAGCTTTGGATGGACAATTGCAGAGATTCAGACAGAATTTTGTACAGATTTCGATGGACAGCTGCAGAGGTTTAAACAAACATATGCAGCAGTTCAGATGGACTTTTACAGAAGTTCCACAGCTTCTCTGGAAATTCCATTTTAGCACCTCCCCTCCCTCACAGGGAACAATAAATAAGGACTTGGCCAAACCCACACAGGTTAAAGATGGTATTTTAAATTATTTTCATGAAATCAGGAATAATCTTTGAGGTTCTTAAGCACTGAAAACCTGACCTAGTTATTCCTGTTTCCTATGGATAGGCACTGGGAAATCCAATGGGTATGCCAGCCCATTTTGCAGTGAGTGCTCCTGCCACTGCTCTGCCCCTCACCTGGTGGGGCTCTCTCTGCCAGGTCAATCAGCACAAGCAGAATTTCCAGCTGTTCTCATGTAGTACAAAATAAATCTGCATGGTTGCCACCTGACCTCTTCCTATTTGTGGCACATCTGGAAGGGGAAAGCTCCTGACCTTTTAAAGGGAGAAAATTATGAGCTTAAAGTAAAACATGGAGCATTCCTGTGGAAAAGGCCTCTTAGGTGGGTTTGTTCCAGTCCTGGGCCTGACACAGGTCAGCCCTGGTCCTGTCTGTGCAGACACTGCAACTCTCAGATGCTGCTGGCCCATCCAAACTCGCAGTATTCCCATCTCCTTCCTCAGAACTGGTTTCCCTGGTGCAAGCAGGAGTGTTGCCCTTTTCAGGAGGTGATCGTGTCTGGAGCTGGAATAGCCATGGTTATGTCCAGCTCTCCTGAACACACATTGCAAAGCCTTGTCCTGGAGCCCTCTCCACCAGTGGGACACCACAGAGCCCCTGCAGCACAGCAGCAGCCTCTGGACTCTGGGGAGCACATGGAATTTGTGGGGATTTGGCTCAGAACAGGAGAGTTTGCCTTGATCTTTTGCCAGGTACCAAATTCCACAGCGACAGCAGGAGGAGAGGGCAAAATCTCCAGGAGATGCCCAAAGCAGGGGCCAGTTGTGTCAAAGGCAGGGACACAAGGCTGTGGGAGCTGGATGAGAGGCAGAAAAAGCACAGTGCCCAAAGAGAAGGTGAAAGCACGTGGCCTGGAATGTGCATTTGGAGAACTTGAGGCACTCCTGGGAAAAATGGGCACCAAAAGGGGAAGGGAATGGGCAGGAAGGCTGCAGGACAAGGGGAGATCCCTGAAAGCCTGTAGGCAACTGCTGAGCTCTCCAATCCCACTGAATTAATCTTGGAGAGCAGCCCTGAGTAGCTGCTGTGGTCCTGATCCACCTCCCAGGGCTGCTCTGGGCACCTGCCAGGCTGGGCCCAGCCACACTGAGCAGAGGGAGCTGAGGACGAGGAGGGAGGGGTCCTTCCTCACAGCCTGGGAGAACCAAATGGATTGGAATGAGTTCATCTTTAAGGTGTCTTCCCACCCAAACCGTTCCAGGGTTATATGAAATGTCACAGTTGCATTTTCTCCAAGTGACAGCCACCAATGGCCATGGTATTGTCACAGCTGTCACAGGATTATGGGATGGTTTGGGTGGGGAGGAACCTTAAAGCCCATCTCATTCCCACCCCTGCCATGGCAGGGACACCTTCCACTGTCCCAGATTGCTCCAAACCCTGTCCAACCTGGCCTTGGGCACTGCCACAAATCCAGGGGCAGCCACAGCTGCTCTGGGCACCCTGTGCCAGGGCCTGCCCAGCCTCACAGGGAAGGACTTCTTCCCCAGATCTGTCCCTGTCATGCTGCTTTTTGCCAAGAGTCCTGTGGCCAAAACCCACACCCAGCCCAGTAAAGCCAAACCCAGCAGATCCTTAAGCATGAGACCAGAAAAGCTTTTCCTGGTTCCAGCACTCTGCTGAGAGCACCCTAAGTCATCCTAATCCTCATTCCCATCCTATCCAGATGGGATGCATCCAGCACAGTGCACAAGCAGGATCACGTGTGATCCTGCCACCATTCCATCCCCACACTAGGAAGAATGAAGTGACAAAATATTCACTGTGAATCACAAGCAGCTCCTCTAGAAGTTGGCATTATCTGTGAAAAATCAGGCACAAACAGGTGTCCAAAGGAAGGAAATGCAGGTTCCTGTGATGATTTAGGTCTCCTAAGGGGCACAAAGTACCTCAGGAATGCTTCAAAACCTTCTCAGGAAGAAGGAGAATTTCCTGCAGCTCCAAACCTGGCACTGGTGGCTGCTCTGTGTGTGAGTGACTGAGGGAGAGGAGAGGTGAAGTTCCAGATGGAATTCACACCTGCTCCCCTCCAGCCATCTGGGACTGCATCCCCTGCCAGCTGCAAATCCCACCCCCACAGCTTCTGGAAGAGCCCCCTTGCCCAAGGCAGCATTCGCCTTGGTTTTCCTCGACAATAACATTATCTCAGTTTTTGCTCACAGCCCCAGCTTCTGCAGCCTGTGGAGTGCACAGATGAAGTTTAGGACAGAGCTTGGAAGGGAAAGTTCTTCCAAACGTTCCCCATGGCCCCAGTTTGGTGTGCGTGTGTGGATGCAGAGTGAGCAAACAGCCTCAGGCAGCTCAGGCAGGACAGGGAGGGGGAGAACATTCCAACTCCAACCTGGGACATAGCCAAGGTCCCAGAGGACAGCTGGAAACCACCACAGAAGAGAGCAGGCACAGGGGACTGGAGATCAGATTTCTCTGCCCTGCTCACAACTTGTTTCTCCCCTTGCTGGGCCTGGAGAACCAGAGCTCTCCAGATATCCCCAGGTTTGTCACCTGGAGCAGATGAGGAGCAGAGCTGTGATCTGTGAGGTCTCCACCTCAATGTGGCCTTCAGCAGGCTCAGGACATTCCTCATCGCCCCTGGGACACCTGGCCCCGCCAGCCTGGCCATGCTCCCCCTCTCCCCCCTTTCCCCCCAGCATCTCTCCCAGCTACTGGCACACATCTCTGGCTCACCCTTTCATTCCCAGATCAAACTGAGACTGGTTTTTGGTAAGTGCGTGTCTCAGGTGAGTGCAGCTCACTCAGCCACGCTCCCCAGGTGGGAGCACGACACCCACAGCTCTATAAATTAACATATTCTCTGAAATGTGTTCTCAGAGCCAAGCTGAACATGGACATAACAGGCTGCTAATTACACAGCTTCCTGTTTTCCTGGGAATCGGGATTTCCCCTGAGCAATGGGGAAAGGATCCTGCAGCCCAGGAGGACTTGAGTCCCCGGTGCTGGGCTGAGCTGCCCTCACCTCACACCCACCCTGAGATCCCACAGAATTCCACCAGGAATTCACACCAGACTTCCATGCCCAAAGTCCTCAGTTCAAGGTCTCATTGCAGGCAGAGAAATGAGAGTCCCTCCTGCTTTTCACTCCAGGTAAATAAAACTCCTGTTCCACCTGCAGCCTCCCCTCTTCCCTGTGCCCATCCATTTCCCCACTAAGGGCATTAAAAGTCCATAATCACCTGCCCTCCAATGGGCCTTAAATCAGTTTTAGGCCCTGCAGTTCCCAGGCTGCTGGAGAGGCCCTCATTCCCTGCTCCCAAGCCGAGCACCTGCTGGATTAAATTCCCTGTTCCGCTGCTGCCACTCTCCCAGGCAGCTGCAGTTGCTCTGCATTAGAGCCCTGCCTTCAGCTTTGTTTATTTATTTTAAAATCCCAGTCAGCTGCCAACTGCATGGGCAGTAATTTATAGCTATTTTCTGGATCATTCATGAAAATAGGGAAATACAGCAGGGTGGAAGCTGAATCCTGCAAAGCTCCTGTGCAAGCAGCTTGCTCTGCACTGATCCTCCACCAACAATCGCATTTTGAGGGCTTTAAGCTGCCTGTTTCTTAATTCATTTAATAACTGTCCATTGATTCCATAGACAGGATATTCTCCACCATGGAAATCGAGTGCCTGACATAAATCTGAATTTATTATGATAATCCAGATCCATGAGCAGAGGCTGGGGGAATTTGTGCACATCTCATCCAGCAGGACATTGCTCCAAGCCTGGAGCTTGCTGGCATTGAGGTGATGCCATCAATAAATAATTGTGACACCAGTACCTTTAAAAGCAACCCCCCCCCAAAAAAAAAAAAAGAAGACAACTGGGTTTAGAAAAAAATTCTGAGAAATATAGCAGGAAATTATTGGTGTTTCATGGAATTGTAGAATCAATAAGGTTGGGAAAGCCCTTTAAGATTTCCAAGTGTCAACCCAGTGCCACATCCCCAGCTGCCACAGGGACACATTTCTGGAGCACTCCCAGGGATGGTGACTCCCTGGACAGCCTGGTCCAGTGCTTTTCCCGGCATTTTTCTCTGGATTTCTGTGCTTTTGATCCTTGGCTCTGATAACACCTCCCCTTTCTCCACAGCACAGATCCTGAGCTGATCAGCCTCTCCTCACCTCCAGGGCTTTCACACTTGCTGTTTCCAACCTTCCCTAACCTTCCCTGCCTCTGGGAATCCCCTTGTTTTCAGGTTTATAAGGAATTAAGAGTCAGGATCTTGTCAGCAACTTCTGGCCACGCTCCCACACACAGTCCTTAGGGCTGGAGCATCCATCCATGTGGGATTATTGCCCATAAACCATCCTGGTGGATGGGCTGGATCCCAGCTGGGCATCCCTCTCCACAGCTGTTTGAGCATTCAGGATCATTGCAGAGGAAAGGAAATATTCCTTGAATAAACAGTATTTTCTCCTTCCCATGGGAGCTGTTTGTCCCCAGGACTGGGTGTTGCTGTCACCCCTCCAGCCCTGGTGGCAGGGCCACATGTCCTTCCCCTTCCCCACCAAGCACACAGGCTCAGCCCCTGGGGCTCATTTCTCAGTTGAAGGAACCAAACCACGAATTTGAATGAAGACAATCACCACCCCATAGTCTCAAATGTCCAGGAGGACAGAGAATTCCCACCCTGCAGGTGCCTCCCTTCCAGAGCAGCAGGGCTCTCTTCCCATAAGTGCCTGTTAATATTTCATGGGACTAAGTGAATTTCTTTCCATTTCATTTGCCATCTTTGTTTAATTCACCTCCTGCAGCATGAAAGGGAGACCAAGGCCCAGCTGCTGATGTGGGGGAAATATGAATAATCTCGTCAAAGGAATGAACTGAAGTGAAAAAAAAGGAAGAAATTGGTCAAATTATGAATAGAAATTACAGCAGAATCACAGAAATGCCATTGGAAAGCTCAAACCTGCAGGAGCAATAACATCAGGCACCCAAATGGCACTTCATAGGGGCCATATATTAATTTCCAAGCAGAATAGCCCATCTCTTCCAGCCTGGAAAAGCCTAATCCCAGCATATTCACAAGAGTTTTTTTGGGAGGATTTCTCATATAATGCAAGTCAAGGAAAAAGAAGAGTAAATCTTGTGGATTTGAAGACAGAAAGATCCCCATCTCCTCGTGTTCTCCTACTCTTTTTCCTGGCAAAGTGAAAGCCATCTCCCCTTTCCCTGGGGAAATGATTTGTGCAGCTTCTGACAGGAGCAAGGACAAGGAGCACAAACCCTGCTGGTTCCAGCAGGAGCTCTCCAGACATCCCTTCCCAAAATGTTCGTGGTGCTAGCCTTGGTTCCCAAACCTGCTCAGTACTCCCACCTCTCAACCCCAAAACTCCACCAAAAGTCCAGCAAATCCCCTCCCAGCCTTATGGGGGGCATCATGGGACCTCTCGCAGGAAAAGCAGGAATGCTTTGGAGTGAAGCTGGGAATTCCAAATTGTGGCTACTTCTACTGCTTCTGTCTCAGCCTTCCCTTCCTGGAAGACTTTTCCAGAGCAAATTCAGCCAATCTCCCTTCAGTTCCAGAGCCCAAATCCTAGATCACTACTCGTGGAAATGTTTCCTCCCAGGATGTGGTACTGCTGGTCCTGCTTCACCACCTTGGCCTCTTCCTTCCTGCTTTCCTCCTTAGCTGTTATTTGGGGTGACACCCCCCTCACACAGCCCTTTTTCAGAAAACAGCCCAAACACTCTTCCCCTGTGCACAGCCTGGTCAGACCCACACGAGGCTCTGCAGGAAGGTGACAGCAAATCAGGGTGACAAAGAAACCAGGGGCAAATTCTGCTCTGTTTTGTGCATGTCCTGGGCTGATCCCACAGGGTGGGGGACCAAGGGACGGGATTCTGTCCCTCTGCCCCTCTCAGGTGAGACCCCACCTGCAGAGCTGCCCCAGCCCTGGGCCCAGCACAGAGAGGACCTGGAGCTGCTGGAGCCAGTCCAGAGGAGGAACCAGAGATGCTGCAAGGGCTGGAGCCCCTCTGCTCTGGAGCCAGGCTGGGAGAGCTGGGGGTGCTCACCTGGAGAGGAGAAGGCTCCAGGGAGAGCTCAGAGCCCCTTGCAGGGCCTGAAGGGGCTCCAGGAGAGCTGGAGAGGGACTGGGGACAAGGGATGGAGGGACAGGACACAGGGAATGGCTTCCCACTGCCAGAGGGCAGGGATGGATGGGATATTGGGAATTGGGAATTGTTCCCTGGGAGGGTGGGCAGGCCCTGGCACAGGGTGCCCAGAGCAGCTGTGGCTGCCCCTGGATCCCTGGCAGTGCCCAAGGCCAGGCTGGACACTGGGGCTTGGAGCAGCCTGGGACAGTGGAAGGTGTCCCTGCCATGGCAGGGGGTGGCAGGGGGTGGCATTTAAAAAGTCCCTTCCAACCCAGACTGTTCTGTGATTCCATGAGTGAAGCAGCAGCAGTGACCTGTCCTTGGGACAAGGGAGCCTCTGGCAGTGGCAGATGTCCCCAGGAGCTGCCAGCAGCTGAACCTCAGCTGCCAACTGTACCTCTCCAACTAATCTAGCTCCCTGGGAAGTTTAGGTGTGGAATTTAGATGAAATTCCAGGTACTTTTCTGGCACATGAGTTCTCTTGCCACCCAGCAGTGTGAGGGTGCACATTTCCATCCCCAGGTGCCGGTGGAGCATGCAGGGTTTGCTTGGCCAGCTGGGCATGGGGAGGCTTCCAGAGGTGTCCAGGGCTGTGTCACCATTCCTTAACCATTCCTAAGGCACCCGGGGGGCACAATGGAGGGAGATCTGTTTGTTTTACCCTTCCAAAGCCCAGCCTGAGGGACAGCCCTGTACCCTCTCCCCTCAGCTGCAGCATCAGTAGCTCCTTCCTGACAGCTCTGCTGGATTGGGGGAATCACTGGTCTGTTGTTCTTGTATTAAGGATGGATGAATGAAGTGATATAAATTCTTAGGTTTTTAGAAGGTCAAATGTTGAGTTTATTAGATATTGCACATTTTTTCATAGATAGTTCTGACAAAGCTGGACTTGATTGGTTATTAATTAATACTTTTATACTATTGGTTAATTAGGAGTAACATTTTTTTTATACATCTTACACATAAACAACACGTTTAAAACACTTGTTGTAAAGATTAAAGATAGTTTTAATTTTTTTCTCTGAACATTCTCAAAACTTCCCAGAGTAGTGCCTGGGAAAGTTCATCTGACTCTTTTCTCTGGCCAGAGTGTCAGCATCCACACTGGTCCACATCATTCCATAGAGGAATCCCTCCTTCTGCCTGGCAGATCCCATCTCAGTGTTCAGTGGCTGATGGATGGAGAGGGCACAAGCTGTGACAGGCCCCTGGGACCACCACCACACCCAGCTTATCAGAACTCTCATTAATGATCTAATGAGAAGGGCGGGAAATAGCAGGATAATTAACTCAGCCCCTCCTGAGCTGGGGAAGGTTTCAGCTTTAGTAGGGATGGATAAATGACAGGGAGGGCTGTGGCAAGAGCTGGCAGGTTGTTCTGGGCTGGAAAACTACTTGTGGGGAAAAGGAGCCTCCTTCCAGCTCATCAGGAAGGGGAAAGGCTGGAGATAAAAGAGGTGTGTGTGAGGAGCTGCCAGGAGCTGAGAGGTGATGCCTGATAATGAGGGAAGAGCAGGGGAACTTGGGAGGGACTTTTTGCTCTGAGCTTCTGTTGCCAAATGTTACTCCTTGCCTGGGGCTCCTGGAGCCGATCAGAAAGAATCCAATTGTTATTGATCCCTGTTCCAGCAGCTCTTAGCAGCTGATGTTCTTTCTCAACCAAAACACCAAGAAACTCAGAGAAAGTGGGAGAGAAAGAGCTTTATCCACAGGTGAACTTGGAGCAGCACAGGTGGAAATGTCTTAATTGTGTGTCCGAGGAGCTGGTGGATCCTGGAAATACAGGATGGAGGAGCGTGGGACAGTGAATTAACTAAGCTGGAGGAGGAGCTCCAGGACTTCCAGGGCTCATCACCAAGGAGATATGCAAAGAGAGCAGAGAAAAATATTGTTACCTCTCCAGTTCAAATTTACCTCCTCACTGAGCTGTGCCATGACAGGGAACCCCGTGTGGTATGGTACCACAAGGACACAGCACGGGACCACCAGAACAACCCCTGGCAGCTTGCAAAGAGCTGGGAAACCAAAAACACCCAGGAAATTACGGGAAAAATAGTCCCAGCTTAAAGTCTGTGTCACACTGGGATGCTGCAACTGGCAGTGTCCAAGGCCAGTTGGACACTGGGGCTTGGAGCACCCTGAGACAGTGGAAGGTGTCACTGCTCCTGGCAGGGTTGAAATTCCATGATCTTAAAGGTCCCTTCCCAGCCAGACCATTCTGGGATTCTGTGATTTGGCTGTAAAATCATCCCTCAGACCAGCACAGCACCACAGGTCAGACTGTTATTGGTTATTTGGCCTCCTTTTTGTCATCCCTATCCAAGGGAAAAGAAGGAAAGGACGGTTGGTGCTCCACAAAAAGAAATATTTCAGGAGAAAAAGCTTGGAGAAAAGGGGACAATAAAATTTTCCAAGGCAGAAATATGGGCAGAGTGTGTCTGTCCCACGTTCTGCTCTTCCCAGAGTCAGAACTTCCCTGGGATTCTCCAACTTAAACCAGCTGCAGTCCAAGTGCTCTCTGAAACCACAGCAGTGAAAGACTAAATTACTTAAAGCCTTTTCTAAAGGCAGGAACTTCAAACAAGAGGGAGAAAATATTCAAGGCAAATGTGGAAGTCTGACTACTTAAAACAGCTCCTGAAGAGCAGAGACAGGCAATAAAGCAAGCTTTGAGAAAAAAAAAAAAAAAAGGTGTTAAGGCTTGAGAGCAGCATTAATGCACAAAATCAAAGCAATTCTCTAAACTGTCAAAATAATCCCTGGACGTTGGGAGGAGCAGCCCCACAGTTGGACAAGGAAGGGATCCCTCCTGCCTGGGGGTGGGAATTCAACCATTCCTGACAATCACAATAGGAGTAAAGCCCATGGCTGAGTGGCATTTACAGGAGACTGAGAAGAAAATCTAAATGAGAAAGAGAGAACTGAAAAGCCCCGGTAAGCAGGGACACAAAAGCTTTCTGTTGAGATGCTTGTAAGCCTTGGTGCATCTGAGAAGTGCAGAAATTAATAAATCAGTGGTTTAGGGCTCTGATTTTAAAAATAAACCCATATATAAATAAGAGGTTGTCAGCTTCCGAGCACTTGTTTAAATCCACGTTGTGTCACCACTGATCAAATCTCACCCAGCAGGAGCAACTCAGCGCCACAGTGAAATTAAAGACAAAAGGCAAGAAATCAGCATTTCTGACTTATGAGCTTTTTATAAACCCACTAATCTGAGAGGAGAAACCTGCCGGGGTAAGAGGGACAGACCAAAGGGCTTCGGCCAAGTTTGGCTTGGAGTGGAGCTCCTGGAGCTGGGCAAGGGCCTGGAGCATCTCGGTGCCCAGGAGAGGCTGAGGGAGCTGGGGCTGCTCAGCCTGGAGAGGAGCCCAGTGAGAGGGGCTCAGCCCTGGCTGTCCCTGGCTGTCCCTGTGTCCCCCACTCTGTCCCAGTCTGTCCCAGTCTGTCCCTGTCTGTCTGTTCCAGTCTGTCCCTGTTTGTCTGTCCCAGTCTGTCCCAGTCTGTCCCAGTCTGTCCCAGTCTGT
>QUSF01000052.1:2559890-2582228 GCA_003676055.1 Chloebia gouldiae
CTCATCTCATCTCATCTCATCTCATCTCATCTCATCTCATCTCATCTCATCATCTCATCTCATCTCAATCTCCTCTCATCTCTCTGCATGCCGTCAGGACCACAAACTGCTTCCACAGTCACAGCTCTGCTCTGGCTGCTCCAGTTCTCCACAAGGACCGGGCTGCAGAGGGCTGGGAGGAGACACTTGTTTAGCTGACAGAGGAGAGGGAGGGAGATCCGAGGTCACAAAGGGTTAGAGAAGCCTTAATGGGAATTATTTTTCTCTGCCCTGTGGCTGGGGATCCCCATCTCACTTGGCACAGGCTGTGCCAGGCAGGCCCTGCAGTGTCCCCTGTGAGCCTTTGGGGACTGGGAAGGGCTGCAGGGTGCTGGGGACATCTCTGCCTGCACAGAAGCTGGTTCCACATTCCCAGGAGCACATGGGAATCCACTGTCTCCTAGACTGGTCCTTGGCATGTCCCCAGGAGCAGAGGGATCACCCAGCCCACCCTGCCCCAGAGCATCTGTGACAGTCCTGTCCTGTCCCCTGGGCAGGATCTGAGGGCTGTGTCCATGTCCTTCTGAGAGGTTCCTGAGCAGAGCAGAGCAGAGCAGCCTCCTCCCCTCCTCCAGATGCAGAGATCTGCATTTGCAGTGGACATTAAATCCACAGCAATGATAAAAAAGAAAAACTGTGCTGCAGCCATAAAGCTCCTTCCCTCAGGCAGAGCCCAGGGAGTGCCTGCGGTGGCGGGGACACTGGCCAGGCCAGGACAGGCAGCAGGGGACACGGGTGACCTCTGAAGTAGCACCTTTCTCACAGCTACCCAAGGGCAGGACAAGCATCCCATTCTTCCCCTGCTGGACTCCTGTGCAGGAGTGCACCAGAACCCTGGAATGTGCTGGCAAGAATTCCCTGGGCCCAGGACCCCGGGGCTTTTCCGTGGCTCTAGAATGCTCGGGCACAGCTGGGCTGAGCGCTCTGCAGGTGAAGGGAACTGGATGTTGGACACAGGCTCTTCCTGCTCCCTCTGCCCCCTGCCTTCCCCTTCCCGAGGGAGGTGGGAACAGCCCATCCTGCAGCCCTGTGCCCAGCCCTGTGCAGAAGGAGAATTCCAAACTCGTTTCCAAATGGTTGGTCAAAGAAAGGCAGTGAAGGAGGGAAGATGCTCTTTTATATGTTAATTACACATTAACTAATTTGCTCTAGAGCTACACCAGGAACACATGAAGAATTACTGCATTAATTATGGAGGAAATGACCCCAAACTCATCCCTGACAGGCTCCCAGCCCTGGCATCTGTTTGTTACCAGCAAGGAAAAGCCCCAGATTTCACTGCAGAACAGAACAGAGAGTGACCACACACTCAGCACTTCAGCATTCCCCTGCCAGAGCACAGGGAATTAATTGTCTGTTCCCCTGGGATCAGCCAGAGCTGTTCCATATAATGCTTCCAGCATCTCATACCTTTGATTTTGGGACCAAGAGATTTTTCCTCCAGCTGAAAATCTCTGCAGCAGCACATCAGAGCAATGACCAGGGGCAGCTTTCACTCCTGCACTGCTCATCCCCTGTCAGAACCCCAGCAGCCTGTGCATTCTTAATTGACAGAATTAGGAAGCTTATTTGAAGAATACTTGAGTCCTCAGAGTCTAATTTCCTGCTGTATAAATAATACATCAGCAACAGCAGGCTCTGGGAAAACCAAATAAATAAATAAATAAATAAATAAATAAATAAATAAATAAATAAAAATAGAGAACCAAAGGAGCCCAGATGAGTATTCCAGCTTCCATCACACTGTGAGAAATCCTTTGCAGAGGCTTTTCACAATAGCCCCCAACTGCATTGTACCATTTCTCGCCTTGTCTGCTGGAACCAAGGGGATGGGAGCTGAAAATTATTCTTGGGGCCCTCTCTCTGCAGGTGTGATCACACCTTGTGATGAGCACAGCCAGCGCTGGGCTGGCCAAAATAAACATTCCAGCCCCCCAGAGCCCAGCCTGCAGCTCTCCATTCAGGGAGACCTGCACCAGCATTCCCAGGAGACCTCAGCCCTGCTGCCATGGCCACAAGGGCTCATGACCAAAAACCACCATGAATCTCCCAGTCAGTGCCAACTCCCAGTGCTCCCAGTTCAGCCAATCCCAGACTGGTTTGGGTGGGAAGGGACCTTAAAGCCCATCTCATTTCACCTCCCTGCCCTGGGCAGGGACACCTCCCACTTCCTCAGGCTGCTCCAAGCCCTGTCCAGCCTGGCCTTGGACACTGCCAGGAGTCCAGGGGCTGTCCCTGCCCATAGCACAGCCCAGGCACAGCCCCAGGAGCAAAAGGAGCAAGTGCTGGTGTTACTGAATCCTTATTCCTGGGTGGGGAGGGATAAGAGCTGCACAGGCACCTGGAATTTGGGCACACTGCACATTCTCAGGGCTGCATTGCAGCTGGAACTCCCTCAGCAGGTCCATCTCCAGCCCCAGGGTGACAGGGCAGCCTGGGCTGTTGGGTTGGAAAGTGCCACTCTGTTGTCCCTGGAGGACTCCTTGTGCCAGCATCATCATCCCTGCTCCTGTGATCCATCCCAGGACCTGCACCCCTGCCCAGCAAAGCTGCACTCAGCAGCGGAGACCCAGATTTACCTGGAATTGCTCAGCCCTGGGCCTGAGTTCTGATTTCATTCTTGTTTCAGCCCAACACTGCTCTGCAGACACCAGTGAGAGATCCAGGAAACCAGAGAAATCGTGGAATGGTTTGGATGGGAAGGGACTTTAAAGCTCATCCAGTGCCACCCCTGCCATGGCAGGGACACCTTCCACTGTGCCAGGCTGCTCCAAGCCCCAGTGTCCAGCCTGGCCTTGGGCACTGCCAGGGATCCAGGGGCAGCCACAGCTGCTCTGGGCACCTGTGCCAGGGCCTGCCCATCCTCCCAAGGAACAATTCCTTCTTAACATCTGATCTAAATCTCTCCTATTTAAATTCAAAACCACTTCCCTCCCCCTTCCTATCCCTGCAAAAGCAGCTCTAGGTCCCACAGCGCAGGAAGTACAGCAGGGCTGTGAAAGGCTGGAAGGAATTGAGCAGGGGAGCTCCAGGAGTTCATGGGAAGTGTTTCCACAGTACAAATATTTGTATTCCTCTGCTGTGGGATTTACAAGCACACACTCGACTCCAGCAGGGAGAGCCTCCAAACACAGGTGAGGTTTCTGTGTACTCACCACTTGCTCCTGCCTTTCTCCCTTCCTCTGGCTTCTCCCTCATGTTATCTCCATTTTTTCCTGTGCCTGACCCAGGCAATTGTGATTTCTGGAAAGAGAAAGCCATCACTGGGTGCTCTCATTAGAGGCAAAGCAGCCCCTGAGATTGGGAGCACAGAGTGACCACTCAGACTGTCCCTTGTCTTCCTGGAATCCTGAAATCTCAGGGTCGTTAAAGTTGGAAAAGCCCTCTAAGACCACTGAGTCCATCTGTCAGCTCAGCACTGCCAAGGCCACCACTGACCTCTGTCCCCAAGTGCCACATCCACGTGGCTGTTGAAAACTTCCAGGGATGGGGACTCCAGCACTGCTCTGGGCAGCTGTGCCAGAGCCTAACCACCTTTTCCACAAATAAATTTCTCCAAAATCCACCATGGCCCAGCCTGAGGCCGTTCCCTCTCCTCCTGTCCCTGTTCCCTGGAGCAGAGCCCGACCCCCCGGCTGTCCCCTCCTGGCAGGAGCTGTGCAGAGCCACAAGGTCCCCCTGAGCCTCCTTTGCTCCAGGCTGAGCCCCTGCCCAGCTCCCTCAGCCTCTCCTGGGGCTCCAGGCCAGCCCTCCTGGGCCCCAGCAGTGCCAGCTCAGGCTCCTCATTCCCCAGCAGCCCCAGGGAGCAGGGGAAGGGCAGGGCAGTCAGCAGATCCTGCTCCTCCAAAACCCCTCCAGAAGCGCTGCCCAGCCATCCCTGCTGGGAGCCCGGCCTGCAGGAGCCGTAGATCTGCCACAGGGCAGATGGAGATTCCAGCTGCCAGCACCCTGCCCCCAGCACGGAGCTGATGCCAGAGCACCATCCCCAGTGCCCTCAAGTGCCCTGGTGCCCGTCCTGCAGGGATTGAAGGCTCCCAGAGGCGCTGGCAGAGCGGGATGTGCCACACGCTGCTGCTGCCGCCCCGAGGGCACCTCAGGAGCCGCTTTTTCCATCCCCACTGGGATGGGAGCGTTGGGAACGGGACCAAGCTCAGAGGAGTTGCTCTGCAGACGTGTGGAGCTGTAATTTGGGGGTGCCACCTTTTTCATGTCTCCCCAAGCCCTCTGAGGGACAGTGGGGAGCATGAGGGGCAGGGCTGTGCCCCACCAGTCCAGAGCAGATCGCTTGTACAGACCATTCATCTCATCGCCCTCATCCTGCCCCACCAGCAGCATCCCAAAAATGTTAGGGAAGAGCATGAGCTGCTTAAGGAGGTATCAGTGCAGCCCACCTTTGCTTTGCTGGGAAGAACCTGGACAAAATCCAGAGCCTTGGCATTGGGAGGTTCAAGCACTTTTTCAGCATATGACAGGCCAAGGCAGCTGCCACCAGCTCCTGCTCTCAGCCTGCCATAAATCAGCAGTAGAGGAACAAGGTGACTTGTCTCCACTCCAGGTTGTCCCTCTTTGGAGCTGGCACTGACACAGTTTTCATGAAAAATTTATTTTGCAAGAAAATGGGTTTTCAATCAAAGCAAGCATTTCTACATGAAATATTATTTACATTGACATTTCCCCATTTTTTTTTCAATGATACACTTCCCTTCCTTCCTTCTCCCACTTTCTTCCAAAGAGACAAGCCCAAAAATAATTCAGAGGCAGTGTTAATTTTTCAGTGAATGTGTCTGGCTTTGGGTAACAGAGGACTGCATATTTTGAGAAAAAAAATCAAATATTTTCCCTCCAAACTGAAGAAAAGTCAGTTGTTAGAAATGAAACCATCAACTGGTAATGGAGTGGGGTATCAGAACCATCTGGGGAAGGGTTTGAAGAGAGGAACAGGGGATGCTGTGTCCCACAGCAGCCCTGAGCACGGGGAGGGGACAGCAGTGTCCCTGCCCTTGGGTCCATCCTCCTCCTCATGAGCCAGCGCCCACGATGTGCCAGGATTCCCTGTGCCCATCTCCTGCTCTCTGCCCAGTGCTTAGCTTCAGCCAAAGGAGGCTGGATGAGGCACCTAATTAAGGCACCTAATGAATCCACTCTGGTGGCACAGGAGGGAGGAGGCACCGTTCCGGTCCCTGGGGACAGCAGCTCCCAGATTGCCACAGGTCCCAGGTGGGCTGGCTGCTGCTGGGGCCGTGCCAGGCACTGGTGCCCTGGATTCAGCTTCCTCTGCCCTAGTTCTGCCTGGCACATTGAAGGGCCAAGGCAGGCTCAGCTTTCCAGAAGTATTCCACAAGCAAAGGTTTTGCTTCTCCAAGCCATAGTGGATCATCCCTGGATGTGCCTGGGAAGCAGAGAGCATCACCTGCGGGTTCTGCATCCTTTGGGTGCTGGACTCCCCTGGTACAGGGCTCAGGGCCAGCCCAAGGATGCCAGGGGCACTTGGAATGTTCAGCTGGAGCAGAGGACACTGAGGGCAGAGCTCCCCAGGGGCTGCAGCTCCTCCCGAGGGCAGCTCCCAGCTCTGCCATGGGACAGGGACAGCACCCAGGGAATGGCTGGAGCTGGGCCAGGGCAGGTCAGGCTGGAGATCAGGAAAGGTTCTTCCCCCAGAGGTGCTGGCACTGCCCAGGCTGCCCAGGGAATGGGCACGGCCCCGAGGCTGCCAGAGCTCCAGGAGCCTTTGGGCAGCACTCCAGGGATGGACAGGGTGGGGTTGTTGGGGGTCTGGGCAGGGCCAGGAGGTGGGCTGGGTGATCCTGTGGGTCCCTCCAGCTCAGGATATTCCATCATTCTGTGATTCTGTGATCCCACATCAGCGCTGAGCTGGGTAATTTCCCCTCTCCCTGAGCTGAGGGGAACAAAGGTGCTGGAGCCCGAGAGGGTCTGAGGCCATGGCTGTGCAGAGCAGCTGCAGCTGTTGAGGCACTGCCCCTGCTCCTGCACGGGGATGCCGCCCTTCCACGGAGCAGAGCCAGATCCAGAGGGGCCCAGGGGGGACTCCCTGTGCCAGCTGTGGCTGGCAGCTGGCTGGGCATGTGGCCTTGGGAAATTCTTGCTATTTTCCAGCTCTTGCTCTTTTGCAGGGCTAGCAGAATTTCTCAGTGTGGAGACATTTGTCAATTTGCATAATTAAAGCATTGCAAACTCATCCAGATTCACAGATCCCTGCGCTGGCTCCCTGGAGACTCCCCACTTCTCTCCCATGAATTATTTATCGGCAGTGCTGGTTCTAACAGGGCCCTTTGTCTGTGCCTTTGCTCCACATTTCAGAGCTCCCAGGTGGAGATGAGGCGGCTCCCCCCGGGGCAGAGCTGGGCACAGGAACAGCTCCTGTCCCACAGCCCTGCCCTTCCACAACGGGAATTCCTGGAAGCTGTGGGGCTGCCTGAGGAGAGGGAGCTGAAGGTGTTTGGTCCAAGGCAGGACTCGATGATCCTGGAGCTCTTTTCCAGCAGCAGGGATCCTGTGAATGAGCTTCCTGTGGAGATGGAGGTGTCTGCAGCAGGGCAGCCCCAGGGCTGTCCCCACACTGCTTCAGGCCTTGGCTGCATCATCAGCTCAGGGTGCCTGGCACCTCTGTCCCCATGTCCCACCGTGGCCCTGCGTGGGACCTGAGGGCTGGGAACGTCCATCCATGTCCCCTGAGCTGGCACTGCTGGGGCACCTCCAGAGCTGGGGCAGCTCTGGGACCCTCCTGACAGGAGAGACCTGGAGGGGCTGGAGCGTGTCCAGGGCAGGGAACGGAGCTGGGAAGGGGCTGGAGCCCCAGGAGGGGCTGAGGGAGCTGGGAAGGGGCTCAGCCTGGAGAAAAGGAGGCTCAGGGGGGACCTTGTGGCTCTGCACAGCTCCTGACAGGAGGGGACAGCCGGGGGGGTCGGGCTCTGCTCCCAGGGAACAGGGACAGGAGGAGAGGGAATGGCCTCAGACTGGGCCAGGGGAGGCTCAGGGTGGATTTTGGGAACATTTCTGCATGGAGAGGGCAGGCAGGCATTGAAAGGAGATGCCCAGGGAAGTTTGGAGTCCCTGGAGGTGTCCAAGGGAGACCTGGATGTGGCACTCAGTGCTCTGGGCTGGGGAAAAGGTGGGGATCAGGCACAGCTGGGTCTTGATGGGCTGGGGGGGATTTTTCAGCCTCAGTGATCCTGAGATTCCATGACCAAGAACTTCATGTGAGAAAGGTGACGTGGCCACAGCCCCTCCCTGGTGACCAGCTGCCATGCCCTGGCTATTCCCTGCACCTCCAGATGTACCCTGAGAGCTGGACATGGGTTATCCCCTGAATTCCAGGCAAAAGTTCCGATACCCCAGCATGCCACCAACCCCAGGACAGACTGCAAGAACCTTGACTGGATTGGGGCAGTTCCTTGATGAATTTTTGGGAGTGTCTTCAGGTCTCTGCACTGCTAGTCATCTGCCACAGCCATCAGCCCTGGGAATGCACCAGCTCCAGCCATGCTTCCTGCTGCCCTTGGGCAGGGAGCTGGGAGCTCCCCTGTGCCAGCGAGACACAGCCCAGTGTCACCGAGAGCACGGAGGGACCACAGCTTCTCCCCAGCAACTGCCATGAGAGTGGTGGGACACAGCATGGTCCTACTGCAGAGCCAGCAGGGCCTCTGCGGGACAGGGCTGCTCCTTTCCCTGGAACCAGAGGCTCCTGACCCATTGCATCGGCCCCATGGAACCACAGATCCATGGAATGGTTTGAGTGGGAAGGGACCTTAAAGCTCATCCTGTGCCACCCCTGCCATGGCAGGGACTCCTTCCACTGTCCCAGGCTGCTCCAAGCCCCATCCAACCTGGCCTTGGGCACTGCCAGGGATCCAGGGGCAGCCACAGCTGCTCTGGGCACCCAGGGCCTGCCCACCCTGCCAGGGAACAATTCCTGCCCAGCATCCCATCTAAATCCACTCCATCCCTGTTACAGCCACTCCCCTCTGTCCCAACACTCCGTGCCCTTGTGACAAGTGAGTGGCCACATTTCCTGGGGACCACTGAAGACTTTGCAGGGCTGCACTGGCAGCTCTGGCTCCTCTGCCTGCTCCCTGCTCTTCCTCCCCGGGGACAGCTCGCAGGGATCCGTGGGGTGGGCACAGCCTCATTTGGCAGGTCTGCCTGGGCAGCTTGGCCAGGTGCACCCAGGGGCATCAGAGGTCCCTGCACCCTGCTCCACTGGCCATGGCCAAAGAGGAGAAGGCCCCATTCTTTTCTGCCTCAGCACTGGAGACAGACAGCAGTGCCTTAAAACAGGATCCTCTCATCAATCATTTATTGGATTTATGCAGCTTCACTTAGGAGCCTGATTTATATTTCTCTCAATTTACTGCATTTGAATTGTTTGCAAATAGGCACGTGAATCATCGGCTGGAGAGGGAAAAAAAAAAAGCTATTTTCAAGCTTCATTTAGGCCTTTCCAAGCATTAATTTTTAGTTGCAAAGGCTATTTTTTGCTAAATTGGTTTTTAGATCTCGTCTTCCTTGTGCTGTCTTATAAATTTAGTGCAGCTGGAGCAAAAATGAGCAGAATTGAATATTTTTCAGCCTTCTGAGGCAGGTGCAAGGGCCCAACCCTGTGCTGGATGGTGCTGTGGGATGAGAGGAGAGAATTTGACAGAAATACCCAGCTTTCCCTCAGCACAACTCAGCAGAAGAGCTTCAGGACATGCACTGTGCACACTCCCTTATGTTTCCTTGGTATCAGGGCTGGATCTTTCCTTTGAGAAGATTACAAATCCTTCAGCTGCACTCCAAGGGTGCCTTTGCTCCTGGAGCATCACCTCGGAATGCAGCAGAAGAAAAGCCTCCAGCTCAGCTGTTTTAAAGGTGAACTCTTTCCAGGGCCACGGCCTCCAGCAGCTTTTGTGGGTGGCTGGTGGTTGATGTTTTATTTAAACACAAAGCCATGAGATTCCAGCTCAGTTAAACAAATCCTTTGCTGGGAAAATATGCACATATTTTTGACACAAATCTGTCCACGGCTCCATTAATTCTCCACCAAAGTGCTTTACCTGCTGGAGCAGATGATAATTCAGCAATGTAAACAGAGCCTTTTAATTTCATTTAGGGATCACGAAGGGAAACAAACTGATTAACAAAAGCAGGGTAAACAATGGTTCTGCCTCCTCCTGTTAGGATTAATGCTCGCTGGAACTGATGCTGCTCTCCCGGGAGCCACGCATGCGGTGCCCTACTCAGGGCCCGGCCCAGCCAAGGACGTGGGACAGGGCCAGCAGGATGGCTTTGGCTGCCTGGACACAGGGATGGGGCCTTCTCAACACTGGGACCCACCAGCACCGAGGGAATGCAGCCCCTTGGTGTCTGCAGTGCCCCCGGGAGCTCTGTCCCTGCTGCCAGGGCTGCCCCACCACCCACAGGGGCAGTGCATGGAGGCAGCACAGAATCCCAGAACAGCTGGGCTGGGAAGGACCTTAAAGTCCATCCAGTGCCACCCCTGCCATGGCAGGGACACCTTCCACTGTCCCAGGCTGCTCCCAGCCCCAGTGTCCAGCCTGGCCTTGGGCACTGCCAGGGATCCAGGGGCAGCCACAGCTGCTCTGGGCACCCTGTGCCAGGGCCTCAGCACCCTCACAGGGAACAATTCTTTCCCAACATCCCATCTAACCCTACTCTTTATCAGTGTGAACCCCTTTCCCTTTGTCTTGGCTCTCCAGGCCCTTTAAATTGTCTCCACCATCCTTGTCATCTCCTCCAGGCACTTCCCTGCACACGCAGAGCAAACACTGCCAGGGAGGGACTCGAGCTGGGGCAGGGAAGTCTGGGCTGGGATTTGGGGTGTCTGGGCAGGGCCAGGAGCTGGGCTGGATGATCCTGGTGGGTCCCTTCCCACTCAGGAGATTCCATGTTTATATGATTTACTTGCCAGGGAGCCTTCAGGCAGCCCAAAAGGGTTTTGGTCAGGAGCAAGGGGAAGGAATAAATCTCTGCCCACAGAGGTTTTGTTCCTGGCAGCAGGAGGGTGGCAGCCCCAGCCCCAGCCTGAGCCCTGGCTCATCCAGAGCTGCAGGAAGGGCTGGGAATGCCAGAGCTCCTCTGCAGGTGTCAGGAATGCCTGTGGGATCCGTGTAAGCACAGGCAGGGACAAAATGTTATCCCAGCTGGAGCAAGGGCACAGGGAGGAGCTCAGAGCTCTTGTTCCTGACACCTCATCCCACGCTGCAAACCCAGCCTCCAGGGAAGAGCTGGGAACCTCAGGGATGGCAGGGCACAGAGTGGGGCTGGGGACAGGGGACATCACAGCTGCTCCTTCTCCACAACACCCGAGCAATGAGAAGCAGTTCAAGCACTAAAAGAGAGCAAGATGTGGCTCCTGGGTGGACAGCAGCTCCATTCCCTCCTGACTGGATCTGATCCATGCTGAGATGCAGGCAGGGAGGCAGATGGAGAAGGGAAAGGGCTGCAGGACAAGTACAGAGATCATGTTCAAGCCACAGGCTGAATTAAATCTTGATGGTCTTGTTCATGCTGCAGATGCCAGAGGAAGCAAAGCCAGAAGGCACCAAAGTTTTGGTGCTACAAATACAGGTTTTTCTTGCTTGATTTTGGTGCTGCTGTTTGAGACTTTGCTTTGGAGAATGCCAGGCTGGGCCTGTGCAGGACAGGAGCATCTCCTGACAGAGCTGTGAGCCAGAGTGAGCCCCGGGCACCACAGGGGCAGAGCTGGGCAGGAGAACACAGAGCTGGGCACCAGGGAGTGCCATGTCTGAGGGGAAGGGATCCCTGGGGGAGCCCCAAAGGAAGAGTTTGTGTGTGTGCACAAGGAGAAGCCAGCTGGGCTCTAAAGAGGTGCTCACAGGAGACCAGGGCAGTGAAGGGAAGGCAGAGCACCCACACCTGGCTTTGCTGGGCCTGGTCTTACAGAGGGGATGTCCAGACCAAGAACTCACTGAGACAGCTTACACAGATATCCTGAACCTCTGGATGTCTGCAAAGAACAGATTTCCCTGGCTGTGGCACAGTGGTTACCTCATCCTGGGCACTCCAAGCTGCTGGAGATGTTAAGTCAGAAACCTGGGAGAGCCCAGCAGGACATTCCAGTGCTCCAAGGGCTGGAGCCCCTCTGCTCTGGAGCCAGGCTGGGAGAGCTGGGGGTGCTCACCTGGAGAGGAGAAGGCTCCAGGGAGAGCTCAGAGCCCCTTGCAGGGCCTGAAGGGGCTCCAGGAGAGCTGGAGAGGGACTGGGGACAAGGGATGGAGGGACAGGACACAGGGAATGGCTTCCCACTGCCAGAGGGCAGGGATGGATGGGATATTGGGAATTGGGAATTGTTCCCTGGGAGGGTGGGCAGGCCCTGGCACAGGGTGCCCAGAGCAGCTGTGGCACCCCTGGATCCCTGGCAGTGCCCAAGGCCAGGCTGGACAGGGCTGGGATCCTGGGACAGTGGGAGGTGTCCCTGCCATGGCAGGGGTGGCACTGGATGGGCTTTGAGGTTCCTTCCACCCGAACCATTCCAGGGTTCCACTGTCTTCCTACTCAAACTGTGTCAAGTCCAGCTCAGGGGGACACCTCCCACGCCTGCTCGAGGACTTGAGGGCAGGGATGGAAGGAAATCCACAGAGAGTGGTGAAGTACAGAGCTCCCAGGCACCATCAGAGCATTGCAAGGAAACCATGGAAAATCAGGGCTCCAGGAGGGTAATTCAGGAATTGTGCAGGAGCAAAGCACCCACCTGTGTGCTCGTTCGTTACAACTTAATTTGCATTCCAAGGTTGTCATAAATATTGAATAAACAATGATTTTGGAAATGCTCTTATTGCAAGTTCTTTGTGAAGGAGTGAAAAGGTTCCTGTGTAAAGGGAAGGAGGAGAAACATGATCTCAAATGAGTGGGGACACCGAGGGCCTGGTGTAGTGTGTGAGCTACAAAGAGCTGCAAAGCATTCTTCCCACCGCAGTTCAACTGCCTCTTGCAAGAAGAGGCAAACGGGCAGAAAATCAGCACTTGAGGGTCTCTTTTCCTTATCCAAGAGAATCCTTCTCAAATCGACTGAAGAGCATTTCCTCAGCAGGCCCTCAGCTGCTTGAGGGGCAGCAGCAGGATGCCAATGTAAGGAAGCTCCAAGAGCAGCAGAATAAAAAGCTCCTTGAGATGGTGTCTGGGATGGGCATGCATAGGATTCCAGAGGCCTCAGGACATCTCTGGATCCTTCTCTTGAGCTCTGAGTTCTCCATGCCAAGGGCATGCACGAGAGGTCACAGAACTCATAATCCCAGAATGGTTTGGGTGGGAAGAGGCTTTAAAGCTCACCCTGTGCCACCCCTGCCATGGCAGGAACACCTTCCACTGTCCCAGGCTGCTCCAAGCCCTGTCCAACCTGGCCTTGGGCACTGCCAGGGATCCAGGGGCAGCCACAGCTGCTCTGGGCACCCTGAGCCAGGGCCTGCCCACCCTCCCAGGGAACAATTCCCAATTCCCAATATCCCATCCATCCCTGCCCTCTGGCAGTGGAAGCCATTCCCTGTGTCCTGTCCCTCCATCCCTTGTCCCCAGTCCCTCTCCAGCTCTCCTGGAGCCCCATCAGGCACTGAACCATCACAGAGTTAAGGCTGGAAAAGGCCTCCAAGGTCATGGAGCCCAAGCACTGACCTCATTAACCAGACACTGCCCAGGCCAGCACTGAACACTTCCTCCATCACCACATCTGCATGTGCAGGGATGGAGACTCCCCCCCTCCCCTGGTTCCTCCCCCAAGCAGGACTTTCTGTGGTGTGGAACGTCCCTCTGGCCACTCTGTGTCAGCTCTCCTGGCCATGTTCCATCCCAGCTCACTGCCAGAGCCTGGCATCCTGAGAACTCCTGGGCTGGTAGCGAGCACAGCTTAGCACCAACCACCACCTCAGGGTGTTCTCAACGTTATCCTCACACCAAATCCCAAACATGGCCCTGCACTGTCGATTTCTTCTTTCTCTCTCAGGGTTCCTGAAGGTCAGGGTGACCCCAAGAGAGATCCGAAAAGAGTCTTTGCTTCCCTAGCCGGAACGCAGTTAAATGAGGAGTCTTGGCATGCTTCCAGTTGTGCTTTCAAGGTTGTTGATTTCTTCTTATCTATCATATTTTCTCTCTGACCTGCTGTGGTCCGCCTAGTACAGAAGCCATGGCAGTCTGGCCTGGGGCCTGGGCGGCTCCCACATTATATACTCAAAACTACGTGTGTATATTTACAATTTCTTCACCAATTCCCATCACCTACGTTAGACAGCGAATCTCTACCCCAAACCAACAGAAAAATGCCACCATCACACAAAGATATGAAGGACAAGAAGAACAAGAAGAAGGTCAGGACATGCCCAAATCCCTCCATCTTGTTCAGGAGTTCCCCTGAACCCCTTATCTTAAAAACCCAAAATTCTATTTTTTTCCACCCCGTGTTAGTTCAAATATCACACTATTAAATCCTTGTGACTTGTAATTCTTCATCCAGAGCTGACAGGTTTCCACGGACTAAAATCAAAGCCACAGCTGTTTCTGACCTCCTGCCAGGGTCTCTGAGACCCCTGCCAGGGGCTTGAGCCATCCAGGGCAGCCAGAGGGATGTCCTGGACTCCAACACTGCACCAGCTCCAGGAAACAAAGGATCCTATCCCAGAGCAGAGCAGGACAGCGGTGACAGAAGTGACAGCGGTGACAGTGGTGACAGGCAGCAGGACAGCAGTGACAGCATCTTGCTGAAGGTGCCACGTGGTCCAGCCAGAGTGACTCTGACCCCAGCACACAGAGAGGGGAAGGAAAGCTGGGATAGATTTGTCACCACCCTGCATTAGTGGGCTGGTGACATCAGGTGTCCTGAACACAGAAATGTCCTCCGGAGGTGACAGCCAGGCCCTGGCTCAGAGCCAGCTTGGGGAGGGTGAATTCTTGTTCTCATCCCACTCCCAGCAAGACTTCCAGCGGAGAGAGCAGAGCACGGAGAACTGGGCAAGTCAATGAAGTTATTTGGAGCTTCCATTTAAAAAGAGTTCTGGCTGTTTCAGAACACCTGCAGTGATTTAGAAGATTTGTGCTGGCCATGTGATCCATGACTGGCACAGAGCAGCTGTGGCTGCCCCTGAACCCCTGGCAGTGCCCAAGGCCAGGCTGGACAGGGCTTGGAGCAGCCTGGGACAGTGGGAGGTGTCCTTGCCATGGCAGGGGTGGCACTGGAAGAGCTTTAAGGTCCCTTCCCACCCAACCCATCCCACAGTTCTGTGATATTCATTTCACCAATCAGCTGCAGGGTCTGTGTGTCTCTGCAGACCAAGAAGGGAGCACCAACATGCTGTGGATTTTCACACTCACACACAATAAACCAATCAGAACTCCACCATCTGTGGGTGCTTTTTGGTAATTTTAGAAAACCATTAAAAAAAAAAAAAGGGGAAAAAAAAAAAAGACAGACGTGAGCCAGGATGAAATCTGCAGCTTCTAAAAGTTAAATCCCTGTTTCTGCAGCACCCAAGCAGCTTGGAATCTGGGTCTTGGCTGCTCCCGTGAACCCTTTTAAAATTCTTTTTTTGTACAAGCACTGGAATATTGAAGCACTACAAAGATCACGGGGCTTTCATCCTGCCCTGGCACAGCAGAGGCTCCACGTGGGTCTGAACAGGTGAGGCAGGGCCGAGTGTGACAGCCCTGCCACAGGGAACAGGCAGAGCTTTGCAGAGCTCCAGATTTGGGATTATTCACATGTACCACCTGCTCCACAGCCACAGTGGATCCCAGAAAGCACTTTGCCTTTCCTCTCTTCAACCTCACTCTGTCCTTCAGCTCCCATGGCATCTTGATGCAAAACCCTCCATAAGTGATGGATATGTGGTGAGGTTCCAGCCTCAGCTGTTCCCTGAGTACCACCAGGGTTAGAAATGTGACCAGTGCCTCAGTGCCCCCCTGCCCTGCCCTGGACACCTCTGGCAAAAAGGTGTAAAACCTCCTGGTGGGTCCTTGCCCACCCCAGTCCTCTGATCACCCTGGCTGCCCTTCTCAGCAGCTTTTCCTTTACTCCAGCATCTTTTCTGAGGCAGGACAATGAGAAATACATGGATTATTCAAACCATGGACATAGCATAAGGCTTATTATATCCATATGAAAAACACTTCTCTTTTAGTGGCATAAAATCTTTGCACATTCAAAACAAATTGATTCCTTGTTAGCATTAAAAAGTGATCTCGGCTTGCAAGGCACGAGGTGGCTGTAAAATTCCTGTGCACAGGGGCTGACATTTCCAAAGGGAGAAGGATAAAATCATCCCTGTACTCCAGCCAAAGGGAACAGGGAAGGGTTTGCTGAAGAATTTCAATGCTTGACGTGCCCAAGTCCCGAAAAGTTCAATCTGGAAACTGGATGTAGAATCATAGAATTCTTTGGGTGGGAAGAGACCTTAAAGCCCATCCCAATGCCACCCCTGCCACACCTTCCATTATCCCAGGGTGCTCCAAGCATTACCCAGACTGGCCTTGGGCACTGCCAGGGATCCAGGGGCAGCCACAGCTGCTCTGGGCACCCTTTGCCAGGGCCTGCCCACCCTCCCAGGGAACAATTCCCAATTCCCAATATCCCATCCATCCCTGCCCTCTGGCAATGGAAGCCATTCCCTGTGTCCTGTCCCTCCATCCCTTGTCCCCAGTCCCTCTCCAGCTCTCCTGGAGCCCCTTTAGGCCCTGCAAGGGGCTCTGAGCTCTCTCCAGAGCTTTCTCTTATCTAGGCTGAGTAATTCCAATCTCTCAGCCTTTCCTAACAGGAAAAGTGCTTCAGTCCTCTGCCCATTTCTGTGGTGACTGATGAGGATCAGTCTTTGTGACCTGTAAGGTCAAATCCCTGGGTCTCTCCCAGTGCATCAGAACTGGACACTGAGGCCCAGCAATCGTGTCTGCATCATTCCTGCAGCCAGGCTTTCCCTTTCACTTCATGTCTTTCCGTATGGATGAGCTTTTTTTAAGCCCAACCTTAATAAAATCAACTTCAGAAGAAGAACAAGTCTCCATAGGAAAGCTGGGAAGCTGCTAAGAAACTAATTAAAGGAACAAGCACAAAACAACCACTTCAGCAGTACCAGCCTCTAAGAGGAGCAGAAAATGAGGGAAAGAAAATGCAGCCTTGCAACATCAAAAGAAATAAAACTCATTTAAATTTTAAAAACTTTTAAAAAATTTTATTTATTTTAATATTTTTCCCCAGTTGCTTTGTGCTGGTCCTCTGCACACAACAGCCCTGGGCCACAGCTCAGCCACTGCCACCTCCCATCAAGGGAATTCTGTGCAAAGCTGGATTTTGAAGCTCGTTTCGATCACCAGATTCGCCAGCAGGTCCAAGAGCAGTGTCCAGGGCAAGGTGTGTACCTTCAGGGAGATACTCCTCCTCTGGGCATGCAGTCATGGAGTCTGGCTGGAAAAGCCCTCTGAGACCAGCAGCTCCAACCCTTCCCATGCCCATGCTCATGCCCATGACAGGGGCACTGTTCTGCAGCCCCTGAGTGTGCCAGGGCGAGCAGGGGACAGGGAATGCAGGCCACAGCAGCCTGTCCCGTTCTTGCCTGGAACACTGCACAGCACTAGGAGAGAGTTGTTCCTCTGACCTCCTCAAAAGCAGGCACAACAAAACTCCTTGGATTCTATTCTCTTTCACAGCTGGTCAGGAGGGAAATGCCAGCTCTGGCCCGGCTGCCCCAGACCCCACCTCGTCCCAGCAGGCACCTCCTGCTCCTCAAACACGGATTTTAGCTCCAGCTGCTGGCAGCAAGCCCTGCCTGACTAAAGGAGCTCCCTGCACTCCGGTGCCTCGGTGTCTGAGCCACTCCAAAGCCCTGCAGCTCCAAGGTGGAACCTGAGCTGGGGCTGCTGTGCCACAGCTCTGCCCCACACAGCCCCTGCCTCTGCAGGGTGCTGCTGGGAGCTGCTCCTGCACTGTGGAATCAGAATAATGGAGTCATTCAGGCTGGAAAAGAGCTCCAGGGTCACCAGGTCAAATCTGTGCTGATCCCACCTCGTCACCTCATCCCCAGCCCAGAGCACTGAGTGCCACATCCGGGACACCTGCAGGGATGGGCACTCCAAACCTCCCTGGGCAGCCCCTGCCAAGGCCCGAGCACCCTTTCCATGGGGAAATTCCTCCTGGTGTCCACCCTGAGCCTGCCCTGGCCCAGCCTGAGGCCGTTCCCTCTCCTCCTGTCCCTGTTCCCTGGGAGCAGAGCCCGACCCCCTGGCTGTCCCCTCCTGGCAGGAGTTGTGGAGTTCCCAGCAGGGATCCCAGGAGCCTCCTCCAGCTCCCAGTGCCACATTCCTGGGATCACTGGGCTCTCCTGACCTCATCCAGGGAAACTTAGAGACCAAACCAGCAACACAACCAGTATGACCCAGTAAAACCCAGTATGACCCAGTGAAACCCGGTATGAGCCAGCACAACCCAGTACAAGTCTATATAACCGCATATAACGTAGTATGACCCTGTACAACCCAGCATGACCCTGTACAACCCCAGTCTCTCTCCTTCCCCAGAGCAGTGCCCGTGGCAGAGCCCTGTGTGCAGCTCTGCCAGCACCTTTCACCAGCAGCAGCCTTGCAGAGGGTGGCCCAGGTGTCCCCTTAACAGCAGCTGAGGAGGCCAGGGCAGTCCCTCCTTCAGCTGCAGCTCTGCTCTCTGCCAAGAACAGGCTGGGTGGGGTCAGAAGTGTCCCCAGGCACTTCCCAACCTGAGCCTGGCACTCAGGAGCTGCAGGGAGATGGGAAAGGTCGAGCAGTAAGAGCCCTTGATGTGATTCTTTGCTGAAGCACTGTGGAAGCTGGAAACACTCAGGCTGCTATTTCCAGAGTGGGCTTTCCTGGGAGAGGCTGGAGTCATCACCCTCCCTGCACTGTGTCTGGGAGAGCGTCCCTGAGCCCAAACCCATGGGAACACCTGAAATAGAGGTTGCAGGACCCATGGGGGTGGGGATTTCTGCGGGCATAGGAAAGGAGGGAAGCAAGCAGTGCCTGCTTGGAGGTTTGTGCAGACCTGAGTGTCACTGCCTATCCATGTCCCCTGGGGCAGGACAAGCCCCCGGCTGAGGGAGGTGTGATGTGACCATCTCCATCATCAGGAGATGTGAAGTGACCATCTCCAGCATCAGATGTGCCACTTCCTGCAGTGAGGGAATTCTCCTTGCTGGTGAGGACAGATCATCCATGAAGAGGAACTGGGAAAGTGAAGCTCAGAGTGACCAAGGACACAGACACCAAACTGCTCAGCACAGCAGGACACAGGACCAGGCACACTTGGGTGCACCACAGGTCAGTAGGTGCTGTTCCTCCTGGGATGGAGATTTTGTAGGATTTGAGACCATTCCTACTAAAATCAGACTGTCCTGTCCAGCTGCCAGGGATTTGTGTCCTTTCAGACATGAGCAGAGCTCTGCAACCCCCTGCAGCCAGGACCCCCAGCCCAGCCCAGCCCAGCCCAACCCAGCCCAGCCCATCCCAGCCCAGCCCAGCTGCTGGGGGACAGGGGCAGCAGGACAGCTCAGGGATTCTGGGATTCACGCTTGTCCTGGCTGTCCTGGAAGCCCCAAGGAAAGCCACCCAATGTCTAAAGTCTGCCCCAGGCAGTGCTGGCAGCCTCAGGAAAGGGTCCTGGGCTGTCTCCTATTCCCAAGGGATCACCATCCCACCAGCCTGAGCTGCCCAAGCAGTTCCCTGCTCTCTGGGGTGGGCAAAGGCCCTGGAATGTCCTCTCTGTCCAGCTGAGCCAGCATTTCTGGCTCGTCCAGGGGAATGACATTTCCCTCCCCTCACCTGGGAAGCCCCGGGATGCAGCTCCCTCCAGCTGCCACAAACAGGGATCCAGCTCATGGCTTTGGGCCTCAGGGAGACTGGCAGTCACTCCTTTGGGCAGGGGTGGGCATTGAGCTCAGCCCTGCCTCTGCCACCCTGCACTGCATGTTCCTGGATGAGCCTTGAGCCAAGATTCAGCCCCACAGAGAGGGGAATAAAGTGAAATAAAACTTAATTTTCCCTGTCCAAACACAGCAGATCCAGCTCTTCCTGCCCCACCCATCCATGAGTCCATGATATGTCCAAAACCAGCAATTGCTCATAAGAAGTGCATCTTCCAGCCAGTGTCAGCTCCAGCCACAGTGCTGGGACTGAACTCCACGATTAATCTCACCTGGGTGGCCTTCTGCAAGTCCAGAAGGGAACTGGCCCACCAAAAGGAAGGCAGGATTAGAATATTGCTCCAGTGGAACTCTGTCCCAAGGGCGTTCAGAGAAAGGCACAAGACTGAGACCAGTTGTGAAGAAGAGCCTAAAATGATGTCAAGAGCCAGGACAAATGGTGTGAATAAAGGCACCTGATCTGACTATCCCCTGAAGAAAAGCTAAAAGCTGACCTGATAACAGTCCCTAAGCACTTCCAGGGGAGGAAAGCAGTGGACACTCAAAGGCTCTTTTATCCAGCAGAATATGGCAAAGCAAGACCCAGGTTCCAGCCAGGGAATTCAGTCCAGAGTCACAGTGGTCAACCACAGCCAGGAAGGCTGGGGGGAGCAGCAGCTGCTCCATCAGCCAGTGCCTTCCAAGCCTTTGTCCCAAACGCAGCCTGCACCCTGCAGTGCTGCATTCCAGCAGCCAGTCGCTGCAACTGTGCCTGCAGAGCTGTTCCTGGCCCTGCTGCTGAGCCTTGTCAATGGGAGCCAGGCAGCCCTGGCCCCAGACAGCGTTTGCAATGTACAGCCCGGGCACAGAGGCAGGGGAGGCTCCGGGCCTGCCTTTGTAAGAATCTTCCCATTCCCCCCTGGCACCGAGTTACAGAATGCTTTGGGTGGGAAGGGACTGTAAAGTCCATCCAGTGCCACCCCTGCCATGGTAGGGACACCTCCCACTTGTCCCAGGTCACCCCAAGCCCCATCCAGCCTGGCCTTGGGCACTGCCAGGGATCCAGGGGCAGCCACAGCTGCTCTGGGCACCCTGTGCCAGGGCCTGCCCACCCTCCCAGGGAACAATTCCTGCCCAATATCCCATCCATCCTTGCCCTCTGGCAGGGTGAATTCATTGTCCCTTGTCCTGTTGCTCCCCTGAGACACTCCACTTCTGAGCCCCTGCTCCATCCCTCTCCCCGCAGAGCCCCTCAGGGGCGATCAGGCTGGACACAGCACCTGCAGCTCAGGCCAGGGGTCCCTGGTCTGGGTCCTCGAGGGGATGTCACAGCTCTGTTTCTATCCCAGCCAGCGCCTGACTCCCCAAAATGGCCATTTTCAAGGTGGCACTCTCAACATTCCTAAAAGCAGTGGTAGGACAGGCAGCAAACCCAGCACTGCCCATGGCTCCTTCTGGCATGATGGGACAAGGCCCTGCTCAACCCTGGTGCCTTCTCCAGGGTTTCCGGGGTTTTGTTGGAATTCCAGAGCAGCCAGTGGCAGAGTGACCCCAGATTCCAGTGTGCAGCTCGTGGATCAAAGGAGCCCTGCACCAGGAGCACACAGAGCATGAGTCCCATGGCCAGTTTGCCCCAGGCCAGCTTTGCCCTGGGTCATTTGTGGCTGAGCTGAGCAGGATCCAGTTGGGTTTGCAGCCCCTCCCGGGGCCTCAGACCCATGGAGCTGACGTGACACCTTTCAGCCCCGTGCCACCTTTCAGTCCCATGTCACCTTTCAGCCCTGTGCCACCTTTCAGCCCCGTGCCACCTTTCAGCCCCGTGCCACCTTTCAGCCCCGTGCCACCTTTCAGCCCCGTGACACCTTTCAGTCCCATGTCACCTTTCAGCCCTGTGCCACCTTTCAGCCCCGTGACACCTTTCAGTCCCATGTCACCTTTCAGTCCCGTGCCACCTTTCAGTCCCATGTCACCTTTCAGTCCCGTGCCACCTTTCAGTCCCATGTCACCTTTCAGCCCTGTGCCACCTTTCAGCCCCGTGCCACCTTTCAGTCCCATGTCACCTTTCAGCCCCGTGCCACCTTTCAGCCCCGTGCCACCTTTCAGCCCCGTGCCACCTTTCAGTCCCATGTCACCTTTCAGTCCCATGTCACCTTTCAGTCCCATGTCACCTTTCAGTCCCATGCCATCTTTCAGCTCTGTGCCACCTCTCAGCCCTGTGCCACTTTTCAGCCCTGTGCCACCTCTCAGCTCCTGCCTCCCGCGGTGCCACCCTCACTAATGAAGGTGTTAATGAGGGCGTGAATTGCCCAGCTCATGCCCCTGCCTGCAGCCCCCCCGGGCAGCTTCCAAACTCATCCCGAGACAAAGGTTCCCTGAGAATCCGCTCCAAATGCTTTGGAAATCTCCACCTTGCCCGGTCTCTTCCTTTGGGATGCCAGTACCAAGGGTGGAGCCAGAGGAGGGGTTTTTGACAGGCCCTTTACAAGGGCACACACTGAGGGATCTCTTTTGGCAGAGCTCCCCAAACAAACACCTCAACACAGTTTGCTTCATTTTCCTGTCTTCCTGAGCATCAATTCCAAAATGGATTCTGTGGCTGTGTTTTTATTGGTGCAAAGCCTGCTTGGGAAGCACAGAGAGACAGAGAGAGAGAGAGAGAGAGAGAGAGAGATGCTCCCATCTCCCTCCCGAAAGATGCTCTCGGTTTGCAAAGCAGGCGAGATCACATTTCCATGGGAAAACTTCAGAGTTATTTTTGTTTTCCCTTGGGGAATCTGGGGTGGGGAGAAGAGGGGCTAACATTGGAATTTCACAAAGAATATAAATGCTGGGTTTTCAGCATCTCTCCTGAACAGTAATCCCATTTTCTAAGCAGGATTAATTCTTGATAATCCTGGAGTCGGGTTTGCCCTGGGATGAGCTCTTTGCTCAGCCCTTGTTCCCGAGTTTCCAGGGTCAGAGGAGTGGTGCCATGAGGTGTCCCTGCAGCAGGATGGGCCCCTGGATGCCAGAGCTCCTCTTCTCCACTTACCCCACGTCTGCCAGAGCTGCTGCCCAGGGAAGGGGCCCATTCCTGCTGGGAGGAGCACACACCAGGGCTCCAGTCCCACCGAGCTGCACATTCCGTGCTTCCCTCTCCACAGAATTCCTGGGAGGAGGCTCCATCTCCAGAGCTGGAGCAAAGGAGCAGTGCCCAGCGGGCTCAGGGAAGGACAGACCCGTTTGTGTCCCCAGGGCAGCTCTGTATTCCAAGGACCTGGCTCTGCCCTCCCACCCCTGGGAATCACTCAGGGAATTTGGGTCTTGGCTTCCCCAGAGGAGCTCCAGGCTCCACTGCAGGAAGTGTCTCCTGGGACCTTGTGCCACCATCCACATTTGTCACGGAGCAGCTTCGTGCTGGGACACAGTTCTGTGCTGG